>CM035174.1:37522225-37891861 GCA_020205615.1 Panax quinquefolius | reverse complement strand
GAGTGATGGTTCTAGAAAGATGTTTTAGCAATCCTCACTATTTACGTAAAATAGTGATTGAATAATTGTAATGAGGACTTATTTGAGTGTGGATATTGTCTAGAAGACAATATTTGTATTTAAACTCACAGTATGTGTTTTCGTACTTTGTACGACAATTGTATTATTGAAGTTGTAGTTTGCATTATGTACCATGTATTTGGCGACTCTGTAACGACCGAGAAATTTGGATCTTATTGTAAAATGATTTAATTAAATTAAATAATAATAAAATCGTATTCCTTGTGTTATCAAGACGGTTGTCATTATATAACCTATTGATGTTAGAATGTCGTAGTATTTGAGCTACGTGGCCCAATAATTGATTAATGAACAAGCAAGTGTTTATTAATGCAAAGCCCAAGGATTTATTAATCCAAGCCCAAGCTAGAGTCCAATGAATTAATATACCCATGGGGTAAAACCATATTAATATGGTTAATGTGTGATGACCAATATAAGTGGTGAACAAGATAAGTAATGACCAAGTAATGTGGTGACCAAGACTTTGAATTAATGACCAAGATAAATGAGTAATGACCAAGCAAAGGATGGGTTTTGTGCCTTGCAAGTAATGAAAAGTAAGGAGGTGGCTTGAGGAGGTGGGATGGTTTAATGACTAAACTACCCTAGTTTTGCAATTTCTATAAATAGAGGAAGCTTACAAGCCATTTGTTGGTTGTTCAAATAATCTAGACATCAGAAAGTGCTTAAGTGTTAGAGAGTTTAAGTCACAAATAAGTTACTTCCATAAGTAAGAAGAAGAAAGCTACTTTACCAAGACTTCAAAAGAGTAAGATTTCTTCTCAATTATCTTCTATCTCTACCATGATAGGATGATACAAAAAGTTGGATTAAGAAACATGAATGAGTAAGTAGTGAACTTAAGCCAAATAAGTTGGTAATAAGTCATTTAAGCTAGCATAAGTTATAAACTTATGTGAAAATAATATGAACTTGTAAGGAGTTTATTAAGAGAAATGATATGAATATAAAAGAATTTATATGATCATATGTATCATGTATACCTGAGTTAAGTTATATGTTAAGAACATATAAGAAATGATGTTTAAGAAACTTTAATCATCATAAGTCATTAACAATGAAATCTTAAGTAGTTTATAATTTGACAAGTTATAAGCTCATGAAGAATAAGTCAAAATCCAACAATGAATATAAGTTGTTGCATTAAGTATGTTAGTGTGTTCACATGATGAATGAAGTTCATTTGTAATGTTGAATAAATCATAAGAAGGAAGAATTGACGGAATTTGCACGATTGGACGATAATCGTCGAATTCATAAAATTCTCAAAATGGAAGTCAAATTTTGTGTTTGAACTCGGAACCATTGTTTTCCAATGGAGACAGGTCTTATTTGGAATTTAAGAGTTGCAGACTCAAAAATGATCGGATTCCGACTTAGAACGAAGAAACGAGCGTTGAACGTTCACGAACGTTTATCGTTTTCGTTAAAAATGAACCAATAGGTGAATTATTAGCAAACAAAGTAAAATAGATAAAATTCTTGCATGATCATGTAGATTACGTAATTTGTGACCCGTAGGCTTTTGAACAAGCCAATTCGGACTTATAACGAAGAAGTTATGCGTCCGCGAAGTTCACAAAAAATTAAAAACTGAAATTTTTTTCTGGTGCACAAAGTTGGCACCGCGGCGCCAACCCTAGGCAAAATGAGCCCTGTACCATGGTAATTGAAGCGATGTAAAGCACACTGCAAGAGTTCATCGCAGTGCGAACTATAGTACATATGGTGGCGCCGCAGTGCCATGAACAGTACCAAAAACCTCTGGAGATTGGCGCCGCAGCGTCAAGTCCGGGACAATGGCATTAGGAGCTCGTGCCGCAGCGCGAGATGTAGGTATAAATCTGGCGCCGCAGCGCCAGTCTTAGAACAAAGATAGTAATGAAGGTTTCTAAGTACAAAGAGAAGAATACCTAATTGATTTAAAAGTAAACATAACTTAAGGAATGTAATGTAACATTGCTTAAACTTTGTTAAACCTTAAGGAATGTAATGTAAAGGTCGAGATAACCTAGTCGAATATAAATGGAAGGGTAATGATAAACCAGAACGAATAGTAATATACATACTTGATTATATGTGACCTAATGTAAGACATTATGTGATCATGTATTGTAGAGACTTGAACGACTTGAACATAAAGTTAATTTACCGTACCAGACGCTAAAGGCAAGTATTCTAACTCTTGTCTCAGTTCAATCTGAACAAGTTTTTGAGGTTCATGTATTCTTTCGCATGAATTAAGGTATGTTGAAGTTTAAGCCAATTCCTTTAGCTAGACTTGATGTATTGATAATCTATTCATGTATTATCAAATGTTGCTATCTTTTGTCAACTACTTGATGTAACGATCCGAAATTTCAAATTGTAATTTAAATATTTATTGAGTTATATAAATATTATTTGAGGTGTTTATTGTTAAATAAATATTTGTTGATGTGATGGTTGATGAATATAAATGATTGGAGAATTTTCTAAATTAAATTAATTTATAATTTAGAGGTTTGTATTATAACATGAGGTGTTATGTTGTTGTGTTAATTTAATAATTTAGATGGTATGTTAAGTTATTAAATAAAGTTATAATGAAAATTATAATTTGGTGATATTTGCTAAAATACTATATTTACTTAAAATATAGTATGTGACTATAATTTTAAACTAAAGTGTTTATTAAAATAAATTAAAAAGGATTTAAATTAGTTTTGTTAAACAAGGCTTAAGTATGATTAATTCTTTAAAATTTAAATCGGTTTGCCAAAACAAGCCTTAGGCTTTTGGGATTTCTAGTTTTGAAAATCAAATAAAATAAATAATATAAATTAAATAAATTAAATAATATAATTATAATAGATATCGTTATTAGTTGGTAACAGATATATTTAGTATAGGTATTATGGCTATATCGGGTTTATTGTTTACGCTTAAATTAGAGATAGTCTATTGAGAAGGAAAAGAGAAGAGAAGAGAGTCCTAGAATTGAGAGAGATTAAGAGGAAGCTTGAGGATTTCAAAGCCAATACTAGTGATTTTTAGCAAGAATTATTTTAGTAGTTGAAGGTATGTTCTATAACTTTGATATAATATATGTATATGTATGAGTTCGGCATAATTTACATGTTCTGTGAATTCAAAATTCTAAGTTTACGATTATACAATTGAGTACTTGTAGTTGCATGTGTTTATGATGATTAGAATTTATGTTTAAACCAGAATAGTATGCTAATTGCGTTTGACAGTAGGAGGAAAGTAATGTCAGTATATGCATTCTTTGTATGGCATAGATAAGTACAAATTTGGATGGTCAATTCTTATGAAAAACTGTAAATTAAAACTTGTATTTGGTATTTCATTAAGATACGAGCATAACGTTGTTCAAATGAGATGATTTGATCAAGTAATGCATTCACAATGAATATCAAAAAAGGAGTTTTTGGTTTTAAAATATGTTATTCTAGTATTTAACTTTTCTAGAATTATGGTTTAAGTTGTGTTATGTTAGTATTTGTATGCTTGGTGATGTTTATGTGTAATTTTCATAAGTTATATATGTTAATTGGTGTTAGAAATTAAGAATAGTAGCTTGGTTTTGTTTCTGGTTATGGATGTTCTGCAATTCGGCGCTCCAGCGCCAAATTTCACCCAAACATCAAAATGGGCGATGAGTCATGCAGTATTATTGAACTCATACCAAGGCTGCTGGTACTCATACAGCTCCACTGATCCAGCGCCCGGCCTGCAAAAAAAGTTGTCTGAGTTGGGCAGTTTTGACCTTCTATAGTAAAATGGCCATAATGTTTGCATACGAACTCCGATTGAGGATATTCAAGATGATTCAGAAAGAGGACGAATAGGCCTATAACTTTTCTGCTTTAAGGTTTTCAATTTGAAATCTTTAAGAAGGGTAAAAATAGTCATCTTTAGGACTGTTGTGTATTTGGAGCCAATAGGAGGGCGTCGGGATGCGCGAATGCAAGTGCAACCCTTTGTGTATTAGTATAACTTAATGATAATATGTTAGACATGTAATAGGATGTTGTATCAAGTTGTTAATATGTATGTGGTGCAATTACATGATCACTTAAATAGTTGTAATAAAGTTAAAAAGTAATGAAAAGATGCGATGTTGTTTAAACTTAAACTTAGTTAGTAGCTTTACTAAAAGTAAGAAAGCAACTCATGAAGGTAATGTTAGTGTAACTAATGTGTATTGTCAATACATATGGTATGTGTAGGACTTGGGGTGAATGTGAGTAGTGATTGTTTAACCTACGCACGAGGCAAGTTCTCTAACCTTTGTTACTTTATTATTCAGCAAGGTTACTTTTCACTGTTATGTTATACTTATGCAAATTCTCTATTTCTAATCTCTTGTTTAACAATTTATTGTCATGCAAGTTCTTTAACCCTCATTTATTGTTGAGCAAGTTAGTTAATCTTTATCTCTTTATTCAAAGTCTGTATTATTATTGTAAGAAGTGTGTTTATTCAGCTACTAATAACTATTGTTTGACCTTCGTTCTTTAATATCATTGTACTATCTTACGTTATTGTACCGAACTCTAAGTTGCTAAATCTAATCCACAATTAGATTGAAATGAAGGGTATGATATAGTCATATACATACTTGATTATATGTGACCTAATGTAAGGCATTATGTGATTATGTATTGTAGAGACTTGAACGACTTGAACATAAAGTTAATTTACCATAGCAGACGCTAAAGGCAGGTATTCTAACTCTTGTCTCAGTTCAATCTGAACAAGTTTTTGAGGTTCATGTATTCTTTTGCATGAATTGAGGTATTTGAAGTTGAAGCCAATTCCTTTGGCTAGACTTGATGTATTGATAATCTATTCATGTATTATCAAATTTTGTTATCTTTTGTCAACTACCTGATATGGTTTTCAAAAGAAGACTGAAATGTTAAGCAAATGTTTTGTCGGTAAAACTACAGGCACGTGAGGTTGCCAAATGCTTAAACATGCATACGTTTAATGGATGTAGTGTTGATCAACACAGAGTACAATAGGCTAATCACCTAGAAGTGCTCATAAGTGATATCGGGCTTACGGACTTGTTTCCGGGTTGTCCTTTTTCCAATAAAGAATGAATACTCGAGGTCTCTGACCGGAGTGAATGTTTTACTAAATATTGTTGTTATTGTAAAACATTTTGAAAGAAAAGATGAAGTGCTATTTTGAATTATCAATAGTACTTCATAACTATTGTTCGATTATTGAAGATATACGATTTGTATGTATCGTCGCATGTTGTTATTAAATTGTTATACTTGCTGAGCTAGTTATGCTCACTCTTGCTTGAACCATATGAATGCAGCTAAGACTGAACGTCCCGAAGGATCGAAAAAAAATAAGGGAAAAGCTAAGGCAAACTACTAAGCTGTCTTGTAATAGCATAGATCTATTGTTGTAATGTAACTAATATTATGACAAAGAACCTTTGTAACGGGTATAGAACTTGGGAAATATAAATATTAATTTAAATATATAGAAGTTATGTTTGTTCTTTGAGACTTTTCAATTGAATGAATGTATGAATGTTGTACAACATATCACCATCTGTCGGGTTGGAAGATACCCGGATTTGGGAGCGCTACAGACTCAGAATGGGTGTTGTATACCTATTTTGGGGGCGTCACATCAAATATCATGTGCTACAATGCAACCACGCGTATTGCTGTATTTTTATCACCGGGTATTTCAATAGTTAACGGTAAAACTATCGCCGTTATTTCTATAGAAAGATATTTCTGTCGTTTTCTAACTCCGACAATAATTTTGTTGTGGGGACCACAAATGATTGTGTCGTCGTACGAATATTCCCTACTAAAACGAATATTCCCCGACCAACGGAATATTTTATAACAACTTGCTTACTTTTCAAAATTTATATATATTACCCACAACTATAACATTATATCAAATCCACACCATAATATTCAAAAATATATTTTGAGAAAAAATAATCTTTATTCATGAAAGTTGGGGTCTTACACGTAAAACCTTTGAAAAATTATATTAATTATAAATATATATATATATATATATATATATATATATTAGGAAAAAATATAGTCAATTGAGGAAAAGGTCCGTGTTGACTCATGAACGAACAAAATGATAAAAACAATTTATTTAAATTAAAGAAATAATATAGTCAATTGAGTTTTACTATAAAAGCTATATAGTGGCTAAGGTAAAAATAATTAGAAATGGAATAAAAATGGTTTAATCTTTAAGATGTAAAATATTTACATCTTAAAATGTGTGAGATCTTTATTGTTTATATTTACAAGATAATTAAAATATTATTAAATGATTAATAATATTAAATAAATAAATTATTATTAAATGATTAATAATATTAGTAAATGAATAAAATATTATTAAATAATTAATAATATGATATGAATAAAATATTATTAAATAACTAATAATATTAGTAAATGGTTTGAATATTATTAAGTGATTAAAATATTATTAAATGATTAATAATATTAGTAAATGATTAAAATATTATTAAATAATTAATAATAATAGTAAAAATTTGAATATTATTAAATGGTTAATAATATTAAGAAGAGATATAAATATTATTAAATGATTAATAATATTAAATGATTAAATTATTAATAAACGATTAATAATATTAGAGAATGAGTAAAAAATTATTAAAGGATTAATAATATTTGTAAATGAGTAAGATTATTAAGTGACTAAAATATTATTAAAGGATTAATAATGTTAGACAAGAGTTTAAGAAGATGGTTAAGTGATAGTAATATTATTAAGGGATGATAATATTACTAATAAGTTAAAGAATTATTCAATGTTTGATTATGTGGCTAAATGTTAGCTAATTTATTATTTAAGTAATAGTATTGTGAGATAATTTATGTTATGCTAATTGAAAGATCAATCCTATAATTGATAGGTCTTTCATAAGAGATTAAATTAGATTGCGCAGCAGTAATCGACGACACATGCATGTTTTCTAACTCAAACTCAAGTTAATATTTTTAAGAATGCTAGTGGTTTAATTATTGTCAATTATTCCATATCCATGATTATTGATTCACAGTTAGTGCAAGTTTATTGTGTTTATCGGGTATTAAAGGCTGATCACCTTGATTACCGAAGTATTTGTTTATGGTCATAGTTGGCTACTCAGTGTTATTGATTCAAACATTCATGTATTGAAATTTGATTCATGCTCTTTCACAATCATTATATTGTTGAAAATTTGAAAGCTTATTCTTTCTTTCAATCATGATATATCTTTATTGTATTTAAACTTGCTGAGCAAAGTAGTTGCTCACTCTTGATATATCATGATAATATTTCAGTTTAAGCCGAATGCTCAAAGAAGAACAAAGGAAAAGTAGTTAATAATACATGTTTTATTCTTTTGTTACAGCCTCATCTGGACGATATTGATCCATGAAGGCATTTGTATTCCTTCTTTGTCTTGGTAATTCACATTTAAGTATAATTTTTACCCACTGAATAATGAAATTCATGTTAATATTGTACGTTATGACATTTGTATATAAATTTTACTCGAACAGTACTTGTTTATATATATAAGCACAATATGCGTGGATGTTTATATTACTATATTGGTTTTATTAGCTTGTATATATATATATATATATATATATATATATATATGTGTGTGTGTGTGTGTGTGTGTGTGTGGATATTGATGGATTTGTATGGATGTTGGTTTATTTATATATATTGTTGTGTGTTGAGATATAAAACAGTTAAAAAAAATTGGGAAATCAATAAAACAACCAATTTTTTAAAAAAAATTAATCATCTGTGACCGCATATAGTCGCTAATACTTTTTAGCGACCGTAATGACTCAAGGGTGGCAGTGACCGCTTCAATCGCTACCACTTGGGCCACGTCACCTCTGACACCTGACACATGGTGACTCAGCTCAGCGACGCCATCGGTCACTATTATACGGTTACTGACGAGTCGGTCGCTAAAGATAGTTTTTGTCGTTCGCATAGTGACCATATTACGTGCAACCTATATTAGCGACCGTTTTAGGTCGCTGATGTCTATTGGCGACCGTACGTGGTCGCTGATAGGCGGTCGCAAAAGAGCCTTTTTCTTGTAGTGTAACTCTTTCATTTTCACTGGCGCCATACGATACGGTGCCCTAAAAATTGGCGTTGTTCCTGACATAACGTCTATTACAATTTCAATCTCTCTATCAGACGAAAAACTTGGTAATTTTTCCAGAAATACATCCGCGAATTCTTTTACTATAGGTATTTGTTCCAATGTTTCTCCCACTCGCTGTGTATCAACCATATGACATAAATAACCTACACATCATTTCTTTAATAATTTTCTAGCTTGTGTCATGGTAAGAAAACAAGAATGTCCCGACAATTTACTACCGTAAAATATACCTTAGGCTGCTTCAAAGTCCAAAAGTTTATAATTATCTTTTGGCAATCAATAATTTCCCCATGGTTAAACAACAAATCCATCCTGAGATTTACATCAAATTCTCCCAATTTTATCGGAATTAAATCTACCTACAGTTTGTTACCTTTTATCTCTACGCAACAACTCCTATGAATATGTTCAGCACATTATTTCATCATTCGCAACCTTAATGTTCAAAGGTATTGGTGTCGACGCCGGGAAAATTCAATTCCTATTCGTGTTCTCTAGCCTTTATATTTCGCTATGTGATTTAAGTTATCTTGCTTAAAGGGTCAGATTTTAGAAAAAAAACTGACATACAATGTCGACGTTTGAATAGATTGATTTTAATGATTAGGCCGAATTAGACACAGCCACCAGTTGGTATGAGTTCAAATGGTTGTACCAAGTCAACCGGATTTTGAAAGATTTTCGCAATATAGCCCAATATGTGACTCTGTTTAAATGGTCTAGAAACCTGAGATTCATATAGTTTGGGGGCTTGCTTAAGCGAGGGGAAAGTGTTAGGCATCCCCTAACTTCCGTGAAACACGATTTATACAACTTTTCATTCCTTATATGAAGTGTGTGTGTGTATGCAATATGTCTAATATGCTTTAAAGTCCTTAGAAAGTAGTGACATGCCTCTTTGGACCTATGTACAAAGGGTTTGAATTAAATAAAAGTTCAATTTTAAACAAAGTATATAAAGGTGATGTTTTGAAAACAGGTTTTCAAACCCTTATGCTCAAATAGGAATTGAGGCCTTTGATACTTTCATTTTATTATATATTCGACTTGATTTGATTTTATTAAGATGCGAAGCATCTTTGACAATATATAAATATTATATGTATAAGTCTAGGGCTCCTTATGGGCATAAAAGCTGTGACGCCCCCAAATCCGGGTATCTTCCAACCTGACAGATGGTGCTACACGGTGCTACAGTTCACACAAACATTCAATTGAAATGCCTCAAAAGAACGAATATGTCTTTTATATATTCAAAATAATTTCTACATTCCCCCAGGTTCTTTACAACTGTTACAATTGTTCTTGCCATAATATAAAATAGTATCAATGTAAAACTATACTATTACATAGGTAATCTACGGGTTCACCTTAGCCTTCCCTTTATCCTTTTCGGATCCGTCAGTCCGTTCGATCTTAGCTGCATTCATATGGTTCAAGCAAGAGTGAGCCTAACTAGCTCAGCAAGTACAACAATTCTAGTAAAATAGCATGCTTGAAACATAGGAAACGTCTATCTTCAACAACTGAACAATAGTTACGAAGTACTATCGATAAATCAAAATAGCACTTCTTTTCCTTCAAAACGTTTTACAGTAACAATATTCAGTAAAACATCAATTCCGGTCCAAGACCATGAGCATTTCATAAGTTCTTTGAAAAGGACATCCTGGCACTAAGTTCGTAAGTCCGGCATAGCTTACAAGCACATCTAGGTGATCAGCTTATAGTACTCTATGTTTGATCAACAGTACATTCATTAAACATGTGTACGTTTAAGTTGTGGCAACCTCACGTGCCTGTCGTTTGACGACAAAATAATTTAGCATACTCAGTCTTCATTTAAAAATCACACCAATATAGTTTGGTAAAACATTGACAATACTTTGATAGATGGTAACATATCATAAGTCTAGTCGAAAGAATTGGATTTGACTTTATCAAACATTAGTTCATGGTTAAGAATACATGAATCACAAAGCTTGTCCAGATTAAACTGGAACAAGGGTTAAAATACTTGCCTTTAGCGACTGTTACAGATATAACACATGCACTTTAAGTCCTTAAGGTCTCTACAGTAGATGATAACATCACATAACACATTAGGTCATGAGTAACATATATATTTCTTAAAGAATCTTACCCTTCTTCTCAATCTAATTACGTATTAGATTTGTTATTATTGGTTCTGGCTTTCCGTTATGTCGTTCTTACGTTCATATTCAATTGAGTTACTTCAATTCTAAGTGATCATACTTAAGGTTTAAACATATCTTAACAATGTTATAATTAAGCTTTAGTTCATTACTAATGAGTTACCGTTCATGCTCTCCTTAAAAACATTCTTCATTGTTTAAACCCCTAAAAATTTGGTATTAATACCATCTCCCTTTACTTGATCGTGGCTGCTGCATTTGATACTCCAGAGACTAAAGACCCGGACTCGGCGTTGCGGCGCGAGTCCCCTTTGTTTTGGTTGCGTTGCGGCGCCAACTAACAGTGTACCATACCTCGGCCTCACGTTGAGGCGCAAGCTTTTATGCCTTGAGTCGCGCTGCGGCGCAAACTCTGTGCTTCAGAAAATTTTTACAGATTTTTTACTTTGTGAGATTTCTGGGCTCGTATCTTCTTCGTTATAAGTCTGAATTGGCTCGCTCAAGAGACTACGGTTTAGAAATTATATACTCTATGTGATCATGCAAGAAATTTATCTATTTTACTTCGTTAACTAAAAATTCACCTATTAGTCCATTTTTAAAGAAAACGATAAACGTTCATGAACGTTCAACGCTCGTTTCTTTGTTTTAAGTGAGAATTCGGTCATTTTTGAGTCCACAACTCTATAATGCCAAATAAGACTTGTCTCCATCAACAACTAACGTTTCTGAGTTCAAACACAAAATTCGACTACCATTCCGAGAATTTCACGAATTTGACGATTATCGTCCAATCGTGAAATTTTGGCAAAACTTCGTTACTAACAATTTGTTCATCATTCCAAATGGATTCAATTCATTAACTAGACATCTCAACCTACATATTACAATAACTTATCTTCATATTATATTATGGCTTATTCTTCACAAGTTCATAACTTATCAAGGTTTGAATTACTTATTCATTACTTATACGGCTTAAGTTCATTGCTTATTCACTTCTTATGATTTCTTAGCATACATGACCATCACTTCTCTATCAAGCTATCATGGTAGAGATAGAAGACTAATGGCATAGGATCATTTACCTTTGATGACTAGCTTTCTCCTTCTTCAAAATCTAACAATGGAAGTTTTATCTTATATGTGCTTATTCTCTCTAATAATTAAGTTACTTAGCTTTGTTGAAAGTTGGATAAAATTGAACAAGCAAAATAATGAATCCAAGGCTTTGTATTTATACGATTTCTAAAGTAGGGCAAAATGGACATTAAGTCATCCACCTCCTTACTATTCCCTTACTTAACTAACTATTAAGTAACTTGCTAGCCACACTAATTACTTGGCCTCCACAACAAACCCTTGGTCACCAAGATAACCCACGGGTTGCCCCATGGATCTAGCTTTACCCATTGGATCAAATCTTGGGCTTATATTTAATTACTTAGCTCATTCTTGTGGGTTTGCATTAATTTTTTTGGGCTTCACATTCATAACCACTTGGGCTTGCACCTTAATGTTTATTGGACTATTCAATTGTTTACACAATCTTACTAGTCCATTCCATTTAACTAAAAGTCTTATAACATATATTATACGTATAATTCTTGTATTTTAACTCGTATACTAAATCATAATATATGAAATACCATCATTCCTACATACTCGTATAATACTTTGTATCATACTCGTATACACTACCTCGCACAATATATACGTATCATACGATCATAACATTAAATTCTTAACACTTGATTTTCCTAACGTGCTCTAATTAAGTCTGTATGCAAAATATTGCATTTTCCATACTTGAATTATTATTACATAATCCATCTCATCTTATTATTCTAACGTTACATATTTCTCGGAAGTTCAAAAATAATTCCAGAGCAGAAATCGATAAATAGTGTTTTTCAAAAAATTTCTCGGAAAGCTTTTATATTCGTCTTGGAAATTCAAACACTTTAATTCCTTCACGTAGTTAAAATACTACGACGTTCCGATGTTTCTATCTTATAGAACGACATTCATCTCACTAACACATAATAATAACCAATAATATTATTTTATTCATTATAAAAGTATTTACAAAAGGTTTGATTTTCCAGAGCGTTACACTCTCTCCCCCTTATAAGGATTCTGTCCCCAGAATCTCGCTAAAAAAAAATTCATAAACAAATGAGGGTAATTCTTCTTCATCTTTTCTTCAAGTTCCCACGTTTCTTCTTCGACATCGTGGTTCTTCCATAACACCTTTATAAACGATATAACTTTGTTCCGTAGAACTAGCTCTTTTATATCGATGATTTGAATCGGCATCTCCTCATATATTAAGTCCTTCTCGATATGAATCGGCTCATACTCTATTACATGTTTGTAATCAGGCTTATAGGGACATAATACAGATACGTGAAACATGTTATGTATTTGTTCTAGGTCTGGAGGTAACGCTACCACGTAAGCTACCCCTCCCATTTTTTCTAGTATTTCAAAAGGTCCTATAAACCTGGGACTTAACTTTCCCTTCTTTCCAAAGCGTATCTTTCCTTTCCAAGGAGATATCTTCAGAAATACATATGAACCTACTTCAAACTCCCTATTTACTCGATGTAAATATGTAAACTTCCTTTGGCTGTCTTGAGCTGCTACCAATCGCATTCTTATTAGCTTCACTATATCCGCTGTTTGCTACACCAATTCTAGTCCTAGCATTCGGCGTTTTCCCACTTCATCCCAATACAATGGTGTTCTGCATTTTCTTCCGTACAAGGATTCCTAAGGCGGCATACCTATGCTTGCATGATAACTGTTATTATATGCAAACTTTACTAATGGTAGATGATCATCCAAACTACCCTTGAAATCCATGACGCAAGATCTTAACATATCTTCTAATGTCTGAATTGTTCTCTCGCTCTATCCATCAGTTTGTGGATGATATGTCATACCCAGCTTCAACTGCGTTCCCAACTGTTCTCGCAGATTCCTCCAAAAGTTAGACGTGAATCGTGGGTCACGATCTGACACAATCAAAACTGGTACTCCATGTCTGGAAATAATTTCCTTAACATAAAGTTTAGCTTACTGGTCTAAGTTATACTTAACTCTAATTGGCAAAAAGTGAGCCGACTTTGTCAACCGGTCCACCATTACCCAAGTCGCATCATACCCATTTTAAGTAGTCGGAAGTCCCACCACAAATTCACTCGTGATATGCTCCCACTTCAACACCGAAATCTCCAATGATTGTAACAAGCCACTTGGTCGTTGATGTTCGACGTTAACATTTTGACAAGTCAAGCACCTACTCACATACTCTGCTATCTCTCTCTTCATGTTCGGCCACCAAAAACTCTGTCGAAGGTCTTGATACATCTTAGTGCTACTAGGAAGAATCGAGTACCTCGAACTGTGAGCCTCTTATAAAACTTGCTCCTTTAATTCCGTCTCATTCAGAACCCAAATTCTTCCTTCAAATCTCAATAATCCCTAATTATCAAGACTAAACTGTATATCTTTTTCATTGGTTAACTGCTTCTTCATCTTATCACACTCATCGATTTTCAGTTGTACCTCCTTGACTCTCTCTACGGTGGTAGATTGGATCTCCATCGCAAATAGTCTCTGTCCCAATTCACTTGGCAATTTCACCTCTATATCCATCCTAGCCATCTATGTTATTAACTCAGTTTGAGCCATTAACATAGAAAACTTCTCCTGACCCTTCCTACTTAAGGCATCAACAACTACATTGGCTTTCCCAGGGTGATTTAGGATTTCACAGTTGTAATCCTTTATCAACTCCAGCCATCTCCCCTGCCTCATATTGTTGTCCTTCTGTGTGAAGATATATTTTAGACTCTTGTGTTCCGTGTATATCTCACATTTTTCCCCGTAAAGATAATGTCGCCATATCTTTAAGGCAAACACTACCGTGGCAAGTTCCAATCATGAGTAGGGTAAACTTTCTCAGAATCCTTCAACTACCATGATGCATACGCAATGACCTTGCCATGCTGCATGACCACACAACCAAGTCCTCTATGCGAAGCATTTCTATAAACTACGAAATTTCATGTGTCATCGGGTAATGACAAAACAGGCGTTTCTCTTAACTTTTTCTTCAGTTCTTAAAAACTATCCTCGCATTTCTTCATACATGCGTATTTCACCGTCTTCCTTGTCAAGTTAGTCAACGGAGTAGCCATCTTCGAAAAATCCTGAATGAAACTCCGATAGTAACCCACTAACCCTAGGAAACCCCGCACCTTAGTCGGCGTTTTCGATTGTTCCCAATTCATTATGGCTTCCACCTTTGTTGGATCTACTGAAATCCCTTCATGGTCAATGAAATGACCTAAAAACTGTACTCTCTCTAACCAAAATTCACACTTAGTGAACTTAGCATACAACTTCTTCTCCCTTAGTGTCTCCAACACTATTCTTAGGTGTTCAGCATGATCTTCTGGCATCTTAGAATATACTAGAATATCATCGATAAACACCACGACGAACTTATCCAAATATTGTTTGAATACTCTGTTCATCATATCCATAAATGTAGCTGGTGCATTAATCAACCTAAATGACATCACTAGAAACTCGTAATGACCATAACGAGTCCTGAATGTCGTCCTCGGTACGTCCTCATTCCTAACCTTTAGCTGATGATACCCCGTCCTTAAATCTATTTTAGAAAAATATTTTTCCCCTTTCAAATGATCGAAAAGGTCATCGATCTTGGGCAATGGGTACTTATTCTTTATCGTTAACTTGTTCAACTCTCGATAGTCGATACAAAGTCTTAACGACCCTTCCTTTTTCTTGACAAACAATATCGGTGCTCCCCACGGCAAAACACTAGGTTGTATGTACTTCCTGTCCAATAGTTCTTCTAACTGCACCATTAACTCCTTCATCTCTACTGGCGCCATTCAGTACGGTGCCCTTGAAACTGGTACCGCTCCTGGCACAATATCTATTACGAACTTGGTCTCCCTATCTGGCGGAAGACCAGTCAATTCACTTGGAAATATATCCATGAATTCATTCACTATATGTATTTATTATATGGTCGCTCCCACTATCTGGGTATCAACAACATGACACAGGTAACCTACACACCCCTTCCTTAATAGTTTCCTAGTTTGTGTCATCGTAAGATAACACGAATGTCCCAACGATTTATTACCGTTAAATATTACATGAGGTTGTCTTAACATTTTAATATTTACGCTTTTTTTTTGACAATCTATAATTGCCCCATTGCTAACCAACCAATCCATTCATAGAATTACGTCGAATTCTCCTAGCTTTATTGGAATCAAATCTACAGATAATTTACAACCCCATATGTCTATGCAACAACTCCTATGAATATCTTCACCATGAATTATCTCTCCGTTTGCTACCTTAACATTTAAAGGTATTGGCAACTTTTTGGGAAGTAATCTTAATCATCTTGAAAAATCAAATGCGATAAACGAACAAGTAGCACTCGAGTCAAACAACACGTAAGCATTTAGGTCGTTGATCGGAATAATACATGCGACTACGTCCCCCGATGCCATCGCATCTTGAATCGTCATATTAAAGTGTAGACCCATCACTACCCCATTGCTACCGACCGCCAATAATTAACTTACTGCTATTGGGGCCTTTGTTCCCATCCGTCCCCTTCTTCGGACAATTCTTTGACATATGGTCAGTTGACCCACACACAAAACATCTGTGGTTCTTCTTCGAACTTGGACAGTTAGATGCAATGTGCCCCTCCTGTCCACAATTGTAGCATATGGCCTTCCCCTTAAGACAGACTTCTAAGTGAGTCTTCCCACAGGTCTTGCAAGCCTCCATCCTCCTCTTCGTGTCTCCTTGCTTCACTCCAATATTCCCAGAGTTAAACATGTTCCTTTTATACCCTTCGCCACTCCCACTGGCTCCCTCGACCTTCACTCCCCCATCCACTTTTTGTGGTACTGGCTCAACGCCTCGCTACCACCTTCGGCGATTACCACCTTCTCTAAAATGGTCCCAAACAAAGTACTTTGGAACACATAAATACGGTTATAGAGCCAGGGTTTCAAGCCCTGCTCGAACCATCATGCCTTTCTAACCTCGGTGTCCACTTAGTGTGGAGCAAACCTTGCCAGTTCATTAAACTTGGCGGCGTATTGGGGAACCGTCATGTCCCCTTGTTTTAAATCCAGAAACCACATCTCCATCCTTCTTTGCAAGCTCGTGGAATCGTAGTTCTCAAAGAAAATCTCCTTGAACCTTACCCACGTTAAATTCTCGATCCCGGCCCTAGCCTGACTGGCCTCCCACAAAAATTTGGCCTCTCCCTTCATCATGTAGGTTACAAAAGCAACCTTCTGGGCCTCGTCGACATTTGCTATCACAAATGCCTTCTCGATTTCTTTCACACATGTTTGGGCTTCGATAGGGTCCGTAGTTCCTTTGAAATCCAGCGGACCCACGCTTTTAAAATCCTTAAACATAGTAGCTCGTACTACTCCAGGATTTACGGGGATATTAGCCCCGATTCTATTAAATGTGGCTGTTAAAAGATTAATAAACTCCTGTATGGGGTTAACCGGACCTCCATCCGGTTGATTTAAGTTAGCGCCTTGATTACGTGGTACTCTTTTTGGTGGCATTTTGCTGTTACAATAAACAACACATTTCGTTATTAATCATTTCCTATTAGTTAGTTATTATTCATAATTTAAACAATAACTTCAACATTCATTACTCAACATGTTTCGAAAAAGTCTTATATTGATTCATTCATTGTAGTATAATACTACATCGGTTACATTACACAGCCTAAGCTGATTACATTACTTTCCCGTAATTGCTTTCCAAAAATTTGGATTTACAAAAGACTACCCTTTGTTATACAAAAGAGGGTTTTACGTCACTACTAGATACAAAATATTTACATATTTAAACTACTCTAGCTACTACTAGATCACATCTTCCTTAATGCATTATCAAAATCCTCCTTCGCAAGACCAACAATAATATCACGGCTGATAGTATGCCACGTCTGCCCTGCCTCTATGGGATAGCAAGCTACCTGATGCTGGAAATCCGCATGAGAACTCCTATGAATATAGGACATTCTCCATATCTTCTACTTTTTGGTCTTTAGCTCCCCCCTGAGCTCAAAGACCTCATGTTTCAGCTCATGGACCTTGTCCTTGGCCAAAACTCTCTCATCGTACTACTGCTCCCACATGGACTCCACGTCTGTTTATCCTCTAAGATAGCCTGGAGCTCTGCTTTTAGCTCCTTAACCTCCTAAAAGTAATGGATGTTTTTATCCAACACTGACATAAAAAGTGACATCATTGACTCCCTCGGAGCCATCTCTGCTGCTATTGCTACTGGGTTGAAGGACACTGCATCCACCTCTTCCTCTAACATGCTGTCAAACACGGACATAAGGTCTAAGCTCTATGAGTCTCCAGACTCAACCACTACAACTTCGGGCTCTGCCGCTATGGGGTTCGGTAAAATCTCTATCTGATTAATCGATCCTTCACTGACTACCTGTACGTCTCTATACATTGAATTTTCTCCTGACATCTACACAACACAAATAAGTTTGATTAGTACACGTCAATAGAATAATAAAAAAACATAACATATATAATGCATTTTTATAAGGTTAATTTCTATCTTTTATTTCTTTAACTTTTCTTAAGGTTATGACTTAAGGTTTAAATCTGTCCTCTTAAGTTTTATAACCTAATGTTTTGATACCAACCTCTGACGCCCCCACATCTGGGTATCTTCTAACCCGATACACGGTGCTACAGTTCACACAAACATTCAATTGAAATGCCTCAAAAGAACGAATATGTCTTATATATATTCAAAATAATATTTACATTCCCCTAGGTTCTTTATAACCGTTATAATTGTTCTTGCCATAATATCAAATAGTATCATTACAAAACAATACTATTACATAGGTAATCTATGGGTTCGCCTTAACCTTCCCTTTATCCTTTCCGGATCCATCAGTCCGTTCGATCTTAGCTGCATTCATATGGTTCATGTAATGAATGATTTATTTGAGTTGTGATTCTGAGGATAGAATCCTTGTAAGGAGGGAATGATGTAACATTCCAGAATTTTAAATTATAATATTAAATATTTATTGATTTATATAAGTATTTAATGGATGGGTTTATTGTTGAATAAATAATTGTTTAATTTGAGTTGATATGGTTTAGTTAACTATTTGTTGATTAAATAATTAAATATTAAATATTAAATATTTATTGATTTATATAAATATTTAGTGGATATATTTATTGTTGAATAAATAATTGTTTAATTTGAGTTGATATGGTTTAACTAATTATTTGTTGAATAAATAATTAAGGAGCTAAGAAAATTAATTTTTATGAGATTATATACTAATTTAATTTAATAATTAAGTTAGAGAGCTAATAATGATTAAATGAATTATAATATTTTAATTAGATTTTTGTAATTAAAATAAGGTGTTAGTTGTTTAAATAAAATTATAATTATAAAGAAAGTTATAGTTTTGTGGTATTGAATTATGTGTTAAAGTAATTTAATAGATTAATATTTGAATTGATTAAATTGATTAATTAATTAAGTATAGGTGTGACAAATAACATTGCCATAAAAGGAGTTAGTAAAATAAATTAAAAGAGTTTAATTTAGTTTTGCCAAACATGTCTTATTGCATATTAAGTCTTTAATCTAATGATGTTTTATCAAACAAGGTATAAGGATTAATCCATTTGTTTTAATTAAGTTTACCAAACAAGGTGTAAGGATTAAAGAGTTATTTTATTAAGCCTAGCCAAACAAGCCTTATGGCTTTTGATTTTCAAATTTTTATAATCGATGTCGAGTTAAAGTTAGAATTATATTATATATTTAATACCTATATTATTATTATCGTTATATTGTTAGTACGTAGTTAGAGTTAGGAAGAAAGAACTCGGTGAAGAAGAAGAAGAATACAGAGAAAATTGAGAAAACTTTAGAGAGAATGTGAGTGTTTTCTAACAGGTTTTTGAGAAAGGAATTGGGGAAAAGAATAGCCATCATCTTCCTAATCAAAGGTAGGAGCTTAATCTCTTCTTTAAAAGTTTAGACTTCTTCTCCAAAAAGTTCTCTGTGAAATTGGTGGTGTTTATATTTATATGATAAATTATTGATTATAAGATGATTTCATGAGTTTATATATGATTATAGAAAAACTAGTTCATGTATGTATGGGTTTTGTGGAAGAAAATATATTACAGTGAATTCATATGAAAATATATATGAATATGGATTAGTTTAAAGTAGAAATTAAGGTTTAATTAGTTATTAAACTGATAAATTGATTATTGAATTTGATAGAGTATGTATAATCATAACTATGGTGTTTTGAAATTACAGTTTTGATTGAAAAACAAAATCACAGTGTTGATTTCCATGAAAAATGCCAACAATGGTGTTTTTACCAAAAACATTGAAATTGGGTGTTGTAGATTTGATGTTTATGTTATTTTATGGGTAGAAACTTGTTAGAAGTCATCACAATATGTTTACATGAAGTCTATGTATAAATTACATGTTAATTTGTCTATTAGATTGGAGCTTGTAGGCGAACTGGCTTTTTGTTCATCTTTGTTCTTAGAGAGCTTGGTCGCCGAGTTACGGACTCTCTGGCTACCAGCTTGATCAAAGATACAAGAAAGTTTCGTGTTACTTGCCATTACCGCCATGCCACTGGCGCCGATCGATGGCTCATGATTCATGCCATGGCCCAACCAACCACAGTAAAAGCGTGGTAATATATACATAAAGTTAGTTAGAAAGGTTCTTACAGTTTTCTTTAATTATACAAATTTTGAAAATAAATGTTATGTGTTAATAATAGGAATGTTAAATGATGATTTCAGTAGTATTAAACTATAAATGAGCATGTTATCAAGTGTTAACTAGTATTAACATAGTTTGATTATGTGAATGGGTAATTCGACCTACATGATGTATGTATTGTTTATATAGATATAAAATGTTGGTAATGACTAATTATGTCATGATGACATATGTATAGGGTATTGATTCAAGTTGTAAGGTTTAGCTTGTGCTAAAGGCAAGTTCTCTAACTCAAAACTTCAATGTGCGAGTTTAATTTCATTAGTACGTTATTGTTTTCAAATTCAATTACAATTGTTGTAAGTTGCTACCTCTACACTTTCGTAGAGCTAGATTGCCTATTATTGAATAAGTTATTATATCTAGTTGCTCATAACGATACAAGTATCCCAAATCTTATAGTTTAATATTGAGCAAGTTTCTCGAATATGTAACTTATTATTTAGCATGCGAGTCGCTTTATTTTAATATTCTAGTGTTGAACAAACTTTATCGTTCAAATTACTATTCACTATGCATGCTTAGTATTCAATTCTCAATAACTTTGACCTAATATTGTTCAAAGCAAATTATGATATGATTACTCAATGTTTATGTTATTAGATTATTCCTAAAGCATGATGTTAATTACAAATATCAATTCAGTTATGATTATTCCGTAGCATATATTTATTTCTGTTGTAATCAATTAATCCTTAGTTGATTACCGTTGAATTCTAAATTACCCGGTATTATATCCAAACCAAACTTACTTTGGTGCGGACTTGTATTCTAAATACTGAGATGAACAACTCTTTTATTAGAGGTTTACGCTTAGCATTAAAATCCGTTGTGCACAATACATTGTACGAAGGGTTGATCCCCCTAAGTACATGGAGTCCTTATAGTCTTATGACTGTTAAAGTTAAAGTTGAAAGATTACTTATAACTATGGACATGATTCCTGGTCATTAGACCCTTAGTGAATGTTATAATTTTCAGAAAGTTAATAGAACACATTGTTCAGTTCTATTGAGCCTAGTATTGGCAATTGATGTAAAAGTTTAAAGATTTATTTGTTGTTATTCCAAGTGGGCCTTGTTTGCACACTCTTGTCTGTAAAATTTCTTACAGCTAAAGCTGAAAAGGGTGACGTACCTAGCACCAGTAAGGGAAAAGGAAAGATGAACAAATATTGAAGACTTGTAATAGTTGTGATAGTTTTATTATCAGACTTTGGTTTAAAGATTGTAATGAAGTTTATTTAATTTTCCGCATTTGAATGTTTGTAACTAAAGGTTAGATAACCTGGGAGATTTTTATTTAAGTTTAATCCTGTATGGGCAGGTCTTTATTATTAAATTTATTATGATTGGGTAGTTAGAAATGAATGTTTTGATTAAGTGAACACCAAATCTTGAGGAAATAAAGTACCAGGATTTGGGGGTGTCACATGTTGGTATCAAAGCTTGAGGTTATGAACCTTAGGTGGGGGGAAAAGCCTTAGGAAGTAACCTTTGAAAAGATAGTGGAGATAACTTTTATCAAGTTTTAAGAAAGAAGTAATAAAACACTTATGTGCTTATGTGATTATAATATTATGTACTCGTGAGTGTCGAGTAGTAATGATTAATAATTAAAAATTTAAAACTTTATTGTTAGAATGACTAATGTCGGAGAATCCAGTCAGGCTAGGGAGGAGGGACCTCAAATGCCTATAGAGGAGGAGCCTCACGACATTCATGGTTTAGGGAACAACTCACTTGCCACGAGAGTCGACCCCATTGGTCACGCGTAGTTGAGGATGAGGATGATGATGTGGAGATGCAGACGAGGAGGATCCGTTGAGTTACCACAGGGGAGGATGAGGATGATGAGGACGAGGAGGAAAGGATTCCACTTAACTTCGATAAATTTGGCCGTATATACGATGAGGTGCATGACCGTAACGTGGAACTTGAGGATACATTGAGGAGTTGCAGGAGATAGTATCTGAACAACATACTACAATGACACAAAAAGATGGCGAGATCCAGGATCGTGAATAACGACTGACAAATGTCGATGAGAAACTAGTACAGACTGAAGGAGAGAAAGAACAACTGATCGAAGTGGTCGTTGAACTAAAGAACAAGCTGAGAGAACAAGCTGCTAAGAGGGCAAGAGCTGAAGATGCTTACGAGGAAGCTTTTCGAGGAACCAGATTAGCAGCAAGAGACACGCAAGCAAAGAGGGTGAAGATGGAAGAGATAAATAAAGTATTTAACACCGCAATTAATCGAGCTTAAGATCTGGTCATGGGATATCCGATTCAGTTCGAGACACTGCCATCATTCGTGTTAGATCGCAGAACAATGTTTCAAGTTATGGAGGAAAAACGTGATAGGGCTAAGAAGTATCTTAATAGAACATCGTAGCTAATGTACGATGAGTTAAAGGTTAAATAAATTGTAAATCCCAAGTGTTATGATGAGATATGACTATGATGTTGTCCTGAAACTTTTGTAGTTCAGGAAAGTAATGTAGATAGTAGTGATGCTATTGTTTTATGTTTTCCAAAAAGGTTTTGAATAAATAAAAGTTGTTACTTTATTCAAAGTGTTATGTTTTATGTGGTTATTTATTTTACGGAGGCAAGTTAATTAGAAAATACTTAAAGAAGTTGAGTAATAGTCTAATCGATGTTTTGTTTTAACAGAAAATGCCTCCCAGACGTGAATCACCCCGACAGAGAAAGAATGAGAGAACTACCAATAACGATAATGTTGATGGTAACCCCGTTCAACAACTAGTGACGCTACTGACAGGAGCATTGCAGAATCAACCACAAAACCATGATACAACGTTTAAAGATTTCAAGGCGGTTGGACCACCTGAATTCCGTGGGTCCATGAATCCAGTCGAAGCACAAATCTGGATTATGGAGATAGAAAAGGTGTTCGATGTCGCTGGGGTAGGGGATGACCAGAAGACTGCTTTCGCAACATTCATGTTGAAAGTAGAAGCTAGTTATTGGTGGCAGACCAATAAAACTCGTGAAGGGCCAGGAGTGATGACCTGGGATACGTTCAAGGAGTTGTTCTTCGAGACCTATTTCCCGGAGAGTTCGAAGAGTCAGTTAGAAGTGCAGTTTCTGGAATTAAAGCAGGGAACGATGACGGTATCTGAGTATGACGCGAAATTCAATGAATTGGTGAGGTTTCTTGTAGTATCAAGTCTACACATGACGGCGTAAAGGCGAAGAGATTTGAACAGGGGATGAAGCCACAGGCATGCAAAGAGGGTTTCCTATTCCGATTTAAAGACGTTTACAACAGTGATGGAGAAGGTAGTACTCGCTGGAGGTGGAGGCGAGGCAGTGACAAAGTTCAATCAGGAACAAAAGAAGAAGAAAAATGAGAATGAGATTAAGAATGGAGGTGGTAACGGTGGCAACAACAGCAAAAACAGCTTGAAGAGGAAGTGGAATGGGAACATGGGTGCTGGAAACCATCAGGGTAACCAGCAAAACAAAAAGTTTGAAGCATGTGCGACATGCGGGAAATTTCACAAGGGTGCGTGCTTGATGGGGAAACGAGTTTGCTTCAATTGTGGCTAGGAGGGTCACATCGCCCCTAATTGCACTCAACCGAAGAAGAATGTGTGCTTTACGTGCGGATCCAAGGATCACTTTGCTCTTGAATGCCCTAGAAAGAAGGACGGAGTGATAACCAAAAGCAATGGAGATAACAATGGAGGTACATGGGCCATTACAGGACCTGCAGCATCAAACAAACCCACAGCCAGAATATTCAACATGACTATGCAAGATGCTGTGCAATCAAAAGATGTGGTGTCAGATATTATCCCAATAAATGATATAAATGCTTATGTATTATTTGATTCGGGTGCTACTTGCTCGTTTATATCTGATGAATTTGCTAAGAGGTTAGAATTGCCTAGAGAAGAACTAAATTTTCCTTTGATCATAGAAATTGCGAATAAGGAAGTAATCCCTGTTAGATTCGTATACAAGAACTGTAGGGTGAACATTAAGGAGAATATCTTGTTGGTAGATTTGATTCCGATTAGACTCGGGGAATTTGATGTAATTTTGGGAATGGATTGGCTGTTCAAATACGGAGCGGTAATTGAATGCCAAAAGAAGTGTGTAAACCTTATGACTCCGTCAATGGTACTATTTCATGGTAGCAAGTCGCCTAGACAAATTAAATGTCTGACGACTGTGCAGGCCAAGAAATTGTTGAGTCAAGGTTGTGTGGGCTATTTAGCTTACATAGTCGATACTCAGAAGAAGGGTGTGAAACTAGAAGAAATACTAGTAGTGAGAGAATTCAAAGATGTGTTTCTAGAGGAATTGCCTGACAGAGAAATTGAGTTCGTGATTGACTTAGCGCCGGGAACAACACCGATATCGAAGGCCCCGTACAGAATGGCTCCAGTAGAAATGAAGGAACTGATGGTACAGTTGCAAGAGCTACTGGACAAGAAATATATTCAACCAAGCGTATCGCCATGGGGAGCACCCATTTTATTCATGAAGAAGAAGGACGGATCAATGCGTGTTTGCATTGATTATAGGGAATTAAACAAGGTCAATATTAAGAATAGGTATCTGTTACCTAGAATAGATGACTTGTTTGACCAATTGAAGGGTGCTAAATATTTCTCGAAAATTGATTTGAGAAGTGGGTATCACCAATTAAAGGTAAGAAATGAGGATATACATAGAACGGCATTCAGAACTAGGTATGGACATTACGAGTTTCTGGTGATGTCTTTTGGTTTAACTAATGCCCCTGCTGCATTCATGGATTTGATGAATAGGGTGTTTAAACCATTTTTAGACAAGTTTGTAGTGGTATTTATTGATGACATTCGGGTGTATTCCAAAACTCAAGAAGAACACGTGGAACATTTACGTTTGACATTGGAGACACTAAGAAAGGAAAAACTGTACGCGAAATTCTCTAAGTGCTAATTCTGGCTCGATCGTGTACAATTTTTGGGTCATGTGATTGAAAAGATGGGATTTCAGTGGATCCATCAAAAGTTGAAGCTGTAATCAATTGGGAACAACCAAGAACACCGTCAGAAGTGAGGAGTTTCTTGGGACTAGCTGGTTATTATAGAAGATTTATTCAAGATTTTTCTAAGACAACCACTCCGCTAACAAATTTGACAAGGAAAGCTATAAAATTCATTTGGACAGAAAAGTGTGAAGAGAGTTTCCAAGATTTGAAGAAAAAGTTAAGTATGGCACCTGTGTTGACATTCCCAGATAATACAGGAAATTTTGTGGTGTATAGTGATGCCTCACACAAAGGGTTGGGTTGTGTTTTTATGCAAAACGACAAAGTTATTGCGTATGCATCAAGACAACTGAAGGATTATGAGAAAGGGTATCCGACTCATGATTTGGAATTGGCTGCAGTTGTATTTACTCTGAAGATATGGAGACACTATCTTTGTGGAGAGAAATGCGAGATCTACACAAACCACAAAAGTCTGAAGTATATTTTCACTCAGAAGGATTTGAACATGCGTCAAAGAAGGTGGATGGAATTGATAAAAGATTATGATTGTGAAATCTTTTATCATCCGGGCAAAGCGAATGTGGTGGCAGATGCTTTAAGCAGGAAAGGTCGGGAGAAGTTGATGCTGATAACAACTCTGGAGGAGCTCATTTCAGCAATGACAAAACTGGAGTTGGAAATCAAATTTCCAAAAGAATCTGACGAACAACTTTTCCAGATAGAAGCGGGTCAAACTTTTGTGGACAAAGTGAAGAATGCTAAACTACAAGATGAAGAGTGTGGGAAAATCAAAGCGAATCTGATTAAGAGTAGTGATGTAAAATACAAGATCGATACCGAAGGACTACTACGGTTTGAGGGAAGAATTTGGGTTCCAGTAACACCAGAGCTGAAAGAAGAAATTTTGACCGAAGCTCATAGCTCAAAATATTCAATTCATCCAGGAAGCACAAAAATGTATCAAGATTTGCCAGCATTTTTGGTGGCCAAATATGAAAAGGGGCGTTCTGAATCGTAGCGAAATGCTTGACATGTCAAAGAGTAAAAGCCGAACATCAAAGACCCAGGGGATTACTTCAACCGTTGGAAATACCGGAATGGAAGTGGGAACACATCACGATGGATTTTGTGGTGGGTCTTCCAACTACTCAGAGAGGGTGTGATGCGATTTGGGTGATAGTGGACAGACTGACAAAGTTAGCGCACTTTTTACCCATAAAGATTAGATTTAATCTTGATCAGTTGGCAAGATTTTACATTAAAGAGATCGTTTTGAGGCATGGAGTGCCAGTATCAATTGTATCCGATAGAGATCCGTGATTCACGTCTAATTTCTGGAAGAGACTACAAGAATGCACGGGGACACAGTTGCGAATGAGTACGGCTTATCATCCACAAATAGATGGCCAAAGCGAATGAACAATTCAGACATTGGAAGATATGCTGAGAGCATGTGTCATGGACTTTAAAGGAAGCTGGGAAGAATAATTACCGTTGGTGGAATTTGCTTACAACAACAGTTATCACGCGAGCATCGGCATGCCACCTTACGAGGCATTGTACAACAGAAAGTGCAGAACTTCACTGTGTTGGGATGAAGTCGGTGAACACCAACTGTTAGGACCAAAACTAGTGCAACAAACTACAGACGTTGTCAAACTCATCAGGACAAGATTAATAGCAGCACAAGACCGACAGAAAAAGTATGTTGATCAACACAGACAAGATCGTGCATTCGACGTAGGAACTTTTGTATTCCTAAAAGTTTCTCCCTGGAAGGGGAAAATTCATTTCGGTAAAAAGAGAAAGCTAAGCCCGAGGTTTATTGCACCCTTTGAAGTGCTACGAAGAGTGGGAGAAGTGGCTTACGAGGTAGCTCTACCTCCAGAGTTGGAAAACATTCATAATGTTTTTTATATTTCGGTGTTACGCCCATATAAACCTGACTACAAACATGTGATCGAGTACGAACCGTTGCAGTTCGAGAAAGATTTGTCTTATGAAGAGGTTCTATCCGGATAGTCGACGAGGAAAGAACAAGTGCTCGAGGAATAAAGTGATACCTTCATGAAGAAGGTGATATGGAGGAACCACAACGTCAAAGAAGCTACGTGGGAACTCAAGAAGAAAATGTTGAAAAGAGTACCACAGTTATTTGTTTAATCTGTGTCTTCGATTCTGGGGAGAGAATTTTTGTAAGTAGGGAAGAATGTAACGAATGATTTATTTGAGTTGTGATTCTGAGGACAAAATACTTGTAAGGTGGGAATGATGTAACATTCCAGAATTTTAAATTATAATATTAATTATTTATTGATTTATATAAGTATTTAATGGATGGGTTTATTGTTGAATAAATAATTGTTCAATTTGAGTTGATGTGGTTTAGTTAATTATTTGTTGATTAAATAATTAAATATTAAATATTAAATATTTATTGATTTATATAAATATTTAGTGGATTTATTTATTGTTGAATAAATAATTGTTCAATTTGAGTTGATATGGTTTAATTAATTATTTGTTGAATAAATAATTAAGGAGCTAAGAAAATTAATTGTTATGAGATTATATACTAATTTAATTTAATAATTAAGTTAGAGAGCTAATAATGATTAAATGAATTATAATATTTTAATTAGATTTTGTAATTAAAATAAGGTGTTAGTTGTTTAAATAAAATTATAATTATAAAGAAAGCTATAGTTTTGTGGTATTGAATTATGTGTTAAAGTAATTTAATAGAATAATATTTGAATTGATTAAATTGATTAATTAATTAAGTATAGGTGTGACAAATAACATTGCCATAAAGGAGTTAGTAAAATAAATTAAAAGAGTTTAATTTAGTTTTGCCAAACATGTCTTATTGCATATTAAGTCTTTAATCTAATGATGTTTTATCAAACAAGGTATAAAGATTAATCCATTTGTTTTAATTAAGTTTACCGAACAAGGTGTAAGGATTAAAGAGTTATTTTAGTAAGCCTAGCCAAACAAGCCTTATGGCTTTTGATTTTCAAATTTTTATAACTGATGTCAGTTAAAGTTAGAATTATATTATATATTTAATACCTATATTATTATTATACGTTATATTGTTAGTACGTAGTTAGAGTTAGGAAGAAAGAACTCGGTGAAGAAGAAGAAGAATACAGAGAAAATTGAGAAAACTTTAGAGAGAATGTGAGTGTTTTCTAATAGGTTTTTGAGAAAGGAATTGGGGAAAAGAATAGCCATCATCTTCCTAATCAAAGGTAGGAGCTTAATCTCTTCTTTAAAAGTTTAGACTTCTTCTCCAAAAAGTTCTCTGTGAAATTGGTGGTGTTTATATTTATATGATAAATTATTGATTATAAGATGATTTCATGAGTTTATATATGATTATAGAAAAACTAGTTCATGTATGTATGGGTTTTGTGGAAGAAAATATATTACAGTGAATTCATATGAAAATATATATGAATATGGATTAGTTTAAAGTAGAAATTAAGGTTTAATTAGTTATTAAACTGATAAATTGATTATTGAATTTGATAGAGTATGTATAATCATAACTATGGTGTTTTGAAATTACAGTTTTGATTGAAAAACAAAATCACAGTGTTGATTTCCATTAAAAATGTCAACAATGGAGTTTTTGCCAAAAATATTGAAATTGGGTGTTGTAGATTTGATTTTTATGTTATTTTATGGGTAGAAACATGTTAGAAGTCTTCACAATATGTTTACATGAAGTCTATGTGTAAATTACATGTTAATTAGTCTATTAGATTGGAGCTTGTAGGCCAATTTGGCTTTTGTTCATGATGTTGTCGAGCTTGGTCGTCGCCGGTTACGAATCTGGCGCCTGATCTTGACAGAAGATCAAGTTTTAGTGCACAGCAAAGAACCGCATGCCACGCTTGATGCTAATCGATGGCTTTGTGACTCGTGTCATGAAGACTAACTTCGGCCTTAATGGCCTGACCAACCATAGTGTAAATCGTAGTGGCGTACAATATGAAGTTAGCGAAAGGTTCGACAATTTTGTTTAAGTATACAAATTTTGAAAATAAATGTTATGTGTTAATAATAGGAATGTTAAATAATGATTTCAGTAGTTTTAAAATATGAATGAGTATGTTATTAAGTGTTAACTAGTATTAACATAGTTTGATTATGTGAATGGGTAATTCGACCTACATGATGTATGTATTGTTTATATAGATATAAAATGTTGGTAATGACTAATTATGTCATGATGACATATGTATAGGGTGTTGATTCAAGTTGTAAGGTTTAGCTTGTGCTAAAGGCAAGTTCTCTAACTCAAAACTTCATTGTGCGAGTTTAATTTCATTAGTACGTTATTGTTTTCAAATTCAATTACAATTGTTGTAAGTTGCTACCTCTACACTTTCGTAGAGCTAGATTGCCTATTATTGAATAAATTATTGTATCTAGTTGCTCATAACGATACAATTATCCCAAATCTTATAGTTTAATATTGAGCAAGTTTCTCGAATATGATTATTCCATAGCATACATTTATTTATGTTGTAATCAACTAATCCTTAGTTGATTATCGTTGAATTCTAAATTACCCGGTATTGTATCCAAACCAAACTTACTTTGGTGCGGACTTGTATTTTAAATACTGAGATGAACAAATCTTTTATTAGAGGTTTACGCTTAGCGTTAAAATTGTTGTGCACAATACATTGTACGAAGGGTTGATCCCCTAAGTACGTGGAGTCCTTATAGTCTTATGACTGTTAAAGTTAAAGTTGAAAGATTACTTATAACTGTGGACATGATTCGTGGTCATTAGACCCTCAATGAATGTTATAATTTTCAGAAAGTTAATAAAACACATTGTTCAGTTCTATTGAGCCTAGTATTGGCAATTGATGTAAAATTTTAAAGATTTATTTGTTGTTATTCCAAGTGGGCCTTGTTTGCTCACTCTTGCCTATAAATTTCTTACAAGCAAAGGCGAAAAGGGTGACGGTACCTAGCACCAGTAAGGGAAAAGGAAAGATGAACAAATATTGAAGACTTGTAATAGTTGTGATAGTTTTATTATCAGACTTTGGTTTAAAGATTGTAATGAAGTTTATTTAATTTTCCGCATTTGAATGTTTATAACTAAAGGTTAGATAACCTAGGAGATTTTTATTTAAGTTTAATCCTGTATGGGCAGGTTTTTATTATTCAATTTATTATGATTGGGTAGTTAGAAATGAATGTTTTGATTAAGTGAACACCAAATCTTGAGGAAATGAAGTACCAGTATTTGGGGGTGTCACATATTGGTATCAAAGCTTTAGGTTATGAACCTTAGGTAGGGGGAAAAGCCTTAGGAAATAACCTTTGAAAAGATAGTGGAGATAACTCTTATCGAGTTTTAAGAAAGAAGTAATAAAACACTTATGTGCTTATGCGATTATAATTTATGTACTCATGAGTGTCGAGTAGTAATGATTAATAATTCAAACTTTAAAACTTTATTGTCAGGATGACTAATGTCGAAGAATCCAGTCAGGCTAGGGAGGAGGGACCTCAAATGCCTATAGAGGAGGAGCCTCGCGACATTCAGGTAGTTTGGGAACAACTACTGCCACGGGAGACACCCCCGTTGGTCACAGTAATTGAGGATGAGGATGATGATATGGAGACAGACGAGGAGGATCCAGTTAAGTTACCAGAGGAGGATGAGGATGACGGGGACGAGGAGGAAATGATTCCACTTAACTCGATAGCTAGCCGTATATACGATGAGGTGCGTGACCGTAACGTGGAACTTCAGGATACAGTTGAGGAGTTGCAGGAGATAGTAGCTCAACAACAGACTACAATGACACAAAATGATGGCGAGATCCAGGATCGTGAAGAACGACTGACAAATGTCGAGGAGAAACTAGTACAGACTAAAGGAGAGAAAGAACAAATGATCGAAGTGGTCGCTGAACTGAAGAACAAGCTGAGAGAAGAAGCTGCTAAGAGGGCAAGAGCTGAAGTGCTTATGATGAAGCTTTTCAATGAACCAGATTAGTAGCAAGAGACACGCAAGCAAAGAGGATGAAGATGGAAAAGATAAATAAAGTATTTAACACCGCAATTAATCGAGCTCAAGATCAGGTCATGGGATATCCGATTCAGTTCAAGACGCTGCCATCATTCGTGTTAGATCGCAGAACAATGTTTCGAGTTATGGAGGAAGAACGTGATAGGGCTAAGAAGTATCTTAATAGAACATCGTAGCTGTTGTACGATGAGTGAAAGGTTAAATAAATTGTAAATCCCAAGTGTTATGCAACCTATAGGATATGATTATGATATTGTCCTGAAACTTTTATAGTTCAGGAAAGTAATGTAGATAGCAGTGATGCTATTGTTTTATGTTTTCCAAAAAGGTTTTAAATAAATAAAAGTTATTACTTTATTCAAAGTGTTATGTGGTTATTTCTTTTATTGAGGAAAGTTAATTAGAAAATACTTAAAGAAGATGAGTAATAGTCTAATAGATGTTTTATTTTAACAGAAAATGCCTCCCAGGCGTGAACCACCCCGATAGAGAAACAATGAGAGAACTACTAATAACGACAATGTTGATGGTAACCCCGTTCAACAACTAGTTACGCTACTGATAGGAGCATTATAGAATCAACCACAAAACCATGATCCAACGTTTAAGGATTTTAAGGCGATTGGACCACCTTACATGATTCGTGGTCATTAGACCCTCAGTGAATGTTATAATTTTCAAAAAGTTAATAGAACACATTGTTCAGTTCTATTGAGCCTAGTATTGGCAATTGATGTAAAAGTTTAAAGATTTATTTGTTGTTATTCCAAGTGGGCCTTGTTTGCTCACTCTTGCCTGTAAAATTTCTTACAGCTAAAGCTGAAAAGGGTGACGTACCTATCACCAATAAGGGAAAAGGAAAGATGAACAAATATTGAAGACTTGTAATAGTTGTGATAGTTTTATTATCAGACTTTGGTTTAAATATTGTAATGAAGTTTATTTAATTTTCCGCATTTTAATGTTTATAACTAAAGGTTAGATAACCTGGGAGATTTTTATTTAAGTTTAATCTTGTATGGGCAGGTTTTTATTATTCAATTTATTATGATTGTGTAGTTAGAAATGAATGTTTTGATTAAGTGAACACCAAATCTTGAGGAAATGAAGTACCAGGATTTGGAGGTGTCACAGTTCAAGCAAGAGTGAGCCTAACTAGCTCAGCAAGTACAACAATTCTAGTAAAATAGCATGCTTGAAACATAGGAAGCATATATCTTCAATAACTAAACAATAGTTACGAAGTACTATCGAGTCTAGATTATTTGAGCAACCAAAAAATGGCTTGCAAGCTTCTTCTATTTATAGAATTTCCAAGGTTAGGGTAGTTTAGTCTTTAAAACATCCCACCTCCTTAAACCACCTCCTTACTATTCATTACTTGCAAGGCACAACTTAAATCCTACACTTGGTCATTACTCTTTAGTCTTGGTCAATACTCCTACTTGATCATCACACTTACTTGATCACCACATCACTTGGTCACCACACATTCAACCATATTAATATGGTTTGCCCCATGGGTCAACCAATTTATTGGACTTTAGTTTTGGGCTTGGATTAATAAATCCTTTGGGCTTTGCATTAATAAACACTTATTGGTTCATTAATAATAGTTGGGCCTCTCCCTTTAATTCATTTGGACTTGTCCCTAATTATTAATCAATCATCCAAGTTCATTAACATTTCTTGATGTATTTTCGTATTCTAATTCTTATAGAATTTATATACGGTATTTCATCATTCATACCAACTCGTATAATACTTCGTATTATACTCGTTTCATTACTTTGTACAATACCAATGTATCATTCCATTATTACTTATTTTAACACTTCGCTTTACTTAACATTTATAAATTAAGTCCACAAGCGATTTATTACATTTTCCATAACTAGATTTTTAATACATAATCCATCTTACCTTGTTATTCCATCATTACGTATTTCTCGGAAACTTAAAATTATATCCCGAGCAAATACCAATGAATAGTGTTTTTCGAAAATTTCTCGGAAAACTTTTATTTTCGTCTTGAAAATTCAAACACTTTTATTCATCCACGTAGCCCAAATACTACGATATTCTAACATCAATAGGTTATACAATGACAACCATCTTGATAACACATGGAATATGATTTTATTATTATTTAACTTAATAAAATCATTTTACAATAAGATTTGAATTTCTCGATCGTTACATTCTTCCCCCCTTATAAAGATTCTGTCCCCAGAATCTCATCTTACTTTAATCAAATAGATGAGGAAAATTTTTCTTCATCTTTTCTTCTAGTTCCCACATTGCTTCTTCAGCGTCGTGGTTCTTCCATATTACCTTTACTGATGGTATTACCTTGTTCCTCAGAACTTGTTCCTTTCTATCAATGATCTGCATCGGCGACTCTTCATAGGCTAAGTCTTTCTCGATATGAATTGGTTCATACTCGATTACATGCTTATATTCCGGCTTATATGGACGTAATACAGATACGTGAAATACGTTATGTATTTGTTCTAGGTCTGGAGGTAATGCTACCATATAAGCTACCTCTCCCACCAGTTTTTATACTTCAAAAGGTCCTATAAACCTTGGACCTAACTTTCCTTTCTTTCCAAAGCGTATCTTTCCTTTCCAGAGAGATACCTTTAGAAACACATACGAGCCCACCTCAAACTCTCGATTTAATCTATGTGAGTCAAAGATACTTTTTCATGCATCTGTTGTGTGATGATGAGACGCATTCAATTAACTTTACCACATCCATTGTTTGCTTTGCACCAATTCGGTCCTAGCATCCGGCGTTCTCCCACCTCATCCTAACACAAAGGTGTTCTGCATTTTCTCCCATACTGAGCTTCATATACGCAAGATACCTATGCTTGTATGATAACCGCTGTTATTATATCAATGTAAGACCCCACTTTTATAAATAAAGATGAATTTTTATAAATATTATTTTTGAATATTATGGAATAAATTTGATATAATGTTATAGTTGTTGGTAATATTTATAAATTTTGCAAAGTAAGCAAGTTGTTATAAAATATTCGTTTGGTCGGGGAATATTCTTTTTGTCGGGGAATATTAAATGACGACTACTCAATCATTATCAGGACCCCACAATGTAAGTATTGTCGTAGTTAGAAAACGACAAAATTATTTTTCTATAAAAATAACAGCAGAGGTGTTACCGTTAAAACTGTTGAACTACCCGGTGGTAAAAGTACAGTAATACGCGTGGTTTCATAGTAGCACACGGTATTGATTATTGATGCTTACGTGAGAAGTCACTTAGCTATACTCAATTATTGCTACAGTAATTGTTGCATCATATCTCTTATATTATTGATTCAATTATTGTCACAGTATCATCTGTATAATATGTTATATTATTAATTGAGACGACCAGTTATAAATGATTAATAATTGTTGAAAGATTAAAAATGTGTTGATTAAAAATAAAATGATTTGTGGTAATATTTATTCAATCCTTGATGTATATAAAGAGTCTGTTATGAGACGTTTGTGGTAAGTTTGATTATTTTATGGGGGGCCTATATGTCATCATCTAAGAGTCTCTTCGTCAATAGTAATTACCTTTGTGAATAAGTAATTACCTTCGTCAATAGTAATTACATTCTTCAATAGTAATTACCTTCGTCAATAGTAATTACCTTCGTCAATAGTAATTACCCCTTCGCAAATAGTAGTTGTCCCTTCAATATTACCAAGAGTTAATTGCCTCTTGTTGTTCCAAGGGTTAATTACCCTTCGCAAATAGTAGTTGTCTCTTCATATTACCAAGAGTCATTTTAACCCTTCGTTAAGACCAAGAGCCACCCTCGCTTTTTCTATAAATAGAAAGCTCATTCCTTCATTATTTCTTATGAATTCACTGAAACTCTAGAGAGAGAAACTATAGAGAGAAAGAAGAAAAGTATTCTGCTACTTCTCTTTTCCAATATTCAATTCTTCTAAGGTAAGGGATATTATTTGTTGTACCCGTAAGGGGTGTTATTCTTTCTTATTCATGAAGAGAACTTCATTATTCCATTCTTTATTATTACTCGTTGGAATAACTTTTGATCTGTGACATACCCTATACATAATCATATCATGGTTTTACCCTATACTTGGTGACATTCTTCTATTATTCTCATTGGAACATCCTGCATGCATGTGTTTTACACCGACTGGTTCCGCTCTTTATTATTATTCATTGAAACATCCATGCATGTGTTTTACACCGGACTGGTTCCGCCTCTTTATCATTACATTGGAATATCTTATCTGTGTGTTTTACACCGGATCCGGTTCCATCTTTATTATTACATTGGAACATCCCGCCGATGTGAATTTCACCGACCAGTTCTCATTATTATTATTACATTGGAATAACTTTGTCTATGCGAAGTACCGCATGCATGGTGATTTCCTTTGTTATTCCATTCTTTATTATACCCAGTTGGTTAAAACTTTGACTTCTATACTCCATGAAATTAGTAGAATATTCTTGATATTTGCGTTTCATCCAGTATCTTTTCATGGAAATATTCTTCTAATCATTCTTGAATTTTACTCTACAAAGCAGTATCATGTTGACAATTTGGACGTTATTAGTTCCTGAATAAATTAATTCGTGAACTTGTTTTATTGAATTATTATGTCATTGTCATCATCCTCATGTTATATTATGTTATCTTTGGCTTACGTGCATAGATGAACTTAGTATGATTATGACCAGGATCATTCGGTATAATCATGGCTTGTTATAAATGATGTGATAAAAGTCCTCAGTGGCCTGTAATGCAGTGATGGATAGTTTTTGGTATGATTATGACCAGGGGTGATTCGGTATAGTCATGACCATTGATAATTTGATGAAAATCCTTGACCGTGGTATACGAGGATGATTAGATATTGTGGTTTATTCATTAAACCGAGTCTTAGTGATAAAAATTTATGAAAACCTTTTAAAACCTAAAAGATAGTAGACTTTATTTTCTACTTTGACTCTTTTAATGGATTGCGATATTCATCAATGCAGCTTAAACTGGTTGTCTATTGTATTTTATCGGTTTAACATTGTTGAAGACTATTGATAATTTATTCGCATTATCTTAGTTATAATATTTCTTCTTTGGGCTAGTTGAGCTCACCCTTTCTTTCACCGTTTCTCTTCAGAAATGAGAATATAGTTTGAGACGAGTCGGGAAAAGAGTGATGGTCCCGAAGATAGCATTAGTAGTCCTCACTATTTTGTTAAATAGTGTGACAATAAATGTAATGAGGACTCCTTGAGTATGGATATTGTCTAAATGACAATATTCCTATTAGAACTCAGTTTATGTATTGTCGTATGTTACACGACAGATGTATAATTAAGTTTGAATTTGAATTTATGTACCATGTAAGTGGCGACCCAAGATGGGTGACGTATACCTAATTTTGGGGGCGTCACATGCAAACTCTACTAGTGGTAGGTGATCATCCCAACTACCCTTGAAATCCATGACACAAGACCTCAACATGTCTTCTAACGTCTGAATTGTTCTTTCGCTCTGCCCATCAGTTTGTGGATGATAAGCCGTGCTTAACCTCAGCTGTGTTCCCAACTGCTCTTGCAAACTCCTCCAAAAGTTCGATGTGAATCGTGGATCACGATCTGACACAATCGATATCACAATCGATATCGGTACTCCATGTCTGGAAATGATTTCCTTGACATAAAGTTTAGCTAACTGGTCTAAGTTATACTTGACCCTAATTGGCAAAAAGTGAGCCGACTTCTTCAACCGGTCCACTATTACCCAAATCGAATCGTACCCTTTTTGCGTCGTCGGAAGTCCCACCATGAAGTCCATCGTGATATGCTCCCACTTCCACTCTGGAATCTCCAATGACTATAATAAACCACTGGGTCGTTGATGTTCGGCCTTAACTTTTTGACAAGTTAAGCACCTACTCACATACTCTGCTATTTCTCTCTTCATGTTTGGCCACCAAAAACTCTATCGAAGGTCTTGATACATCTTAGTGCTACCAGGATGTATCGAGTACCTCGAACTATGAGCTTCATGTAACACTTGCTCCTTTAATTCCGTCTCATTCGGAATCCAAATTCTTCCCTCAAATCTTAATAATCCCTCATTATCAAGACTATACTTAACCTCTTCCTTCTCAGATAACCACTTCTTCATTTGGTTATACTCATCCGCCTTGAGTTGTACCTCCTTGAGCCTTTCTACGATGGTAGATTGCATCTCCGTCGCATAGAGTAATTGCTCCGAATCACTCGGCATCTTCACTTCTATTTCCATCCTAGCCATCTCTGTTATTAACTCATTTTGAGCCGTTAACATAGACAACTTTTCCCGACCCTTCCTACTTAAGGCGTCGGCAACTACATTGGCTTTTCCAGGGTGATACAGGATTTCACAATCATAATCCTTTATCAACTCCAGCCATCTTCTCTGTCTCATATTCAACTCCTTCTAAGTGAAGATATACTTTAGACTTTTATGGTCCGTATATATCTCACATTTTTCCCCATAAAGATAATGCCTCCATATCTTTAGGGCAAACACTACCGCTGCCAGTTCTAGATCATGAGTAGGATAAACTTTCTCATAATCCTTCAACTGCCGAGATGCATACGCAATGACTTTGCCATACTGCATAAGCACACAACCAAGTCCTCTATGCGAAGCATCACTATACACTACAAAATTTCCCGTGTCATCTGGTAATGACAAAACAGGAGCTTCACTTAATCTTTTCTTCAGTTCTTGAAAACTGTCTTCACATTTATTAAATCCATACGTATTTCACCGTCTTCCTTGTTAAATTAGTCAACGAGGTAGCTATCTTCGAAAAATCTTGGATAAATCTTTGATAGTACCTGGCTAACCCTAGGAAACTCCGCACCTCAGTCGGCATTTTCGGTTGTTCCCAATTCATTACTGCTTCCACCTTCGCTGGATCCACTGAAATCCCCTCTTAGTCAATGACATGACCTAAAAAATGTACCTTTTCCAACCAAAATTCACATTTGGTGAATTTCGCATATAACTTCTCCTTCCTTAGTGTCTCCAACACTAATCTTAAGTGTTCGGCATTATCTTCTGGCGTCTTAGAATAGACTAGAATATCATCGATAAACACCACGACGAACTTGTCCAAATATAATTTGAACACTCTGTTCATCATGTCCATAAATGCAGCAGGTGCATTCGTCAACCCAAATGACATCACCAGAAACTCGTAATGACCATAAAGAGTCCTGAATATAGTCTTTGGTACATCTTCCTTCCTAACCTTCAACTGATGATACCCCGTCCGCAAATCTATTTTAGAAAAATATTTTGCCCCTTTTAATTGATCAAAGAGATCATCGATCCTGGGCAATGGGTATTTATTCTTTATCGTTAACTTGTTCAACTCTCGATAGTCGATACAAAGCCTTAACAATCCATCTTTCTTTTTGACAAACAACACCGGTGCTCCCCACGGCGAAACAATTGGTTGAATGTACTTCTTGTCCAATAGCACCTGTAGCTGAACCATTAGTTCTTTCATTTCCATAGGTGCCATACGATACGGTGCCCTTGAGACCGGTGCCATTCTTGGCACAGTGTCTATCACAAATTCGATATCCCTATCCGGCGGTAAACCCGGTAACTCAATTGGAAATACATCCATGAATTCGTTTACTATAGGTATTTGTTCCATGGTTGCTCCCACTCTCTGGGTATCAACAACATGGCATAGGTAACCTACACAACCCTTTCTTAAAAGTTTTCTAGTTTGTGTCATCGTAAGGCAACACGGACGTCCTAGCAATTTACTACCGTAAAATACTACAGGAGGTTGCTTCAACATCCTGATACTCACACATTTCTTTTGGCAATCTATAATTGCTCCATGGTTAATCAACCAATCCATTCCGAGAATTACGTCGAATTCTCCTAACTTTATCGGTATTAAATCTACCGATAACTTACAACCACGTACATCTACGCAACAACTCCTATGAATATCTTCAACAGGAATTATCTCTTCGTTTGCTACCTTAACGTTTAAAGGTATAGGCAATTTTTCGGGAAATAATTCTAGTCTTCTAGCAAAATCACATGCTATAAACGAACAAGTAGCACCCGAATCAAATAGCACGTATGCATTCAATTGTTGATCGGAATAATACATGCAACTACATCCCCTGATGCCACCGCATCTTGGACCGTCATATTAAAGGTGCGGGCCATTGATTTCCCCGGCTGAGCTGGACCACTAATAGCTAACTTCCCGCTATTAGGTCCCTTATTTCCTTCTATCCCCTTCTTCGGGCAGTTCTTTGCTATGTGGTCAGTTGATCCACATACAAAGCATCCGTGATTCTTCTTCGGAGTGGGACAGTTTGGCGAAATGTGCCCTTCCTATCCACAATTATAACATACCACCTTACCTTTGAGACAGACTCCTAAGTGAGTCTTTCCGCAGGTTTTATAGGCCTCCATCCTCCTCTTGGAGTCCCCTTGTTTCACTCCGGTATTCTTAGAGTTAAAGCCATTTCTCTTCTGACCGTCGCCACTTCCATTGGCTCCCTCGGTCTTGGTTCCTCCATCAACCACCTTTTGGTCTTCTTATCTACGTAGTCTTGGCTAAGAGCCTCATTCCCACCTTCTAATTAATTATTGCCTTTTCTAGTATGGTTCCAAATGAAGTACTTTGGAACACGAGAGATGCTGACTATAGAGCCGGGGTTTCAAGCCCTGCTTTCGAACCTTCTAGCCTTTCTCACTTGATGTCCACTTGATGTGGAGCAAATCGTGTCGATTCATTAAACTTGGCGGCAGACTTTGGGGAACTGGCTATATCCCTTGTCTCAATTCTAGAAACCTCATCTCCATCCTCCTTGCATACTGTGGGAAAATAGTTCTCGAAGAAAATCTCCTTGAACCTCTCCCACGTTAGGTTTCCTATATCGGCCCTAACTTTTTGGTTTGCCTCCCACCAAAGTTGGCCTCTCCTTCATCAAATAGGTTGCAAAGGCAATCTTTTGACCCTCCTCAACATTTGCTATTACAAATGCTTTCTCGATTTCTTTTACCCATGTCGGGCTTTATAGGTCCGTAGTTCCTTGAACTCCCATGACCTACACTTTTGAAATCCTTAAAAGTAGTAGCTCGTACTACTCCAGGAATTACGGGTACATTAGCCCCTACTATATTAAATGCAACCGTTAAAAGATTAACGAACTCCTGCATTGGATTAACCGGACCACCCTCCGGTTGGTTAACATTAAGCGCCTGATTTCGTTGTCTCCTTCTTGGCGGCATTTTGTCATAAGAAAAAAACAACACATCATTATTACTTTATTCTTGTTGGTTTGTTATTGTTTATAATAAAACAACAACTCATACTCATTACTCAACATATTCCATAAAAAGATTTATATTGATTCATAACTTGTAGTATAATATTACATTGTTTACATTACTCAGCCTTAGCTGATTACATTACCATCCCACAATTACTTTCCAAAAATTGGGATTTACAAAAGACTACCCTTTGTTATACAAAAGAGGATTTTACGTCACTACTAGATACATAATATTTACATATCTATTCTACTCTAGCTATTGCTAGATTACATCTCGCAGTAAGGCATTCTCAAAATCAGCTCTAAAGCCAAACCGTGATAACATCTCTCTTGATGGTATGGCGGTCTGTCATCTACCTTCACTGATATCCAACTACTGTCATTGAAATCTACATGAGAACTCCTATGAATATAGGACATCCTCTCCAACTTCCGCTTCTTAGTCTTTAGCTCCTACTTGAGCTCAAAGACTTCTCCTCTCAAATCTCGGACTTTGTCCATAGCTAGGACTCTATCATCGTACTCCTCTTCCCACATTCCTTCCATACTAATCTTGTCCTCACGGACAGCTCGGAGTTCCTCTTTCAACTTTTTAACCTCTTGGCAGTAATGGATATTCCTATCCAATACCGACATAAATAGTGCCTTCATTGATTCCCCCATAGACATTTCCTCTGTAGGTGGAACCTGGGTCTCTGTAGGTGGAACCTGGTCAAAAGACATCACGTCCACCTCCTCCTCTAGCATGCCATCAAATATAGACATGTAGTCTAAGTCGTCTGAGTCTCCCGACTTGACGGTCACCAACTCTGGTTCTACGACTACGGGATTTGGTAGTATCTCTACCCGATTAACTGAATCCTCGCTTACTACATGTATATCTCTATACATATCATTTTCTCCTAACATCTACAATAAAACAATATAGTTTGATTAGTACACGTCAGTAAAATAATAGAAATACATAACATAAAATAATGCATTTTTATAAGGTTACTTTCCATCTTTTACTTCTTTATTCTTTCATAAGGTTATGACTTAAGGTTCTACTTTCCCCCTTAAGTTTTATAACCTAGGCTTTGATACCAACTTGTAGCGCCCCTAAATCCGGGCATCTTCCAACCCGACAGATGGTGTTATACTGTACAACATTCATACATTCATTCAATTGAAAAGTCTCAAAGAACGAATATACCCTCTATATATTTAAAGTAATATTTACATTTCCCAAGTTCTAAACCCATTACAAAGGTTCTTTGTCATAATATTAGTTACATTACAACAATAGACCTATACTATTACAAAACAGCTTAGAAATCTGCCTTATCTTTTCCTTTATCTTTTCATGATCCTTTGGGACGTTTAGTCTTAGCTGTATTCATATGGTTCAAGCAAGAGTGAGCATAACTAGCTCAGCAAGTATAACAATTTAATAACAACATGCTTGACACATACAAATCGTATATCTTCGATAACTGAACAATAGTTATGAAGTACTACTGATAATTCAAAATAGCACTTTATCTTTTCTTTCAAAATGTTTTACAATAACAACAGTATTAGTAAAACATTCACTCCGGTCAGAGACCTCGAGTATTCATTCTTTATTGGAAAAGGACAACCCGGAAGCAAATTCGTAAGCCCGATATTACTTACGAGCACTTCTAGGTGATCAACCTATTGTACTCTATGTTGATCAACACTACATCCGTTAAACGTATGTACGTTTAAGCATTTGGCAACCTCACGTGCCTGTCGTTTTACCGACAAAACATTTGTTTAACATTTCAGTCTTCTTTTGAAAACCATATCAAGTAGTTGACAAAAGATAGCAACATTTGATAATACATGAATAGATTATCAATACATCAAGTCTAGCCAAAGGAATCGGCTTCAACTTCATCATAACTCAATTCATGTGAAAGAATACATGAACCTCAAAAACTTGTTCAGATTGAACTAAGACAAGAGTTAGAATACTTGCCTTTAGGGTCTGCTACGGTGTTTTAACTTTATATTCAAGTCGTTCAAGTCTCTACAATACATGATTACATAATGCCTTACATTAGGTCACATATAATCAAGTATGTATATGACTATATCATAATCTTTATTTCAATCTAATTGTGTACTAGATTCAATTACTATTCGTTCCGGTTTGTCATTTACCATTGCATTTATATTTGACTAGGCTATCTTCACCTTTACATTACATTCCTTAAGGTTTTAACAAAGTTTAACAATGTTACATTACCTCCCTTAAGTTATGTTCACTTTCATTTCTTTTCTTTGCACTTAGAAAATTTCCTTACTATCTTTGTTCTAAGACTGGCGCTGCGGCGCCAGATTTATACTTACATCTCGCGCTGCGACGAGAGCCTTATTGCATCTCTGACCCGGACTTGGCATTGTGGCGCCACTTATTGAACTAAGGTTCATTCGCATTGCGGCGACTCTTCTAGATATGATGCTCAATTACTATTCCGCACCATCAAGACGCAGGTCTTTTTGCTAGGGTTGGCGCCAAGGCTTTCAACTCTCAGGCACCACGAATAATAATTTCAGATTTGAAATTTTAGAACTTCCCTGACGCATAACTTCTTCGTTATACGTCCGAATTGGCTCGTTCAAAAGCCTACGGTTCACAATTTACGTACTCTACATGACCATTCAAGAATTTTATCTATTTGACTTTGTTTACTAAAAAATCACCTATTGGTTCATTTTTAACGTAAACAATAAACGTTCGTGAACGTTTAACGCTCGTTTCTTCGTTCTAAGTCGGAATCCGGTCATTTTCGAGTCTTCAACTCTTAAATGCCAATTATGACTTGTCTCTATTGGAAAACAAAGGTTTCGTGATCCAACACAAAATTTGACTTTCATTCCGAGAATTTTATGTATTCGACGTTTATCGTCCAATCGTGCAAATTCCGGCAATTCTTCATTCTTATGATTTGTTCAACATTACAAATGACTTCCATTCATCATGTGAACATTTTAACATCCTTAATACAACAACTTATATTCATGGTTAGATTTTTAGACTTATTCTTCAAGAGCTCATAACTTGTCAAATTATAAACTACTTAAGATTTGATTATTTATGACTTATGACAATTAAAGTTTCTTAACCATCATTTCTCATATGTTCTCAACATATAACTTAACTTAGGTATACATGATACATATAATCATATAAGTTCTTTTACATTCATTTCATTTCTCTTAATAAACTTCTTACAAGTTCATATTATTTTCACATAAGTTTATAACTCATGCTAGCTTAAATGACTTATTACTAACTTAATTGGCTTAAGTTCATTACTTACTCATTCATGTTTCTTAATCCCACTTTTCTTATCAACCTATCATGATAGATATAAAAGATATTTGGAGAAGAAGTCTTACTTTTAGAAGTCTTTGATAAGTAGCTTCTTCTTTTCTTGGCTTATGGAAGTGACTTATTTGCAACCTAATCTCTCTAACACTTAAGCACTTTGTGATGTCTAGATTATTTGAGCAACCAACAAATGGCTTGCAAGCTTCTTCTATTTATAGAATTTCCAAGGTTAGGGTAGTTTAGTCTTTAAAACATCCCACCTCCTTAAACCACCTCCTTACTATTCATTACTTGCAAGGCACAACTTAAATCCTACACTTGGTCATTACTCTTTAGTCTTGGTCAATACTCCTACTTGATCATCACACTTACTTGATCACCACATCACTTGGTCACCACACATTCAACCATATTAATATGGTTTGCCCCATGGGTCAACCAATTTATTGGACTTTAGTTTTGGGCTTGGATTAATAAATCCTTTGGGCTTTGCATTAATAAACACTTATTGGTTCATTAATAATAGTTGGGCCCTTTAATTCATTTGGACTTGTCCCTAATTATTAATCAATCATCCAAGTCCATTAACATTTCTTGATGTATTTTCGTATTCTAATTCTTATAGAATTTATATACGGTATTTCATCATTCATACCAACTCGTATAATACTTCGTATTATACTCGTTTTCATTATTTTGTACAATACCAATGTATCATACCATTATTACTTATTTCTTAACACTTCGCTTTACTTAACATTTATAAATTAAGTCCACAAGCGATTTATTACATTTTCCATAACTAGATTTTTATTACATAATCCATCTTACTTTGTTATTCCATCATTACGTATTTCTTGGAAACTTAAAATTATATCCCGAGCAAATACCGATGAATAGTATTTTTCGGAAAATTTCTCGAAAAACTTTTATTTTCGTCTTGGAAATTCAAACACTTTAATTCATCCACGTAGCCCAAATACTACGATATTCTAACATCAATAGGTTATACAATGACAACCATCTTGATAACACATGGAATATGATTTTATTATTATTTAACTTAATAAAATTATTTTACAATAAGATCCAAATTTCTCGGTCGTTACAGTCAAACTCATTAGAACAAGATTGGTAGCTGCTCAAGACAGACAGAAGAAATATGTTGATCAACACATACAAGATCGTGCATTCGACGTAGGAAATTACGTGTTCTTAAAAGTTTCTCCTTGGAAGGGAAAAATTCATTTCAGTAAAAAGGGAAAGCTAAGCCCGAGGTTTATTGGACCTTTTGAGATACTGTGAAGAGTTGGAGAAGTAGCTTATGAGGTAGCTTTACCTCCTGAATTAGAACATGTTCACAATGTTTTTCATGTTTCGGTGTTACGACCGTATAAACCCGATTACAAACACTTGATCGAGTACGAACCATTGCAGTTTGATAAAAACTTGTCCTATGAAGAGATTCCTATCCAGATAGTCGACAGGAAAGAACAAGTGCTCAGGAATAAAGTGATACCTTCTGTGAAGGTGATATGGAGGAACCACAACGTCGAAGAGGCTACGTGGGAACTCGAAGATGAAATGATGAAAAATTACCCTGAGTTATTTGTGTAGTCTCTGTCTTCGATTCTGGAGATAACATCTTTGTAAGGAGGGAAGAATGTGACGATTTGATTGTTTGAGTTGTGATTCTGGGGATAGAATCCTTGTAAGGAGGAAAGGATGTAACAATCCAAGATTTTATTATATTATAATTTAAAATATTTATTAAATGAAATAAATATTTTATTGATGTGATTGTTGTTATTAAATATTTATGAATTAATAATATTCTAAATTAATTAAATTTATAATTTAGAGAGTTGTAAATAACATGAGATGTTATATTGTAGTTTTAATTTATTAATTTAAAAGGGTATGTTAAATTATTAAATTAAATTATAATGAAGTTAAATTTTGTGATATTTGATTAAGTGGAAAGTTTATTTAAAATATAGTATGTGTAATTAATTTATTTGATTACTATTGGATATGGAAATCCAATAAATAATATGTGATTCTAGATTATAAACTAAATTGTTTATTAAAATAAATTAAATGAGTTTTAAATTGATTTTGCCAAACAAGGCTTAAGGTTATTAAGTCTTTTGCCAAACAAAGCCTTATGGCTTTTGGATTTTTGATTTTTTTAGATAATATAAATAAAATAAATAAAATATAATTATAACTTATACGTTATATTTAGTAACTGATATTATATTATGTATGACTTATTATGGTTTATCAGTTTTAGAGTACGCATACTGTTAATTGGCTTAGATATTGGTTTTGTTATACGCATTCTAGTTATTTGCTAAGCCTAAGAAAATATAGAAAGTTGTGAGAGAATTTGAGAGAGCTTGAGAAGAGAAAAGCAATTTCAGTGGTTTTAACAAGGACTACCAAGCAATTTGAAGGTATTTTCTCTAACACCTTGATTATATGTATATATATACATATATAAGTTTTACGGCACGAAGTTTTAATTTCTGTGAATTCTATTTCTTTCAAATTTGATGCTATATAACTGAATTATGGTGGTTGTATGTGTTGTGATGCTAGAACTAGTATTTAGACAATGATTACTATGCTAATTTCGTTCAAAAAAAATAAGAAAAGTGTTTACAGTGAATATTTTTCATATGGCTTATGAAAGTACAAAATTCGATGGTCAATTTGTATGATAATCTGTAAATTGAGTCTTGATTATGCTAGTCCATTTAGAAACGAAGATAACGTAGTTTGAATGAAGTAATTTGAACAAGAATTGTGATCACAGTGATGATTTCTATGAAGGATGTCAAAAATGGTGTTTTTATATGAAAACATGAAATTTAAGAATTTAAGTTAGTTGAAGTTGTTGTTTAATTGTGTTAAATGGTTGAATATGTAAGGAATTATGTTTTTGTTAGTTCTATACCAATTACATATGCTTAATTTATTGTTTTGTGGGTGAAATTCGTGTTAGTTGGCTTAAAAGAGCTGTGTCGAAACCACATTTTGCAAAACAGGCCGGCATGCATATGCAAGCGCTGACCTCTTAAGCGGGTGATAAGTAGGTTTTATACCTACTTATCCAGTATCTATTACTTGAATTATTTGCTTAATCTCATCTTATTTTATTTTATTTTTTAGGCGATGACAGGACATTGGCATTAAGAAGCAAGGGAAAGCAATTCGGACATCTTTTGGAGCAAAATACGCAAGCAAATGCAAGGAGGGAAGATTGAAGAACTTTTAACACCATGTTGGATGCATGTTCTTGGCTTGGAACTTGGATTATACTGTAGGGCTTCATCTTAGCTTTCTGGAACATCTTGAATCATCCCAATCGAAGTTCGGATGCGAGAGTTATGGCTTTTTTATCAACATAGATCAAAGTTAAGAGTTGTCATGCTTGCCATTTACATAGCATCTACTTCGAGCTCGATTTCCGCCATATTTCGAACGGATTCTTTCAATCCTCAGAGAATGAAAGTTATAGACCTCCTCGATATCTTCGATTTGATAGGTGGCACACCCCGTAACTCCTAGTGGATCAAACGTTATGCCTATTTTACCAAAGGACGTCGCAGCAGAAAACAGAGTAGTGCGAACCGCGCTAAGGGAGCGCTAGGCCACCAGAACCACTGCTACAGTAGCGTGGACCACGCTATAAATGACTTAGGAGCAGCACGGGGCACGCTAGGCCGCGGGAAAAGAGTTGTTTTGGATTATTTGTTGTCCAATTTGAGCTAGAATAGGATTCTTAGTTGCCTAACTTGTTTGGGTGTCCATTAGAACTATAAATACATGATGAGAGGCATAAAAGAGGGGAGAGATAGGCTATTTTTGAAGGATTCCATTAGATTAGATTAGAGTAGATTATATCAAAACCCTAGTTCTTATTAGATTTGGGGATCGAAGCAATTTGGAGACCATTGAAGATTCAAAGTAGGAGCAAGGAGAGAGCATCAAATCTACAGACAAGAGATTCTATTTTCTTATCTTCTTCTATCTTTGTCTTTTAATGATTATTCAATTATGGATTCTTAGTTTTAATTCAATAATCATGAACTAATTCTTTTGTTTGAGATTATAATGGATCTTATTGTGTAGTTTATTTTAATATGCTTCGCTATCAATTATTATATTCTATTGTGAGCATTGTCTATTGTGATTTGGACTTAATTGTTTAATTGATTGGCCATCAATTACCGTGATAATCTATATGAACTCGAGAGATGAAGTATTGATTTAGATCTTATCATGATAGCATGTGTTTGTGATTTCTGCATAGATGGAATTCATGATTCGTGTTTAGGATAGAGATATGCCTTTATGTCATATGTAATCTTATAGAGAACTTGTGCTTTAAATCCTTTTTAATTATAATTCACATAGAGATATAGTGGATTAGATAATTAGGGTGTCTTGATTAATTCTATCATTTGTGGATTTAAGTGAGTATGGGTATTATGCATCGAGAGATGGTTTTGTCTGCTTTAGTGTTCTTGATTAACAATTCATGATAGAGAATAATTGATGAGAAGTGTGTTAACTTAAATGAAGCAATAAGTGAAGTTGTGATCTTAAATCTCCGTAATCTTAATTTAACTAGTGGAATTTAATAGTAGTTTAATTTATATAATTTGAAATTCATTCGTTTAAATAAGATTGAGTTGGTTACGGGTTAGTACTTGGTGATTTGTATTAATAATTTCTCGTGGGAACGATACTCTACTTTCACTTTATTACTTGTTGACCACATATACTTGCGTGTTGTGTGTAATTAGATTTTACCCAACAAGTTTTTGGCGCCGTTGTTGGGGAATTAGTTAATATATATTTTTTCAATATTAGCTTCAATCAAATTAGTCTTAGTTTACACATTTTTTTTTCTTTTTATTTAATTCTCTCCCTATTTTTTCTTTCTTTTCAGATACCATGGATGGATGCAATTATCAATGGCCATACACAAATATGACTCCACCAAGGGACACAAGAATTGATGGACTCAATGTATTTTCTGCATTATCAGCATAGCTTGAGACACTTTCGAGGAGGTTGGACGTTGTTGCAGCCCAACGTACTCGAAGGATAGCAGTTACGTGTAATTATTGTGCTAACAATCACCCGAGTAATCAATGCACCATCAATCTTGGGCTGGTACAATATGGTGGTAACTACCTCAATCAGTATGCATATGATAATTATCATCAAGTTTGGGGGTATCACCCGGATTCGTCATGGAGCGATACTTATGAAGACCAATACTACGCTCCAAATCCATCATACACACCAGAATTTTCATGTCCACCTCCATTGCCACAAGAAGAAAAGCCAAATCCGATGTATGTAATATGGAAGGGCATAGCACGCCAAGAGGAGAGGAGGATTAATCAAGAGATGACAATTCAAAATCAAGCGAGGTCAATTCAAAATCTTCAGAATCAGATAGATCAAATGTTCAAATCCTTGAACAACTGTCCTCAAAACAATTGGTGTTATGACGAGGATTCCGAGATTGATGAAGTGCCCGAACCAAATCTACAACTGGATGAGCCACGAGATGTTGAAAAAGAGGAGACAAGTGGGGATAATAAAATCAAGGTCGGTGAAGAACTAACTGTGAGCACCAATGAGAATGAGTCGATGTTATTAGTGCCCCAAGTTCCTTCTCCACCAAAGTTCAAGGATCCGGTTAGATTTGCAAAACCATGCCTGCTACGTAGTCATGTCGTCGGCGAAGCTCTTTATGACATAAGAGTGAGTGCAACAATGAAGACGTGGTGGGAAGAGAAAGAGAAGATGGACGAAGAGCCCATTGTGTTTGACACACTTCCATGCCCAAATATGATCACAAACACAATGGAGATAGCACCTAGTCATTTGCTCTTCTTCATAGAGATTATACCGAGTCAGAGCATGCTATGTGACTTTGATGCTATGGCCATCGCTTGTGGAAACCTCCCAAAGGATTATTTGCAACTGATGGATGGGGGATTCCTCAATTTCCGAAGAGGAATTGGATAGTGTTGACCAGACAAAGTCTGGCTGAAAGACTATAAATCAAGCGCTTATTGGGAGGCAACCCAAGCTCTAAACCTTTTCTTCCTTATTTATTCTTTATATTTTAGTTTATAGTCTAACTCAAATATTTATTTTTCAATGAATAATGACTCCATAATGGTATGCTCGCAGGTAAGGCAAGAAAAAGAGAGTCATCGTACTCTTGACTACCTAAGCGGCGGTCGTAGTACATAATGTATACTAAGCGCGGCGCGCGCTTATCGATCAAAAATCACTTTGCTTGCTTTAGCTTGGGGCACGCTACTCAAGGGTTATACCCAGCGCGGACCGCGCTACTCGGGAATTTCAGGCGCTGAACGGATTAAATCGACGTGTCTCATATTTGAACATAGCCAATTCTCCTTAATACATGCAACTTCTCCACTTCTCCTACACCCATTACACTTCTAATACTCCATAACCCCTATTACACCATCCTTACCTCTCCTTCTCCTTTTCAACTTCCATTCCCATTAAACCCATCCATCCCAAACTTTCAATCCACGTTGGTTTTCCGGTTCCAATCCACGTTGGTTTTCAATTTCCGCACCGCTCGGAATTCCCAAGCGCTAAAAGTGTTTTAATTGCAATGTTAGTCAAGTCCAACTCAAGTGTGGTTCCCGATTTATTCCAATGTGTCTGGCCTATTCTTCAGACTTAGCAGACAAGGAGGAACATGCTATATTTTCAAGGAAGTCATCTGCTTTACTTTTTTCTATTTCAACCATTGAGGACAATGTCTAGTTTAAGTTTGGGGGCATTTTAGTGTCGTAATGCATATAGTTAGTTATTTACATTGTAGTTCATATAGTTACATTTAGTTTTTGCATTCACTTTCTAAAAAAAATCAAAAATCAAAAATAATAGTTAGTTACTATGTTCATCTTGCATGAGTCCCAAGTGTTTGATAGTTTAAGTTTATTTTGGTTAATGATGAGATTGGAATTGGGTGGACAAGTATAGTACTGACTATTAGAGCTTTGATGTGATTTCTTGTTATGAATTGAGTTTTTTTCTGTGTTGAAACTGGTATAATAAGGATAGCACAGTAAGAACAACTTGTTGATTGATTGAGATTAAATTGATACATAATGGGGCTCTAAAGGATAATGCTAATTTGAATGAAAGAATGACAAGAACAAGTAGTGATGGCTAAAGTTACACAAGAAACTAAGTTTGGGGGAATATTTGGGGTATATAAGGTAAAAACAAAAAAAAAAAAAAAAAAAAAAAAGAAGATATTGAGTTGAATAAATTCAGTCATGTGGTGGGTCGAGAAGAAGCGTGAAATGCACTCTCCATAAACACAGGCGTGAGATGGAGCGTAAAACACACTCGCTATCCATCAACCAAAAGAAAAAAATGAATAAAATGGGAAATAAGAGCAAAAATCCCCCGTAGATGAAAAACGAAGCATAAGTATCCCTTGATGACCCTCGATATTGGTAATTTTTTAATTTTAGTTGGATCTAGCTTATTTTTGGATTTCTTGAGTTCACATTGTATGATACCTTTGAAGAAACTTATTATGTGTTAAATTTGATTTTATATCAGTTAACATTATTGTGGAGCACACACGCACTATATTAGTGATAACAGTCTAAGATTTGATGATTGATTGAGAAGTTAATGATTTGTTTTGATATGATGTATTATCATGTTTACTTGATTTCTCTAAGGCCGGTTGAATAGACTTGTTTATGTCATTACGTCTGGATTCATAGGCATGTAGATTAGTTGCATTGCATTGCATTATTGTTTTGTGTTTTTGCTTGAGGACAAGCAAAGGTTTAAGTTTTGAGGTATTTGATAAGTAGGTTTTATACCTACTTATTCGGTATCTATTACTTGAATTATTTGCTTAATCTCATGTTTCTTAGTTACTTTTCATACATTTTATGTTATTTTGTAGGCGATAACACGACATTGGCATGAAGAAGCAAGGGAAAGCAATTCAGACATCTTTTGGACCAAAATACTCAAGCAAATGCAAGGAGGGAAGATTGAAGGACTTTTAACACCACGTTGGATGCATGTTCATGGCTTAGAACTTGGATTATACTGTAGGGCTTCATCTTAGCTTTTCGGAACATATTGAATCATCCCAATCGGAGTTCGGATGCGAGAGTTATGGCTTTTTTATCAACATAGATCAAAGTTAAGAGTTGTCATGTTTGCCATTTACATAGCATCTACTTTGATCTCGATTTCCGCCTTATTCCGAACGGATTCTTTCAATCCTCAGAGAATGAAAGTTATAGACCTCCTCGATATCTTCGATTTGATAGGTGGCACGCCCCGTAACTCCTAGTGGATCAAACGTTATGCCTATTTTACCAAAGGACGTCGCAGCAGAAAACAGAGTAGTGCGGACCGCGCTAAGGGAGCGCTAGGCCACCAGAACCACTGCTACAGTAGCGCGGACCACGCTATAAATGACTTAGGAGCAGTACGGGGCGCGCTAGGCCGCGGGAAAAGAGTTGTTTTGGATTATTTGTTGTCCAATTTGAGCTAGAATAGGATTCTTAGTTGCCTAACTTGTTTGGGTGTCCATTAGAACTATAAATACATGATGAGAGGCATAAAAGAGGGGAGAGATAGGCTATTTTTGAAGGATTCCATTAGATTAGATTAGAGTAGATTATATCAAAACCCTAGTTCTTATTAGATTTGGGGATTGAAGCAACTTGGAGACCATTGAAGATTCAAAGTAGGAGCAAGGAGGGAGCATCAAATCTACAGACAAGAGATTCTATTTTCTTATATTCTTCTATCTTTATCTTTTAATGATTATTCAATTGTGTATTCTTAGTTTTAATTCAATAATCATGAACTAATTCTTTGTTTGAGATTACAATGGATCTTATTGTATAGTTTATTTTGATATGTTTCACTATCAATTATTATATTCTATTGTGAGCATTGTCTATTGTGATTTGGACTTAATTGTTTAATTGATTGGCCATCAATTACCGTGATAATCTATATGAACTCGAGAGATGAAGTATTGATTTAGATCTTATTATGATAGCATGTGTTTGTGATTTCTGCATAGATGGAATTCATGATTCGTGTTTAGGATAGAGATATGCATTTATGCCATATGTAATCTTATAGAGAACTTGTGCTTTAAATCTTCTTTAATTATAATTCACATAGAGATATAGTGGATTAGTTAATTAGGGTGTCTTGCTTAATTCTATCATCTGTGAATTTAAGTGAGTATGGGTATTATGCATCGAGAGATGGTTTTGTTTGCTTTAGTGTTCTTGATTAACAATTCATGATAGAGAATAATTGATGAGAAGTGTGTTAACTTAAATGAAGCAATAATTGAAGTTGTGATCTTAAATCTCCGTAATCTTAATTTAACTAGTGGAATTTAATAGTAGTTTAATTTATATAATTTGAAATTCATTCGTTTAAATAAGATTGAGTTGGTTACGGGTTAGTACATGGTTATTTGTATTAATAATTCCTCGTGGGAACGATACTCTACTTTCACTTTATTACTTGTTGACCATGTATACTTGCGTGTTGTGCGTAGTTTGATTTTACCCAACAATGATAGCGTTGTTCTTGCAGGTATACATAATCCTAGGCAAAACTAAGCGGCAATTTTGCCAATGAGTCTGCCTGCCACCCGAAAGAAAGTCTGTTATTTCTACAGACTTTGAAACTTTAATGTAACCTAGTTTAGTGATGTGTTAATGTGAGAAACATGTAATGAAAATGTTAAAACAGAATAGTATCATGTGGTTAGTAACTCTAAAATGTAAAATTGGTATGTTATAAAATGATATGTTATGATTTAAGAAACTTCGTGAATAATGAATAAGTGTTATGAAATTACACTTGTGATTCTGAGATGTGTATGGTAAGGTGAGACTTGTACTAAGATAACAAGTTTAGTTAGAGGGGAGTGTTATTTTGGAATGTGGATGTTAGTATATCTAATAGATATTGTAATTCTAATACTATGTGTAGGTGAACGTGAGTTGTACTTTATAGCTTACGCACGAGGCAAGTTCTCTAAATCTATTGTTACATTGAGCAATTTTATTGTTTCTAGTTCGATTACAATTATGTAAGTTTTTCTAACTCTACACTTTCGTTGAGCTAGTTCTATTATTATTACATTGTGCAAGTTTATTCTTACGATTGAGCAAGTTCTAGTATCTAGTTTGTTCATGATGATGCAAGTTGTCTAAATCTTATTTTGATATTGAACAAGTTATTCTTGTCTTTAACTTGTTATTAGCATGCAAGTTTATATATTCTAATATACCAATGTTGAACAAGTTTTATTGTTCAATTTACTATTTGTTATGCATGCTTAGTACTCAATTCTAAATAACATTGGCTTAATATTGTTCAAGCAAGGTACATTATAATTATTCAATGTTTATGCTCTTAGCTTATTCCTAAAGCACGACCTTAGTATAAAATGTTGATTCAGTTATGAAATTTTTATTCAACTTATCCTTAGTTGATGTTCGTTAAACCTAAATTACCTTGAAATGTATCTAAACCAAACTTACTTTGGTGTGGACTTGTACTCTAAATACTGAGATGAACAACCCTATTATTAGGGGATAATTTACGCTTAGCGTTGAAATGTTTGTGCACAATACATTCTACGAAGGGATGATCCCCCTAAGTACGAGGAGTCCCTATAGTCTTAGGACTGTTAAAGTTTAAGTTGAAAGATTACTTATAACTATGGACATGGTTTGTGGTTTTAGAACCATCGGTTATATATTTCAAAATATTGATAAAAACATATTGTTCTGTTCTATCGAGCCTATTATTTGGTAGTTTTTGTAAATATTTTATTCATTATTATTTCAAGTGAGCTTTGTTTTGTGACGCCCCCAAATCCGGGTCTCTTCCAACCCGACATATGGTGCTCCATGGTGCTACAGTTCACACAAACATTTAATTGAAAAGCCTCAAAAGAACGAATATGTCTTATATATTCCAAGACAATACTACCATTCCCCGGGTTCTTTATAACCGTTACATTTGTTCTTGTCATAATATCAAATATTATCATTACAAACCTATACTATTACATAGGTAATCTACAAGTTCGCTTTAGCCTTCACTTTATCCTTGACGAATCCTTCAGTCCATTCGGTCTAAGCTGCATTCATTTGGTTCAAGCAAGAGTGAGCATAACAAGCTCAGCAAGTACAACAATTTCATTTTTAAAGCATGCTTGAAACATAAGAATCGTATATCTTCAGTAGCTGGATGATAGTTACGAAGTACTATCAATAACTTAAAATAGCGTTTCTTTTCCTTCAAAACCTTTTACAATAACCATATTCAGTAATACATCAATTCTGGTTCAAGACGTGAACATCTTATAGTTTCTTTAAAAGGACAACACAGCACGAAGTCCGTAAGTCCCAGCATATCTTACGAGCACTTCTAGGTGATCGACTTATAGTACTCTATGTTGATCAACACTACATCCATTAAACGTGTATACGCTTAAGTTGTGGCAACCTCACGTGCCCATCGAATACTCGATGAAAATACATTTGTTTATTCATATTCAAGCTTACCTTGAATGCATACCAATTAGTTGGGCGTAGGATAGCGTTAGCAATTCTATATTGAAAGACTTGTAAACAGTTCAATCAATCTATCAAGATTAGTCTAGCCAAGCTAAAACTGGCATCGACTCTTTCTTCAAAACCATACATGCATCTAATAATTTGAATCATTTGAAAACCTGGCTAGCACGAAGGTTACACAAGCGTTTAAGAAAAACTTTCCTTCAGCGTATGCTACAGTATAATTACGTTTCTTTTGAGTCTTTACGGTCTCTACAACACATAATCACATAGCATACCACATTAGGTCATGAATGAATATACGTAGTTCCTAAAGAATCTCTACGAATGAATTTCTTATTCATGACTTATCCGGCTTATTAAGACTTAAGCCCTTTGATTCATTATTCCAACCTCTTCTTAGCATGCTTGTTCTACCAATACCCCCTTCTCTAACAATAGAAGAGAAAGAGAATCGTGACTTAGGATTACTTACTCTTGATGTTCTCTTGTTAATCCTTCTTCTTGCTCCTTGAACTATAAACTCTAGCTTTTCTAACTTTTGTAGCTTATTCTCTCAAGCAAATAAGCACTTAAAATGTTGGATGAAATACAACAACCAACAAATGAATCCAAGCTCTCTCTATTTATAGGATTTCTAAGGTTAGGGTAATATAGTCATTAAGCCATTCTGCCTCCTTAAATCACCTCCTTACTATTCCATACTTTGTCCCTAAGTAAACTTGCTCACCACATAAACTTGGCCATCACTCTTACTTAATCATTAAGCATACTTGTTAATCACACATAAGCACTTTGTCATTAAGCTATCTTGCTCCCCACACTTTTTGCTTAGCCATTAAGTTAGCTTTACTTGCTCATCACTTTGAATTATCCATGGTTTGCCCCATGGGTTTAAACCATCCCTTAACCCATTGGATATTTACTTTGGGTTTTAGCTTAATTAGTTTAGCTTAATCATTTTGGGCTTGAAATAAATTGCTTTGGGCTTTACATTACAAATACTTAGGCTTAATATTAATAAACACTTGGGTTAAACATTAATCTATCTTGGGCTTGCCCTTAAAGTTTATGGACTTGCATTTCATACACAATCCACAATTCTATTCATAAATGGCTTAAAGCCTTATAAGGCATAATTTACGTAATAATCTCATATCCTAACTCATATACTTATTCAATACATACAACATACCATCATTCATACGTACTCAAATAATACCCCGTATCATACTCGTATTCATTACTTCGTATAATACCTACGTATTATACGATTATTGTTTAATTCATTAATCGCATTACATTTCCTTCCCGTAAATCATTTTCCTTAAACGTTAGGTTTTAAGTCCACAAAGAAATATTACGTTTTCCATAACTCGAAATATTATTGGATATTCCATCTCACATCGATATTCTATCGTTACGTATTTCTCGGTTCAAAAATAATTCTCGGCGAAATCGTGAATAGTGTTTTTCAGAAAATTTCTCGGAAAGCTTTTATTTTCGTCTTGGAAATTTAAACACTTTAATTCTACCACGTAGCCAAAATTCTACGATGTTCTAACATTTCTAGGTCATATAACGACCTTCAATTAGCTTGCTCCATAAATAATCAATTAAATTCATTTAATCATTATAATTAAATACAATTTTAATTCCTCTAAAAATTCAATTTTTTTCTCGGGCGTTACATGTTTGCTCACTCTTGTTTATATAACCTTACAACTAAAGTTGAGAAGGTCGATGTACCTAGCACCAATAAAGGAAAGGGAAAGATGAACAAGTATTGAAGACTTGTAATTATGTTGATATGTTATTATCAGACTTTACTTGAATTATTGTAATGAAGTAATTTAAATTCTGCATTTGAATGATTGTATTTAAAGGTTAGACAACCTGGGATATTTTATTAATGTAATCCCTTAATGGGAAGGTTTATTATTCAATTTTAGTATGATTGGGGAGTTAGATGTGAATGTTTTTATAAAGTGAAAACCAAATCTTGAGGTAATGGAATACCGGGATTTGGGGGTGTCACATGTGAAATATTTAAAATTATTTACTACTAAATTAAAAATAACTACCACAAAATTTAATCAATTAAAGGAGACTTAAGACTACAATTTCACTTATTACTTCACTTAGATCGACACACTTCCAATTAAACCAAATTGTTTATTTCTAATTGTTATTCAAGAACACATAAGTAAATATGACCATCTCTCAATGTATCATGCTCATATTAACTTAACTCCATAAATGATAGAATTAAGATGAACACCCTAATTAACTAATCCACTATATCTCTATGAGAATTACAATTAAAGAGGATTTAAAACACAAGTTCTTTTCAGGATTACATGAAATGCATAGTTATATCTTTATCCTAAACATAAATTATGAATTTCAACGTCATGCAGAAAATATAAACAAAAGCTATTATGGTGAGATCTTAATTTATAATTTGTTTCTCAATTTTGTATAAGTTATCTCGGTAATTACTGGCCAGGCAATTAATCAATTAAGCATAAACCATAATAGACAATCCATTAAATAATCATTTAACTTAATTAGAAAGCATGTCAATCTTCGCTTCACAAAAAGATCCATTGTAGCCTTAAAAAGAAATTTAGTTCATAATCGTTGAATTAAAAGTCAATATCCACAAGTAATATATCATGATGAATACAAGTAGAAGATAAAAAGAAAAGAAATAAAACTTCTATAGCAATCCTGGTCTTTGTCTCTGTTTCTGCCTTCAAACTCCTTGCTAGCTTCCTTGCTTCAATTCTCCAATAATCTAATCTAATCTAGGGTTTATAATTAAAAAGAGATGGAATTAATAATTCATGACCATAATAACTAACAAAAGATCTTATTTATAAGTATGTTACATATCCTGGTCCAATTATGAAAAGTGTGAGTGAATTCCAACTCAGTTGAAACCTTTAAGTGAAATTTCAAACTTGGTTAACATCGATCAAGAGTGGTCGTGTTGTTTTGCAAGAAAGTTGTGACGCCCCCAAATCCGGGTATCTTCCAACCCGACAAATGGTGCTACACGGTACTACAATATATACAGTCATTTCATTGAGACAACATCAAAATGATTATATTTACTATATTCTTATTACAATAGTAATAAATCATTTCCCAGGTTCATAAACCGAATACATTCCTCGTTATTCATACATATATTACATACCAATATACTAGTCTATTACAAGATATTTAACTATCAATCTTAGCCTTGCCTTTATCTTTCTTAGAACCCTCAGTTCGTTCGGCCTTAGCTGCAATCATATAATTCAAGCAAGAAGTGAGCATAACTAGCTCAACAAGTCTAATAAGGGATAATATAAACACCACGTCGAGAATTATATGATCATCTTCCATAACTGAACAAATAGCTATGAAGTACTATGAAACATTGACTAGCACTTCTCATTTCATAACAACAATTCCAAAGTGTATATAATAGCTTAGGAATTCTGAACCGGCCGAAAGACCATGAACAAACTCGTTTCGTTTTCATACATGAAAAGGACATCCCGGCACTAAGGTCGTACATCCAATATTTCTTTCGAGCACTTCTAGGTGATCAGCCTATAGTACTCTATGTTGATCAACACTCATCCGTTAAATGTTTTTACGTTTAAGTTTTGGCAACCTCGCGTGCCCATCGAATAATCGATGAAAATACATTTGTTTGTTTATATACAAACTTACCTTGAACCCATGCCAAATACTTGGCGTAGGATAGCGTTAATAGTTCTATATCGAAAGACTTGTAAACAAATCAATCTAACTCTTAATAATAGTCTAGCCGAGTTGAAACTGGCATCGACCCTTTCGTAAAATAATTCAAACATTTCAGAACATGAATAACAGAAAACTTGACTAACACGGAGGTTAGACAAGCGTTAAGAAAACTTGTCTTCAAGCGTCTTCTAATATAATATTCAACAGTTCTCAGTCTTTACAGAATCTACATGATATATTCACATAACACACTATAATTAGCTATCAAAAAATCTAATCACATTGTTATTACCAACTTCTTTCTCTTCTATAACTTAATCAAATTTATTCCATTAATAATGTCAATTCGACTTATTATCCTTCATTACGACTTGTTAACGTTCTTGCGTTTATTAACCGAATCTCGATCATTATTAGTGAAGTACCAATGTTGAATCCAATTTACTTTCTTGCTCTTTATGTTCTTGTTTAATCTCTATTAACAACATTTACATTCCTAAAATCATTACTAAATAAGTGATTTTAAAAGTAGTCTTTACCATGTACATTAAGTACATTCATATCCCATTATTGGTTTACAATCAATTGGAATTAGGAAACTAACTTAGTCAAAAAAATCCAACTACTAGCGCTGCGGCGCCAAACTCTAGCACACCATTGACGTCGCGACACCAACTAACAGTGGCTGAAGCCCGGAACCGGTGCTGCGGTGCGACCATTAACACTGGGGTTGGTGCTGCACGCCACCCCTTAGCCTTAGTTGGTTTTGACAGTTTGGTTTTTCTACGAACTTCCCGAGCTCATAACTTATTCGTTTTACATCCGAATTGGCTCATTCAAAAGCCATTAGCTCACAAATTACATAGTCTAAGTGTTCATGCAATAATTTTCCATTTTTGAATCCATTAACTCGAAATTCAACTTTTAGTTCATTATCGAGCGTTCGTTTATCGTTCGTGAGCGTTCATAGCTCGTTTTTTTCGTTCTAAGTCAGAATTCGACGATTCTTGAGTCCACGACTCTTGAATACCCTATCTCACACGTTGCCATAAAAAACAAAGTTTCCAAGTTAAACGACAACTTTCGACTACCAATCCAAGAATTCTACGTTTTCGATGTTTAACGTCTAATTTCGTAAAATTCGTCATAACTTCGTTACTCGTGTTCTGTACACCAAATCAAATGAAAACAAATCCATTGATTCATCATTTACATCCTAACCCAACAATATGCACATACCCTATCAACGATGGTTTTCAATTTGTCCATCAACAACCAAGTTAACGTTCAAAGGTTTTCTTCGGTTTAACTTACGTAATCACTTACGATTTTTACTTAAATATGACTTGTCAATGTTTTAATCAGTAATAGCCATCCTTATCCCTCCAGAAGAGACATGCTTCACTAATCTACGATTCTCTATGAAAAATAAATCGAAAAGGTCAAAAACTAACATTTACAAAATATGACCATTTCGTTCTTCGTGTTCTTGACTAAACGTGTATGGTTTGCTTTGAAGTTGCTTGATTACTTGTTTATAGATCTTTATCTCTCTCAATATATGTTGGAAAAAGTTTGTAAAACAAAAAATGACCAACCTAAGCTTTCTTTTATAGGCAATTCAAATAGAGGGCAAAATGGACCATTGGCCACCTCCTTACTATTCCCACCTCCACAACAACTTAGCCAGCAAGTAATCACTTTACTTGTTGGCCAAGTGGCTGGCCCACATGAACATGGGTCTCCTCATGGGTTTTACCCATTCGGTGACCCATCGGTTGGATCCGCGGTTCGGTTTCTTGGATCGGGCTTGACTTAACTTAACATTGGGCCTTAACTTGGGCTTGTTTACACAATTCATTGGGCTTGCTTACACAATTCATTGGGCTTGATATAATCCAAGTCCAATTTAATTCTATAAAGTCCTTCAACTCAAAGTCCATTAAGACTAATCGTATTCTACACGTATAACTCATGTATTCTCTTCGCTTAGTATTCATACGATATTTGTATTATACATCGAAATATTCTTCATACTATACTCGTATGCTAACTAGTATCATACTAGTATATCATACGTATAATAATCCTAATCATTATACGCTATACATTTCCTTCTCGGAAATCACTTTCACTAACCCTTAGGTTTTAAGTTCGCAGGCAAAAACTTCTTTTGCCATAACTGAAATATTATTGGATATTCCATTACATCTTCATATTCTATCATTACGCGTTTCTCAGAATTTCAAATCTAATCTCCGAGCATAATCGGATGAATAGTATTTTTACGAAAATTTCTCAGAAAACATTTATTTTCATCTTGGTAATTCAAAATAATTAATCCTAGCACATAGCCAGAATACTAACCACATCCACAAATTTTAAGTCATAGAACGACCTTCAAATATCTTACTCACATAAATAATCAATTAAATTTATTTAATTCAAATAATCAAATAAAATTTAATTGTGAGACCCCAAATTTTATGAATAAAGATTTAATTTTCTCGAAATATTTTTTTTATATTATGGTGTGAATTTGATATAATGTTATAGTTCTGGGTAATATTTAAAAATTTTGTAAAGTAAGCAAGTTGTTATAAAATATTCGATTGGTTGGGAAATATTCTTTTGACGGAGAATATTAAATGCATGACGACACAATCAATTAGTGGACCCTACAACGAATTCTTCATCGGAGTTAGAAAATGACAAAAATATCTTTTTATGAAAATAACGGCAGAAGTTTTACCGTTAACTATTGAATCACCCGGTGATAAAAGTACAGTAATATGTGTGGTTGCATAGTAGCACACGGTATTAATTATTGATGCTTACGTGAGAAGTCACTCAGTTTTGTTCAATTATTGCTACAGTAATTGTTGCATAGTATCTCACGTTATTTGATTAAATTATTGTCGATATTTTATATATTAGTAAATTAATAATTGAGATGACAAGTTATTCTAATTATTATATGCATAATTAACAATGTCTAGAAAGTTCGAGGAAAGGGGTTTGGTCACCTAATTGCACGCCAATAGGGAGAAATCCTTATAGGAAAGCCCCCTCTTTCCTGGGAACGATCTGGTTATTAATATTGTGAGTTATAATAATATGAATAAAGGTTGTTAAAAATATTGAAGGGATTTTTATGAAGTATTTGATGTAAATTTTTCTTATTTTATGGATCCTCATTTACTCATTTTTCAAAATAATCGGTAAAAAATTATTTAATATAATAAAGGTGGGGCCCACATGTGGGGCCCATATGTGTTGAAAACTGATTTTAGAAATGGGGGTGGGAGGGAGCTTACGTAAGGGGAAGGGAATTGTGTGTGTGTGTGTGTATATATATATATATATATATATATATATATATATGATTGATAATGACATTTGGGGTGGGGCCCACATGTTGAAAGAAGGAATTGGGGAGGAATCCTACAAAATTGTTGTGCAGGGAGGGAAAAGGGGGAGAAGGAGTTGCTTTACAAAGAGGTAATTAGTATTATATATATATATATATATATATATAAACCAACACATGTTATAAACATATATATATATATATATATATATATGTATTATATTTTTGTTTTGTTCTTATTGGTTGAATGCTTGAAAATTTCCATCCATGATTTTTATAATTATTATGTTCGTGAATTTCCTTACATAGTGCCCCTTCCATTCTCCTATAAATAGGATGCTTGTTTAGAATTAAAAATCACACCAGAATCAGAGAATTCTTCTTCTATAATATTGGGCGTATTTCTTTCGAGTTTTAGAAAGCTTTGAGTTTAGAAAATAGTGAAAGTTTTTTTCAAGAATATATCCGCTATACCAGTCGGAATTGCTTTCTTTTTGAGGTAAGGGGTATTATTTCTTTCGTATTAATGAAGAGAATTATTTTCTTTCAATACTCGTAAGGGGTATTATTTATTTCATATTCTGAAGATATATTATTTTTCTTATTCGTATGAATATTATTTCGTTCAATATTCGCAAGAAATATTATTTTCATTTAATATTAAATAAGGAATATTATATTCGTTCAATATTCGAAAGGAATATTATTTTCGTTTAATATTCATAAGGGATATTATTTTTGTTCAGTATTCGTACAAAATAATATTTTCTTCCATACTCTGTAGTATGTAAGCAATATTATTTTGTTTCAGATTTCGAATTCTATACTCATTTTGTTAAAGTTTTGGATTCTATACTCCATGAAATTAGTAGAATATCCTTGATATTTGCGCTTCATCCAGTATTTTTTTCATAGAAATATTATTCTGAGCTTTCTTGATAAGTTTTAACTTTTTCATGTCGGGGTACTATTCACGGGGTTACTATTCCCAAAGTTACTATTCATGAAGTACTATTCACGGGATACTATTCACCCAAGTACTATTCACCGGGGGTACTATTCATGATAAAAATTGATTCGTTTTCGGTTCAAATCATTTTTGGTACAATATTATTCTTGAATTTTACTCCACAAAGCAGTATCATGTTGACAATTTGAACGTTATTGAATTCTAGATAAATTAAATTCTAAATCTTTAAAATTTATCCTTGAACTTGTTTTATTGAATTATTATGTCATTGTCATCATACTAATGCTTATATTGTTATGAAAGTTATCTTTGGCCGTAATGCATAGATGGACTTGGTATGATTATGACCAAGGATTATTCGGTATAATCATGACCGTAATATTACAAATGATGTGGTAAAAGTTCTCATTGGCCCGTAGTGCATTGATGGACAGTTTTTGGTATGATTATGGCCATGAATTCTCTTCGGCCAAGGGTGCAAAGATGGATTGTTTTATGGCATGATCATGACCGTTGATGAAAACATGATTATCCTTGGCCCATAGTCCATGGATAATTCGTGGTCGTGATACTAAAGAATATCATTGGCCCGTAGTGCAGGGATGATTCGATGATGTGGATTATTTATTAAAATTTGAGTCTCAAATGATAAAATTGATGATAAACTTTTTAAATCATAGAAGATAGTAGATATTATGCTCTACTTGACTCTTAAATGGATTGCTTATTCCATTGCGATTGTTGATCTAAAACTTGTTGTCGATTATATTCTATCGCTTATTATACTGTTGAAGGCTAATGATAATTTATTCTGCATTATCTTAGTTATAATATTTCTTACTCGGCTAGTTGAGCTCACCCTTTCTTTCACTGTTCTCTTCAGAAAATGAGAATATAGCTTGGACTAGTCGGGGAATGGATTGATGGTCCAGATGGTTGCATTACACTACAAATAAATGGGCCTTTAGCAACGATTTTTCGGGCAACGACTTTATAAGTTGTTGCTAAAAGTATATGTTTAGCAACAAAATATGTCCTTCGTTGCAGATTGTGTCAGTCTTTCACTTTTTGCAACGAAATTCATAAGTCGTTGCAAAATTTCGTTGCTAATTCATTGGCGGAAAAATTTACATTACAAATCGTTGCAAAATTTTCGACCACTTGATTTCCGTTATCGTGAGCAACGAAAGTTTTTGTTGCTAAAAATGGGCTTTATCAACGATTTTTCGAAATGACGACTTTATAATTCGTTGCTAAAGTGTATATTTAGCAACGAAACTTGTCCTTCGTTGCAGATTATTGTCGAGCTTTCACTTTTTGCAACGAAATTCATAAGTCGTTGCAAAATTTGAAAACAAAATTAGATTAGAAATTAGCTACAAAATTTCTAACCACTTGATTTCTCTTCATCGTAAGTAAATGACGAAAGTTTTTTTGTTGCTATATTTCGTTGCCTAATATGGACCACATTCATTGGCAACAATTTTTATTTTCGTTGAATATTTTATACAACTTTTTGCAACGACTATTAAAATGTTGCCTTAAATTAAGATAATAATAATAATAATAATAGTACTAATATTAATAATAACAATAACAATAATAATAATAATAATAATAATAATAATAATAATAATAATAATAATAGTACTAATAATAATAATAACAATAATAATAATAATAATAATGATCATAATAATAATAATAGTACTAATAATAACATAACAATAATAATAATAATAATAATAATAACAACAACAACAACAATAATAATAATAATAATAATAATAATAATAATAATAATAATAATAATAACAATAATAGTAATAATAATAATAATAATACTAATAATAATAATAATAATAATAATAATAATAATAATGGTACTAATAATAATAATAATAATAATAATAATAATAATAATAGATCTTAATAATAATAGTAATAATAATAATAATAATAATAATAATAATAATAATAATAATATTATTATTATTATTATTATAACATACGTTTGGATAAACTTATTAAGTTAAACACAATTACAATTCTAAATAAATTGCAACTCAGACATGACTTAACATCGAAAAATTGAAGCCTTATTATTATTACTATTATTATTATTATTATTATTATTATTATTATTATTATTATTATTATTATTATTATTGTTATTGTTATTATTAGTACTATTATTATTAGTAGTAGTAGGGGTTAAATGCAAAGTCGACCACTGAAACTTTTCTAATATTTGGGTATTGACCCCCTTTTTTCCGATCAACGCAAAATGAGCCCCTTTCTATTCAAAATTTTGGAATTTGAACCCCCAAACGCCACATGTGCGTTGACCTGCTCACGTGGCGCCTACGTTGACTTCTTTTGAATTTTTCCCAAAAATTGCTTCTACATAGATTTGAACCTATGACATATCATTTGAAAGTTTGGTCATTTGACCGCTGGAACAACATAAGTTATCTATTAATATTTTGCAAGGAATAATATTTATATCAAAACATGAGATTTTTCCCTTATATTCCTTTCTTCTCCTTCACTATATACCACTAATAACAACAGTAACAATAATAATTACAATAATAACAATAATAACAATAATAATAATAATAATAATAATAATAATTAACAAAACCCATTATAATATTACGTGGCTATTGAAGTCCATTTTGTTAGTTCAAGTCCTTTTGTCCACCCTCTTTACCAAAGTCTGTTAAATAAATTGATATTAATTTTGACATACACTAATTAACAAAACCCATTATTATTATTATTATTATTATTATTATTATTATTATTATTATTATTATTATTATTATTATTATTATTATTATTAATTAGTTGGAGTTCTGTATATATATATATATATTCATATATATAACTAGGATCCTGTCCGGACTCCTGGACAAGCTTAAAATACGGACCCAAAATTTTATTCTTTTTTTTCCTTTTTTTTAAAACAACTAAAAAAAAAGTTTAATATTTTATGAAATTAAAATTTTTCCATAATACAATGTTTTGGGCGTGATTTGGATACCTATACCAAAAAATGACTGTACAGACATGTTTTGTTATATGTATCCAAATCACACCCAAAACAATGTATTATGTAAAAATTCAAGTTCCATAATTTTTTATTTATTTATTTTTAGTTGTTTTAAAAAAAAGCAAAAAAAAAATAATTCCGGATTTTTGTCCGGTCCGGGAGTCCGGACCTAATCCGGCCTATATATATATATATAATTATAAAAGTAACAATGAAAGAATTATTGTATAAAAATTATTATTATTTTTTTACTCAAATGTATGATAAAAATAATTTTATCATCATTTAGGACTATTCTTGATATTTGTAATATAATCTTAGAAGTATAGCAGATCAATTAAAAAAGTACAAATATAGCAGAATATCCTTAGTTTTATCAAACCAATCCCTTGTAATATAAATTTTTTAAAACTGTCCATATAAACACTTCCAAGATAAAAATAAGGGATCCGATAACAATCCCGTAACACTAAAAAACTAATAAAAATTAATTAATATTATGTAGTTTGATCAGTTATGTTATTATTTAATTAATATTATTTTTTAGATTCAACAAAATTTACATCTCTGAGAGCCTATTGCCTTACTTACTCCTTTAGTATTCTTTTACATCTATTTTAGAAACAAAAGAATTTTTAACAACAAATATAAAATCCAAATTTAGCACCATCTTTCGCATGAATAATTAATTTCTTGACTAAAATAAGAAAACAAAATTTTGGAATTAATTTGATTTAAGTACAAATATGATCTGCATAAGTAGGGGTGTTCATCCGGTAAAAATCGGCCTTCAAAGGTAGAATGCATCAAATAGGCCAAATATTGATCTGCAAATCTAGGAGCCAGGTTTGAATATATCTTAAATCCAATTCTTAGGTTTTTTCTGAAAATTATTATTTTTATTATTATTATCATTTTATTATTATTATTATTTTTATTAATATTATTATTATTATTATTTTATTATTATAATCATTATTTTATTATTATTATTTTATTATTATTATTATTATTATTTTTATTAATATTATTATTATTTTTATTATTATAATAATTATTTTATTATTATTATTTTAATAAATTATTAATAATAATAAAAAATTAGAAAATCGGTATATATCTTAGGTCCGATTCGGTTTTTTCTTAGAACTATAAAAACGCTAAACCAAAAAATTGCATCAAAAATCGGTATATATCGATTTTTTTGTATTTAACCGAAACCGATTCTTTTTATATCTTAAAAATCAAGCGGTTCGGTCGATTCAAAAACCTAAAACCGATCTAAATGAACACCCCTATGCGTAAGCACATATTATCTCAACGAGCTATGAGCTTACCTTAAGATGCATGGACACGGGAGAATAACATAATTTAGTGACAACAAAGCTAACAAATTGGATAAAAATTAGAGTCTTGCAGGGAGCAATAGAGCATCTCCGAGATTTGTCAGGTCTGATGTAAGACCCCAGCTTTTATAAATAAAGATGAATTTTTCTATAAATATTATTTTGAATATTATGGAATAAATTTGATATAATGTTATAGTTGTGGGTAATATTTATAAATTTTGCAAAGTATGCAAGTTGTTATAAAATATTCGTTTGGTCTGGGAATATTCTTTTTGTTAGGGAATATTCGTATAACTACTCAATCATTGGTGGACCCCTAATGAAATTATTGTCGGATTGAAAAAACGACAAAAATATTTTATAAAAATAACGGCGGAGGTGTTACCGTTAAAAGCTGTTGAACTACCCGGTGGTAAAGTAATGCGATGTCTGGCGTGGTTGCAAGTAGTACTACGGTATTGATTATTGATGCTTATGTGAGAAGTCACTCATTTATGCTCAATTATTACTACGATAATTCTTTGCATCATATCTCTTATATTATTGATTCAATTATTGTCACAAAGATCATCATCATATAATATGTTATAGTATTAAATCAATAATTGAGACGACAAGTTATAAATGATTAATAATTGTTGAAAGATTAAATATGTGTTGATGAAAAAAAAATGATTTGTGGTAAGTTTGATTATTTTATGGGGGCTCATATGTCATAATCTAAGAGTCTCTTCAAATCGATAGTATTTACCTTCGTCGATAGTAATTACCTTCAATCGATAGTAATTACCCTTGTGAATAGTATTTACCTTCGTCAATAGTAATTACCTTCGTCAATAGTAATTACCCTTGTGAATAGTATTTACCTTCGTTAATAGTAATTACCTTTACCAGACGTCGAACCACTTGTCGTTTCACATTACAGGCGTCGAACCACTTGTCGTTTCACATTACAGGCGTCAAACCACTTTTCTTTTCACATCATTAGTCGTCAAGCCACTTGCCTTTTCACACGGCAGGTGCTAAGCTAGAAATCTTCTATAAATAGAGGCCTAGGGCTTCATTATTTTTCACGAATTCATTCAAGCTATAGAGAGAGAAAGTATAGAGAGAATAAGAGAGAAAGAAGAAGAGTTTTTTTGTTACTACACTGCTAAAGTATTCAATCTCCTACCAAAGGTAAGGGGTGTTATTCTTTCTTATTCATGAAGAGAACTGTTGTTATTCCATTGCTTATTATTACATTGGAATAACTCAGTGTATCTGTGCTTTACCCTATACTTGGTGACATTCTTCTATTATTCTCATTGGAACATCCTGCTCTCATGTGTTTTACACAGGACTGGTTCCGCTTTTTTTATTATTCTCGCTGGAACATCCATGCATGTGTTTTACACCTGGACTGGTTCCGCTTTATTATTATTACATTGGAACATCACGTATCACATGTGTTTCACGCTTGACCGGTTCCATTCTTTATTATTCATTTGGAACATCCTCATCATGCGTTTTTCTGGGACTGGTTCCGTTATTTATTATTATCTGTTGGAATAACTCACTTTTGTCTTGATACTATCGCATGCATGGTGATTTCTTTTGTTATTCCATTCTTTATTATACCCGGTTGGTTAAAACTTTGACTTCTATACTCCATGAAATTAGTGGAATATCCTTGATATTTACGTTTCATCCAAAGATATCTTTTCATGAAAATATTCTTCCGATCATTCTTGAATTTTACTTACAAAAAAAGATTGTCGTGTTGATAATTTGGACATTAATAATTCTGGATAAAATAATTCTTGAACTTTTTTATTGAATTCTTATATCATTGTCATCATCCTCATGTTTATATTATGTTGAAAGTCATCTCATGGCACGTAGTGCATAGATGGACTTGGTATGATTATGACCGAGAGACTATTCGGTGTAATCATGGTAGTAATGTTACAAATGATATGATAAAAATCCTCGATGGTAGTAGTGCATTGGTGGATGATTGTTGGCATGATCATGACCATTAATGAATACACAAAAATATTCTTGGCCGTAGTGCATGAATAATTGTGGTCGTGATACTAAAAAATATCCTTGGCCAGTAATGCACGGGGTGATTCGATGATGTGGAATATTTATTAAAGTTTGAGTCTCGCCTATAATGATTGATGAAAAACCTTTAAAACCTAAAAGATAGTAGACTTTATTTTCTACTTGACTCTTTTAATGGATTGCATTATTCCTACTGCAGCTTAAACCGGTTGTACATTGTATTTTATCGCTTTAACATTGTTGAAGACTATTGATAATTTATTACGCATTATCTTAGTCATAATATTTTTTCTTGGGCTAGTTGAGCTCACCTTTCTTTCACCGTTTCTCTCTGAGAAATGAGAATATAGCTTTGGACGAGTCGGGAAACGCAGTGATGGTCCTCAAGATAGCATTAGTAGTCCTCACTATTACGGTGAAATAGTGTGATAATAATTGTAATGAGGACTTTTTTTTGAGTTTGTATAATATCTAGTAGATTTATATTTGTATTTAAACTCACGATTTATGTCGTATTGTACACGACAGTTATGTTAATAAGTTGTATTTAAATTCTGTACCATGTAAGTGGCGACCCAAGATGGGTGATGTATACCTAATTTTGGGGGCGTCACATCTGACGTGATATTTAATATTATAATTTGACACGTGAGCATTGCTGACGTGGTTTCTTTTGATTTTTTTCCAAAATTTTGCATTTGCAAGGATTTGAACTCACAACCTCAAATTTAGAAATTTGGACATATGACCACTGGAGCAACGCAAGTCAATTGTTAATATATTGCAAGAATTAATCTTTATATCAAAACATAAGATTTTCCCATCTTGCCTAACATCAGCAGTTGTAGTATTAATAATAATAATAACAATAATAATAATAATAGTACTAATAATATTAATAATAATAAAATAAAATAGTAATAATAATAACAATAACAATAACAATAACAGAGACAATAAACTTTTGATGTTCGTTGACAAGAAGGCAATGCTCTTGTTGGCTTTTATTATTGTTATTTATTTATTATTATTATTATTATTATTATTATTGTTATTGTTATTTTATTATTATTATTGTTATTAGTACTATTGTTATTATTATTTTATTTTATTATTATTATTATTATTATTATTATTATTATTATTTATTAAATATTTCAAACCTAGTTTTTCTTGTAAATGAATCCTTTCATCACTATCCTTTTCCTTTATAAACTATCTAAGCAGCTTTTGATATGTTGACAAAAATGTGTAGAATCTTATTAGTTAATTATCTGGCCAAAGCTCCAAATGTGAGGTTGTGAGTTCAAATCCTTGCAAAGACAAATTTTTGAAAAAAAAAATCAAAAGAAGCCACGTCAGCAAAATTGAGGCGATATGGCCAAAGTTCAAATTGTGAGGTTATATTTTTTCTCCCTCAAAATTGAGGCGATGGAAGTACTTTTGGTGCTAATTTATGATGAAAATTTGCGAGAAAAAAATCTATTAGCGAATGCATTATTATTCACTATATATTATTATTCAGAAGTTTTTTACGAGAGAGATAAAATTGATCGATATTTTGTTCTAAATAATTTTTTATAATTAATTGTGGTGAATAAAATTGTAATATTAATACATTAAATTTTTATAATAGTAAATTTACATTTAAAAACACTTTTTTTAAGTAACTTACAATATCAATTATTTCTTTTAATAAACTATCAAGTAAATAACTTTACACTATATTAAAACTTTTAAAATTTCATACATTGATCATGACAAAAAAGGAGAAAATAGAAGTAGTGACGCTCTTTTTTGTGAAATAGAGTACAAATGCCAAAACAAAATAGTCATATGTTCTACAAAAGAGTTAAGCTTGAGTTTGTTCTTTAATAATAATTTTTAAGTAATTTACAATATTAATTGTATTAATTAAAATATTAAGTTACAATAATTTAAAATTTAAACTATTGAAAATAACTAAAAATTATAATAATTATGACTCTTTTTTGTAGAACAGATTATAAATGTTAAAATATTATTTTTTTTGTTCTACAAAAGAGATATGTTACAGTTCGTTGTAATTAATTTATGATATACTATTATTTAAATTAAGATTTACTTTAAGTTTTTGAAATAATAATTATATATATAATATTACTTTTAAAAAGAGGACAGAGTCCTTAGTTGTGTGTGTGGTCTGAAAAGTATGAAAGAGATCAATTTAAGTTTCACTAGTCTTCTTTAGCCAAAATTTACATGTTTTTAATCAAAATATTTTAATTATTCTTTTTAATATTTGCTTTTTGGGTTCGGATTTAGTTTTTGAAATTTAATTATTCGAGATTTAATATTTTCATATTTCATTACCTATGCTTTTCATTGATTTATTACCCCCCAACCCCAAGCCATACGCTTCCTCTTTTAACCTCCAAACCCTACCGACTCTCCTTTTTCCCCTCTCACCTAACCTTAATTATTCTAGGTCCTTAATCCGGTATGTTTAGTTGGTTTCTCCCTAATTTTTACCTATTCTTTTGATTATCGTGCTGGTATTTACGTATTAAACTATATTAATCCAGGATTCGCCATGAAAGGAGGTAGATCCAATGCCGAATCCGTGAAAGCTGACAGCAGGTAACTGTTGGTTGTTAAGTCATGAGTATTTATGTGTGTATGGTGTTAATTTTTTTTTCGTTGATGGTGATAGGCTTGCAGTGAACAAAGGCGGGCGAAAAACTAAGAAGAGAAAGGCTGCCAAGGACCCTAACAAACCTAAGAGGCCTCGCAGTGCTTTCATTGTTTTCATGTATGTCACTTTTTGATAATTTAATAATAATGCTAATTATAGGTTTATTTTTCAGTAATTTGTTTTGATATATTTTAAATTTAAATTAAATAATATTTTGTTGCAGGGAGGGCTTTAGAGTGCAGTTCAAAGAAAAAAAATCCTGGAAATAAATTTGTGGCAGTTGTGAGTAATTAGATTATAGTATTTCTATTTTCTGATTTTGTTTTCTTTCTAGTGATTCATTTATTATTAGTTTGATTAGTTAAGTGTTGAATCATTAAACTGATTGAAAAACAGATTGGTAAGGCTGGTGGAGATAAATGGAGGTCAATGTCAGATGATGTAAGTAATTTTGTAATTGACTTCAGAATGTAGTATATGTGAAATTACATGTTTTATATTTAAATTAGTGTACTAATATATCTATTGGATGGATAAAATACAAGATAAGGCTCCCTTTCATTAAATAACTTGAAGGAACTACTTACATTTTGAATCAGTTTAACTGTATTGGAACTTATAACCGGACTTGAATTATATGATCTTGTAGCTATTTGGAATACTTGAGTTCATTCTGCATTGGAATCAGTTGTGCTATGTTTGTATTTTTTAAATATATTATTACATACCTTCTCTAACATGCTTAAGTTTTATTGCAATTGGACACGTGGTTTGAAAACTAGAAATTGGCAAAGTAGGCTGCTGGCAGTGAGCTGCAGCAGGGCAGGTTGTAGCAGCTGTTGTGCTGCGCTGCCTGCTGCCTCATGCGTTGCGCTGCAGTAGCTGAGGCTAGCCTGGCAGTGTTGGTTGCATTTTTGGGCTATTTTGATGCTCTTAATGCTAAGCTCTTGTGAGGTGTTAATGAATCCAATCTAGCCAGTGTAGAAAGGTTTAATACCATTGCTCCAAGTACCTTGGCTAGTTTTTTCTTCTTCTTTTATTATTGCAAATATCTCCCACCTGCAACAGGCTCTTATTTAATGTAAATATGACACTAAGCCCCTTGGTTTTCATCATACCTGATCCGGATAAGGGTTTGCATGGTGATGGTCAAAATGTCAAGATTTTGGAGAAGATGAACAATAGTCATGTATTTGTTGTTAAGAATGGGTCTAATCGTGGGTCCCCCATGTTTCCCACTCTTTCAAATTTTTCAGCCTTCAAATTTCAATTTGCATTCCATGTTAAATAACAACATTAAACTAAATCGTTAATTTACAAATAACTTATTATAAATGCAACATTCAGAACTCAAAAATAGACTGTACTAGTTGTGGTGTGGTGGCAAACACACTAAATGCTACCGTTGTTGACACTATAAACCCTACATCTTATAATCTTCGTCACCTTCTACAAAAAATGCGCAATTATGTATTTGAAACATTGTTTCACTACCCCAGAATTGACGATTATATATGCAGGTATATATTGAATTACTGAATTATATAATTTCCTATTTATTTAAAGAACTTGCCTTAGATGTGTTGTTGATATCATGTAGTGAGTTAAAACTATTGCAGCTCAAATAATGAATAATAGTTGGTTAGTTTACATGTAACAGGAAAAACATATCGCCTTCGAGTACACAATGTTGGTATTGCTACTAGTTTGAATTTCAGAATCCAAAATCATAACTTGCTTCTTTTAGAGACTGAAGGGTCATACACCGTGCAACATAACTATGCAAACATGGATATTCATGTTGGCCAGTCATATTCGTTTCTGGTCACAATGGATCAAAATGCTACCAGTGATTATTACATCATTGCCAGTTCGCAGTTTGTCAATTCCTCTGCTTGGACTAGAGCTAAAGGCGTAGCCATCTTGCACTACAGATTTTTCTCAATGAATCAAGCAAGATCCATAAGGTTGTAGTGAAAGAATTATCTTTCTATATTATATTAGAAATCTTCTTGAGGCCTCTCCTTAGATTGGTGTAACACGACATATTATCCCCATAAAAAACTTCTAAACTTTTTAAGTATTACAAAGATGTCCAGATTCATGAAATTGAAGTTTATAAATGAATAATGGGGTAGATATCTCTTTCAACTGCTGTAAGTTACCAATTTCATTAGGAGGGGAGGCAAATGATGTTGCATCTTAGCTTTAGAATCAAAAAGAAGGTTTCTGACCATGTTTGTTTCCTTTGCAGTTCATTGTCTTGAAAATTGATTATCTGTTTATGGGGGTAAATTTTGGATGCTTTCATAATTTTGGTCTGACTATTGTTTACATGATTGTGTTTGGTATTCTGCAGATGGAATGTTTCTGCTGGTGTTGCTCGTCCAAATCCTCAAGGTTCTTTCAGATATGGTCAGATTACTATAACAGATGTCTATGTGATTCTCAATAGGCTTGCTGAGCTTATAAATAGAAAATGGCATGCCACTCTCAACGGTATTTCACACTTGGCACCTTCAACACCACTGGAGCTTGCTCAGCAATTTAACATTCCTGGGGTTTACAAGCTTGATTTCCCTTATAGGCTGATGAACAGACCTGTTTGATGATTAACGTAATTTTATATGTATCCAGCGATAGAGACATTCCTTCTTCAAATATTGACTTGCACTATGCTCACTGCTCCCGGAATCTGGAAAAATGTAAAGTGTGCGGGGAGATGGTTCCCAAAAAATATGATGAGGAACACTTCTTAAGCACTCATGCACCGGTATGTGGGTTTGTCTTGTAAACTGTTTTTCCCTGCTTCTACATAATTATTTTTTTTCCATTTATATATATATATATATATATATATATATATATATATATATATTATGTGTGTAATATGCATAACACGCACCCAACACTAGAAGACTCGTGATTATGTTTCTTCCCCAACCTTTCTTCTTAGCCTATCCTAGAGATAGTTAATTAAGAATCAAAGTTAACTCCATAAACCGGAAAAATATCATTTTTTTTCTCCCAACTAGGCCTACCTAAACATCCCAGATTGCAAAAAGACATTGTCAACCCCCCCAACAAAAACAAAACAAAATAACCAAGAGAAAGCATAGCAACAAAATAATCAAGGATTAGGTTCTGAATATTGCATCAGAATAAACTCATAAACTTCCTTTGTTTTTTTCCTTCTGTTTCTACATGATTCAATATTTTGTAACAACACAAGATTTGATGTCCAGGACCTTCATGGTTGATAGTTTAGTTAACATGTTAAAAAAATTCAAATCATAGCTATTTAAATTTTAAAATATTTACAACTGTTTGAGAGCATAGTTTTATTGTTGATTTACTTACTTATCTCGCTGACCTGGGTATGTTCTGCCCTTACCAATTAAAAATTCCCAAGTTATCAATAAATGTGTCTTTCCAATGTCTGCTGCAACATGTTGAATTTTTGGTAAATAAATATATGATGTCAGTGATTATAGCTAGCATCTTTGGGGCATATACTGTATGGAAATTTGTCGTCTCAATAAAAGTTTTTTCATATTGACTAATAGCCTCAACTTTTCCATAATTGTTGTCCTTTCTATATGGAAATCTAAACATTGTTATTTAAGATTGTGTGATGATATTTAAGATTGTGTGATGCTTATGGTTGTTGAATGTGACTGAATTCTGACTTGAGGTCAACATATAATAATAATCTACAAGTCTTGTAACAGAAAATATATTTACCACTATGCTTATTGAAATTAATTCATGAAATGGCCGATTAAGATTCCAATTTTTTCTTGTAACAGAGCAATCATATAGTCGCACTGAAGGTTCTTTTTCTATTTGAATTTGTAGAAAATGATATTGTGATTGCCTATTTGTATTTTTCTGCTTATGAGGAATACGGTGTACATTAGTACCACGTAGCAACTCTATTGTCTTTGTGTATTGATTTTGGCACTAAGTGCCTCTGATGATCTATTTGCTTCATTTTTCTGACTTATTATTTTAAAATGTGCAGGAAGACTACTTTTACGACATGCCTTACAATATTGGGTATCAAATTTTCGTATTACGTTTACGGAAGACAAGGGACGAAATTATGAAGTGTACTCACTCTATATATGTAGATATATATTTTGATTGAAGAATTGTGGTAGCTTTAGATGGTTAATTGTAAAGATAATGAATGATTATGTAGTGGATGATTTTATTAAGTTAATAATATTTTAGTTTTTTGTATTTTTATCATTATTTGCTATGGGGACATTGAGCCAGCCAGGTATACAAAAAGAATGTCAAATTTTGATTTGGCAACAATATAATTCGTTACAAAATTATTGAACAAGATTTAATATAGCAATAATTTTTTATACATTTAGCAACAAATTTTTGTTGCTAATAACATTAAAAATATAATATTTGGCAACGAAAAATTAACATAATAACAACGGAGAGGATATTGTTGCTAATACTAAAATAAAAAGGCAACATTTTTAATCGTTATAAATCATATCAACTTTCGTTGCACATATAAAGAAAAGGCAACATATAATGTCGTTGCTAATCGACGACTTTCGTTGCTATTGAAAAATAACCAGCAACAAACATTTTCGTTGCTGATTCAGCATAATGTCGTTGCCAAATAATCTAATTAGCAACGAAAATCGTTGCTAAAAAGTTTACATTCCGCAACGAAAGCAAGCTTAGGCAAAAAAATTTATAATTTACTGCAACGAAAAATATCGTTGCAAAATGGTGTCAACTGCAACGAAAAGGCATGGTCATTGCAAAAAAAAAAAAAGAGTTCATTTCGTTGCCAATTAGAAGGATTTTGCAACGAAATGGGCTATTTAGCAACGAAATGTTAATTATTCTGCAACAATACATTTTGTTGCTAAAGGATCGATGTCTCTCTACGAAAGCCAAATTTCGTTGCAAAATGTATTACTTTTGGCAACGAAAAAAATGCGTTCGTTGTGGAACAATTAGCAACGCTCATTACGCAACGAAAGACACAACGACAGTAAAGTCGTTGCCAAAACCCTTTAACAACGAAATTTGGCACCTTTAGCGATGAAAATCAGTTGTTGCTGAAGCCCCATTTTTTTGTAGTGTTAATAGTTCTCACTATTTTGTGAAATAGTGTGATAATAATTGTAATAATATTGAATTTGAGTTTGTATATTGTCTAGAAGACAATATTTGTATTGAAACTCTCAGCTTATATTTTGTCGTACTTTACACGACAGTTGTATAATTAAGTTGTATTTGAATTTTGTACCATATATTTGGCGACTCAAAATGGGTGATGTATACCTATTTTGGGGGCGTCACATTAATTCACATAAAGATCCGATTTTCTCGGGAGTTACATTCTCCCACCTTATAAAGATTCTGTCCCCAGAATCTCGCTACAATTACATAAACAAATGAGGAAACATTTTCTTCATTTTACTCTCGAGCTCCCACGTTGCTTCTTCGACATCGTGGTTACTCCAAATTACCTTTACTGAAGTTATTATCTTATTTCTCAAGACTTGTTCCTTCCTATCAACAATCTGAGCCCGAAGTTCTTCATACGTTAAGTCTTTTTCTACTTGAATAGATTCATACTCTATTACGTGCTTGTAGTCCGGTTTATAAGGACGCAACACTAAAACGTGAAACACATTGTGTATTCTTTCCATCTTTGGAGGTAAGGCTACTTCATAAGCCACCTCTCCTACCCTTCTTAAAATTTCAAAAGGTCCTACAAACCTCGGACTTAACTTCTCTTTCTTTCCAAAAAGTATCTTCCCTTTCCAAGGTGATACTTTCAGAAAGACATATGTACCTACTTCAAACTCCCTCTTCTCACGATGAGGATCTGCATACTTCTTTTGTCTATCTTGATTCGCCAACAATCGAGTTCGTATTAGTTTAACCATATCTGCCGTTTGTTGTACCATCTCAGGTTCTAACATTCGACGTTCACCTACTTCATCCCAGCAAAGTGGTTGTAATAACTCGATATTTTCTATATAAACAATTAAGAAATTTTGCATATAATTTTTATTATTATTATTATTTTAAAGGAAGGAAAATGTGCGGTAATGTGTATGTATATATGTGATAAATAAAATTTATTTATTACATGAACAATTTCAAATAATTTTATTTAAGAATTATTGATCATTATAAAGTATATTCTTATAATAATTAATTTTATAGTAGAAATGTCTTTATTATTTATTTTCTATGAAAATATAATTTTTATATTATTTAAATAATATATGAACTAATTATAGGAGTTATTATAATTATTATTTTGTCATATGAATTTTAGTTCGATTATTAAGTTAATTATTTTAACTTAATTAATAATGTTATATATAAAGGATATATCGATATGGAATCCAAACCCTAATTTTGGATTTTGAGCTATAAATGAGAATAATAATATTATATTAAATATAATATTAATTTTTAGTATTATAAATATATATTGTATGTGTTGGTCAATTATGGTGTATAATGTCATAACCCTAATAGTAATTTGTTAAACCCTATTTGTTAAACTCAATTATGAGTTCAAGACTGTGTAGTAATCGTGTAATATGATTTTTGTTGTGTATTATTAGATTTAATGTAATTAGAGAAAATCTTAATTAATAATTAAAAACCCTCATTGTTAGAAACCGTAATCTCTAAATTAGTAACCCAAATTGCTAATTGTAAGCCATAATGCTAATTATGGGATCTTAAACCCTAAATTTTCAAGTAATGTAATTAGAAAACTAATTATAATTAGTCAACTCTAAATTATATTTTTAAGAAACTAGATTTTGTTTTTATTTTTTATTATTAAACCCTAAATCAAATTCTAGAAACTCATTTGTGGAAAAACCTAGGGTTAAACCCTAAGGGTTAAACCCTAAGGGGTTGCCAAGTTTATAAGAATGCCATTAGAATTTGCTTGCAAAATTACCACTAAATGCCCTTTTTGTCCCATTGTTGAATTATTGCTAGCACAATCTTGCCATATCTTGGCAAGTCACCACCCTAAGCATAGCAATGTGCCTACAAACTCTACAATTCAGCCAATTCATCAGCTACATACATTGCATACAAGAGATATATATGATTAAAGAGATAGAATGTCCAAAAGCTAATTCATTTATTTCCAAACACATAACCAAGACTCTCTCTCTCCTCACCCACGAATTTCATTAGTATTTCAGTCCCACATGAAGCTCCTAGATCACCCATAACAGATCAAGAAGCTAAGAATCAAAATTTTGTTCATAGAAGGTAAAAACCCTAAACGAAATCTGAACTTTGATCCTATGTTTGATGTTAGTTTTTTTTGTGTGTGTTAAACATGTTATATGTAGTGTATATAAGTGATCTGGGTTGATAGATGCTAGATCCATAACATCTATAGACTTAGATCTAGTGTTTTACAAAATTTGGAAATTTTTGTTTTTGTGTCTAACAATCAAATGTCAGTCCTCGTAGATCTGTACTTGTTTATTGTTTTGGTGATTTAAATGTTTAAAGTTGTAGTATGCTATGAGATCTCTGTTCTAGAACTTGAATCAAAGTTAGAACATGAACAGATCGAAAGTTATGGCTGGTCAAACATAGTTGACCGACCATGACTTTCCTTTTCTGGGTAATCCAGAATTCCCCAGGTTGCTCTAACAACTTGTTTGTAGCCTCGGATCTTGCAGGTGTGTTGTGTTATGTGTTTTTTTTGAAACCATCTTATAGTATGGTAGTTATACTACAGATTAAAGCTTTTAGTTCACTTATATTACAAATAGATTTGATTTGGATGATGGTCAAATCAAGCCGGAAGTTCACGGATTTCGTTTTCTGGGTAACCCAGAAAGTTTCTGACATGGTTTGATCGGCCATCGTCTGGCGATTATGATGTTGTTATGGTGAGTTTAGGTATGGGATCTCTTCCTTGTCATGCTGTCTACACAATGCAACTTCTAGATCACGAAAGCACTACACGAATAGAGAGTTTTTGATGTTCAAAGTAGGCCATCCGATCATATTTTCTATTTCTGGAATTTCCAGAAACCGGTTGAAGATTCGTTCTGACATGGATTGACCAGGGAATATCTAGAGATTGTGTATTGTTGTTATATTAGTTTGATGTAATAGATTTGTTCAGTTACATGTGGGCTACACACCGGACCCATTAGATCACATAAAGCAAACCCAGAACTCAAGATATCAGGATCCAAAGTAGCACACTCGAACTGTTCTTCATTTCTGAAAAACCCAGAAATGAAGAACAACCTCTGACACGATTTTCTGAGGCTTAGATCTTTCTGGTTAAGGATGTTTAGACTTGACTATTGTTCAACACATGTTCCATGTTAGTTTCTATTCATAGCCCGACGTTTAGAACACACTTAACATGAACAGATTTCGCGATATAAGGTCAACAAAAGCGTTGACCGGCTATGACTTAATTTTTTGGGCAGCCCAAAAACTTGAGGAACAACTCTGACATCATGTTCTGATCTTTAGATCTTCCTCATGTGTTATTTGTTAGTCCAATAATTGTTATAAACTTGTACTATTGCATATATACTACAACATTTGATTATTCGCTAGCCCAGAAACACATTACACATGGATTTATTAAAGGTCAAACCTAGCTACTTGTTCACTGACTTTGAATGTTCTTGAGGCTCAAGAATACCAAAGGCTATACTTTATGTCGCTAAAATCTATAGCGACAGTTTATTTGATTTTAATTAATTAAATTTCTAAAAATCATTTAAATATAGTAAATAAATTCTGAAAATTCCAAAAATAGTTTTAAAAATTATTTTAAGTTATAAAAATTAACTTTTCACAATTTAACACATTTTTCATAAATATTAATATTTAATTGGATATTATTGATATTTTATAAATGCATTAAATAAATAAATTAAAATAATTTTAAGATATTAAAAATCATTTTAAATGATAATAAGGTATTTAATGATATTTTAAGTTATAAAACATAACTTTTAATATTTTTAGATAAGTTTCAATAATTTTTTTAATATTAATGATATTAGATTTATTTAATAATTATATTAAATTAATTAGTTTAAAAATAATTTTAATATTAGAAAAATCATTTTAAATGAAAATAAATAGTTTAAGAATATTTCAAGTTATAAAATATAACTTTTGATATTTAGAGGTAAATTTCATTAATAATTTAATATTAATAATATTAGTTTTATTTAATAATTATATTAAATAAATAGTTTAAAATGGTTTTATTAATTTAAAAATCATTTAAAAGGGAATAAATGAATTAAAAATATTTTAAATTATAATAAATTACTTTTAATATTTTGATAAATAATAAATTAATATTCTAATATTAATGGTATTTATTTCAAAATGATTTTAAATGTTTTAAAATTATTTAAGAGTAATATTAATGTTTTCAAAATACTTTGAGTTATTATAAATAACTTTAATATTTTGGCAATGGTTTCATTAATAATTTAATATTAATTAAATATTAATGATAATATAATTAATTAATATTTAAATCATTTAATAATGATTTCAGTGTTTGAAAATTTATGATAAATTATAATAATTATTTAAAAATTATTATAAGGCTATGAAAAATAATATGAATGATATTAAAATATATAAACAAATATTGAACTACACGATAGAGTCTTAGACTCGATAATTACCCGGTAAAGCCGTCGGTACACCGAAATGTTTTAGAAATTGATTTGGACTTGGATAAATTGATTAGATACGTATTTATTTGTGATGCAATGACTGATATAACTATGTGACAATGTGATTAGGTTATGTGTTTACTGCAAATAGCAGTACTATGCGATATGATATATTATTCTAATCGAACGAATGATCTTATTAATGATAGGTTTCGGTATAAAAGATAAAACTAAGTTGCGTTATTGTAAGCAGCAACTCAGACAAGTATTCGAACTATCCTTTACATTGTGTAAGTATCCTATCTTTGCATTTACTTTATACAATGGACATGTGTAAGCGAATATCAGAACTGTTCTTTTTCATTGTTCAAATATCTTAACCTTTGTATATACTTATGCAATGATCCTGTATAAGTAAGTTATTAGATTAAAATCTGTTGTACAAGTTCTTTAATTCCGTTATTATAGATCAAGATATATATTATTCTCGTTAATTTCTAAGCATGGTTATACAAGTGACCTCACTTGGATAATTATTGTATTTAATCATATGTTGATACATACCTATTGATTTTCGGTATGTATACATCAATTAGAAGTCGTCTAAGCTATTTGACCCAACTAGACACATATTTAGAAATATTGTTGAAACATAATAGAATTTTATTGTATCCAATCAAATTGTTTTGATTCGGATTCCTGACTAAGTATGAACATCCTGAACATTGGAAAACTTTTTTACACCTAAGGTGGATAAGATGAACGATAATATCGTTCTTGCATGTAGTATTGATCAATACAGGGCGCATTGGGATGATCACCCTCATGCCCGTAAGTTATGACGGTTTGCAGATGAAGTTCTGCTAAACCTTAGCGAAAATTGAAAACAAAGTTCATAATCTGTCGACTACTCTTCATTTATAGTTAGTACTTAGTTTCAAAAATTAGATATAGAATTGATATGTTTTTATTATTGGTTCAACTTACTTCACAACTGTTGATTCATTGTAGAAGTGTCATTCAAAGAAAATATTTAATTCTTTCAGCTTATATTTATTGTTGCTATTACTTGTTGGGCAATCAAATGCTCATTCTTGCTTTAAATTTAAATATTTTCAGCTAAGCGTGATCAACCAGAATGTTCAGGTCAGAACAAGGAAAAAGGAAAGCAATCAGAATAATCTTATGTTATCTTATATAATAGTTTGACTTTATTAAGACAATGATATCTATTAATTATCATGTAATGAATGTTTAAAGGTCGCGTACCTAGGATTAGACTTTGATATATGTAAATTAAGTTTGATATTTATATTATGGTTATTATTTTTAGTATTATTCCGCTCATAGAAATGGTATCGTGAAGCACCGAGTTCGGGTTTCAAGTACCTGAATTTGGGGGCGTCATAGGTTGGTATCAAAGCTTTAGGGTTAGAAACCTTAGGTGAGATAGACCTTAGGCTATAACCTTAGAATAGAGGAAACATTGAAAATATAAATAATTCATTTAGAGTTTAAAAGGAGATGAATTGAATAAATTCATCGTTAAACAAAATAAAAGATAACTTGTATAAAATTATTAATTGCTGTGTGTATATACTACGTGCTAATCAAGATAGTTTTGTGTAGATGTCAGATGGAAAGGAATTAGGTTACCCTCAGATCGTAAAGAAGGAGTCAACCTCTATAACCGAGCCAATATCAAAGTAAATAACTAAAATAAAGGCTCACTTTGGAATGCAATCCTAATTAGGTGATTATACTGGAAAAGTGTAGTACCGAACCCAAAAATGATAGTAATACTGATAGGAACAGTATAGTTAAAGAATATAAGGTCAAGCTTGAGTTCTTAAACTCATATGTTTGTGGTGAGTTCTTAAACTCGTAATGTGTGGAAGGTTTGACGAACTTAGTATAGTTATGTGTGAATGGATTACTGAGGATAATAGGAATATATAGAATGCTAAGCAATTGATCCTTAGTGAAGGCGTGTTAACGCCCCAGAAAATCGAACCTTTTGTAAATACTTTATAATGAATAAAATAAGTAATTATTTGTTATTATTATGAGTTAGTAAGATGAACGTCATTCTATAACCTAGAAACGTCGGAACATCGTAGTATTTTAACTACGTAAAGGAATTAAAGTGTTTGAATTTCCAAGATGAAAATAAAAGTTTTTTGAGAAATTTTCCAAAAAACACTATTCATCGTTTTCTGCTTGGGAATTATTTTTGGATTTCCAAGAAATACGTAACGTTATAATATCGAGGTGAGATGGATTATGTAATAATAATTCAAGTATGGGAAACACAATATTTCGCATGCGGACTTAATTTGAGTACGTTAAAAAAAATCAAGTGTTAAGGATTTAATGTAATGATCGTATGATACGTATGTATTATGTGAGGTAGAGTATAAGAGTATGATGCGATGTATTATATGAGTATGTGGGAATGATGGTATTGCTTATATTATGATATAGTATACGAGTTAGAATACATGAATTTTAAATATAGTAGATGTTATAAGACTTTTAGTTAAATGGAATGGACTAGTAAGATTGTGTAAACAATTGAATAGTCCAATAAACCTTAAGGTGCAAGCCAAAGTGGTTGGTAATGTGAAGCCCAAAGTAATTAAAGACAAGCCCAAAGTATAAGTTAATCTAGTTAACACTAAGCCTAATTAATGATCCAATGGGTGATCTTAGTAACCAAGACTTTGTTGTGGTGGCCAAGTAATAAGAGTAGTGGGCAAGTTTACTTAGGGATTAAGTATGAAATAGTATGAAGTTTAGTAAGGAGGTGGAGTAACCTAATGACTATTATGCCCTAACATTAGCAAGTCTATAAATAGCAAGCTTGAAATTCATTTGTTGGATTGTTAGTTTTCATCCTATTGGTTAGAGAGAATAAACACTTATAAGTCCAACTTTCCATTGTTAGATTCCCAAGAAGAAGAAGTTAATCATCAAAGGTAAATGATCTTATCTCTTCTATCTCTACCATTGTACAGTGATAAGAGAAGTGTAACGTGTTGATCATGTATGCTAAGAACATATAAGAATTGAATAATCAAAGGACTTAAGCCGAATAAGTCATGAATAAGTAACTTAAACCTAAATAAGTTATGAACTCATGAAGAACATGGATGAACTTGTCAAATGATTACTTTACGAAGTTAGTATGATTGATAAGATGTAAGAATGTTGCTTAAAGGACTTAAATTAATAATAAGTCTTAAGGAATGAAATCTTGTAAGTTATAATTTGTTAAGTTATAAAATTTAAGAAATAAGCCATAACCTAACTTGAAGATAAGTTGTTGTAATATGTAGGTTGATATGTCTAGTTAATGAATTGAATCCATGATTAAATGATGAACAAATCACTAATAACGAAGTGTTACCGGAATTCACACGATTGGACGATAATCGTCGAATTCGTGAAATTCTCGGAATGGAAGTCAAATTTTGTGTTTGAAATCGGAAACGTTGGTTTTCGACGGAGACAAGTCGTATTTGGCATTATAGAGTTGCGGACTCGAAAATGACTGGATTCTGACTTAGAACGAAGAAACGAGCATTGAACGTTCACGAATGTTTATCATTTTCGTTAAAAATGAAATAGTAGGTGAATTTTTAGTTAACAAAGTCAAATAGATAAAATTCTTGCATGAACACGTAGACTATGTGATTTGTGAATCGTAGGCTCTTGAACGAGCCAATTCGGACTTATAACGAAGAAGTTATGAGCCCGGAAGTTTCACAAAAATAAAAATTTGTCAAAATTTTCTGGTGCACAGAGCTGTCGCTGCAGCGCCGAGCATGGCCGGATGATGCTAGGACCTACTGGAGTCTGGCGCCATAGCGCCGATTCCGGGTCTTAGGCCTCTGGAGTATTGAAGAACAAAGACGGGCTAAAGCGAGAATCTTGGCGTATGAACGCCTTGATCTTAGGTCTGACAATGAAGAAAGTTTACAATTAGAGCATGAAGCATAACTGATTAACAAAGAACTAAAGCTTAATTATAAAATTTTTAAGCCATGAAGGGTAAGATTCTTTAGGAAACATGTATGTTTATTCATGACCTAATTTGCTATGTGATGTTATCATCTACTGTAGAGACCTTAAAGACTTAAATTGCACGTGTTATAAATTGTAGCAGACGCTAAAGGCAAGTATTCTAACCCTTGTTCCCGTTCAATCTGGACAAGCTTTGTGATTCATGTATTCTTACGCATGAGTTAATGTCTGATGAAGTCAAAGCCAATTCTTTCGGCTAGACTTATGATATGTTGAATTTCTTATAACCTATCAAGTATTGAAAATGATTTACCAAACTAATATTGTTGTGGTTTTCAAAAGGAGACTGAGTATGCTAAATTGTTTTGTTGTCAAACGACAGGCAAATGAGGTTGCCACAACTTAAACGTATACACGTTTAATGAATGTAGTGTTGATCAACATAGAGTACTATAGGCTGATCACCTAGACGTGCTCGTAAGCTATGCCGGACTTACGGACTTCGTGCTGGGATGTCCTTTTCAAAGAACTTATGAAATGCTCATGGTCTTAGACCGAAATTGATGTTTTACTGAATATTGTTGTTGTAAAATATTTTGAATGGAAAGAAGTGCTATTTTGAATTATCGATAGTACTTCGTAACTATTGTTCAATTTATGAAGATATATGATTCCTATGTTTCAAGCATGCTAGTTTATTAGAATTGTTGTACTTGCTGAGCTATTTAGGCTCACTCTTGCTTGAACCATATGAATGCAGCTAAGATCAAACGGACCGAAGGATCTGACAAGGATAACGGGAAGGCTAAGGCGAACACGTAGATTACCTATGTAATAGTATAGGTTTTGAAATGATAATATTCTATCTTATGACAAGAACAATTGTAATGGTTATAAAGAACCTAGGGGAATGTTAATATTATTTTGAATATATATAAGACATATTCGTTCTTTTGAGGCATTTTAATTGAATGTTTGGGTGAACTGTAGCACCGTGTAGCACCATCTGTCGGGTTGGAAGATACCCGGATTTGGGGGCGTCACAAGGCGTATGAAATAAGTAGTATTAGTGTTACTTGAATATGTATGATTTTATAATGCGTATACGATAAGTATGTGGGTGTAATGTAATATTCTAACCTTTTGTATAAGTTGTGGCAACGATTCCCAACTTTTATGTCACAAATGGGATAGCAGATGTTTAAAGCAATATGTGCTACGCTATACGGTGTAAAGTATTATGAAATTAGTTAGATGAACATGATTTTATTTAATCAGATAATGCCGCCAAGATGTAAACGAAACCAAAAGTCAGAAGAACCTATCAACAAAGCTGGAGGACAACTAGACCCGACACAAAACTTGGCTAATATGGATGCTCAAGCTATGAAGAATGGATTACCAGCCGTGGGAAATCAGCTAGATAATCGATCTACAAACTCCAAAGACTTCAAGGCAATCGAACCGCCAGGATTTAGAGGATCAACTGACCTTGTAGAAGTATTTGTGACAACTAGGGTAACGGAGGGGCAAAAGACAGCTTTTGTCACCTATACAATGAAAGGGGAGGCGAATATTTGGTGGGAAGCAAATCAAGCTAGAGCCGGAGAAGAAAATAGTGGTAGTAGGACTGGAAAAAGGAAAGGATAAAATTTGGGAATACCAGAAATAGGCTAGGAGGTGGAAAGAAACAGGTTACACGGTGTGGGAATTGCGGAAAGAATAACTCAAGAGAGTGTCTTAAGGCTAAGTTTATGTGTTACAGGTGTAGGCAGGAGGGATATATCTCTCCCAACTGCCCCAATCCAAGGATGAACAAAGAGTGTTTCAGGTGTGGATCAACGAAGCATAAGGTGAAGGATTGTCTGAAAAAGAGAATGGATGCAGGGAGTATGACTATGGGGAAAAGTAGCGGGACATTGGTGACAACGAAACCTACTTCAACAAACAAACCAACAGAACCAATTGCAAGAGTCTTCAACGTGTCTGTTCAGGATTCGGTGGCAGCTGTGAGTGCAACTCCAGGTATTATTCGTATAACTTTATATTTTAATATACATGATTTTGTTATATATAATAAATTATTTTATAAAGAAATTTTGAATGAGGAATTTGACTTCTTTTAGAAATGAAAATTTCGTTTAATCAGAGAGACAAACTTTATGTTGATTAGTTAAAGACCAGTCTGATCGAATCTGATCGAGATCTACTTGAAATGACTGTGTATGTTATGTACCCTGGTATCTATAAGTTTTGAAACGGTGATTCTGGGGACGGAATCTTCATAAGGGAGGGTGAATGTAATAACCCTATATTTTCTATATAAATAATTAAGAAATTTTTACATATAATTTTATTATTATTTTTATTTTAAAGGTAGGAATATGTGTCAGGTAATGTGTATGTATATATGTGATAAATAAAATTTATTTATTATATGAATAATTTCAAATAATTTTATTTTAGAATAATTGATCATTATAAAGTATATTCTTATAATAATTAATTTTAAATGTCTTTATTATTTATTTTCTATGAAAATATGAATTTTATATTATTTAAATAATATATGAACCGATTATAGGAGTTATTATAATTACTATTTTATCATATGAATTTTAGTTCGATTATTAAGTTAATTATTTTAAATTAATTAATAATTGTATATATAAATGATATATCGGATATGGAATCCAAACCCTAATTTTTGATTTTGAGCTATGAATGAGAATAATAATATTATATTAAATATAATATTATTTTTTCATCATTATAAATATATACTGTATGTGTTGGTCAATTATGGTGTATAATGTCATAACCCTAATAGTAATTTGTTAAACTCAATTATGAGTTCAAGACTGTGTAGTAATGGTGTAATACGATTTATGTTGTGTATTATTAGATTAAATGTAATTAGTGAAAATCTTAATTAATAATTGAAAATCCTCATTGTTAGAAACCCTAATCTCTAAATTAGTAACCCAAATTGCTAATTGTAAGCCATAATGCTAATTATGGGATCTTAAACCCTAAATGTTCAAGCAATGTAATTAGAAAACTAATTATAATTAGTCAACTCTAAATTATATTTTTAAGAAACTAAATTTTATTTTTATTTTTATTTTTATTTTTTTAACCCTAAATCAAATTCTAGAAACTCATTTTTGGAAAAACCTTAGGGTTAAACCCTAAGGGTCAAACCCTAAGGGTTTGCCAAGTTTACAAGATTGCCATTAGAATTTGCTTACAAAATGACCACTAAATGCCCTTTTTGTCCAATTGTTGAATTATTGCTAGAACAATCTTGCCATATCTTGGCAAGTCACCACCCTAAGCATAGTCATGTGCCTCTGAAACTCTCTGCCAATCTAGCCAATTCATCGCCTATATATATCATTGCATACAAGAGATATATATGATTAAAGAGAGAATGTCCAAAAGCTAATTCATTTATTTCCAAACACATAACCAAGACTCTCTCTCTCTCACCCACAATTTCATTAGTATTTCAGGTCCCACATGAAGCTCTAGATCACCCATAATGATCGTAAGCTAAGAATCAAAATTTTGTTCATAGAAGGTAAAAACCCTAAACGAAATCTGACCTTTGATCTTATGTTTGATGTTAGTTTTTTGTGTGTTAAACATGTTATATGTAGTGTATATAAGTGATCTGGGTTGATAGATGTTAGATCCATAACATCTATAGGCTCAGATCTAGTGTTTTACAAAATCAGGAAATTTTTGTTTTTGTGTCTAACAGTCAAATGTCAGTCCTCGTAGATCTGTACTTGTTTATTGTTTTGGTGATTTAAATGTTTGAAGTTGTAGTATGCTATGAGATCTCTGTTCTAGAACTTGAATCAAAGTCAGAACATGAACAAATCGAAAGTTATGGCTGGTCAAACATAGTTGACCGACCATGACTTTCCTTTTCTGGGTAATCCAGAATTCCCCAGGTTGCTCTGACAGCTTGTTTGTAGCCTCGGATCTTGCAGGTGTGTTGTGTTATGTGTTTTTTTTGAAACCATCTTATAGTATGGTAGTTATACTACAGATTAAAGCTTTTAGTTCACTTATATTGCAAATAGATTGGATTTGGATGATGGTCAAACCAAGCCCGAAGTTCACAGATATCGTTTTCTGGGTAACCCAGAAAACTCAAGTTCGTGGTTTCTGATATGGTTTGACCGGCCATCGTCTGGCGATTATGATGTTTTTATGGTGAGTTTAAGTACGTGATCTCTTCCTTGTCATGCTTTCTACAGACTGAAACTTCTAGATCACGAAAGCACTACATGAACAGAGAGTTGTGGATGGTCAAAATAGGCCATCCGGTAATATTTTCTCTTTCTGGAATTTCCAGAAACCGGTTGAACATTCGTTCTGACATGGATTGACTAGGGAATATCTAGCGATTGTATTGTTGTTATATTAGTTTGATGTAATAGATTTGTTCAGTTACATGTGGGATGCACACTGGACCTATTAGATAATATAAAGCAAACCCAGAACTCAAGATATCAGGATCCAAAGTAGCACACTCGAACTGTTCTTCATTTCTGGAAAACCCAGAAATGAAGAACAACCTCTGACACGATTTTCTGAGGCTTAGATCTTTCTGGTTAAGGATGTTTAGACTTGACTATTGTTCAACACATGTTCTATGTTAGTTTCTATTCATAGCCCGACGTTTAGAACACACTTAACATGAACCGATTTCGCGATATAAGGTCAATAAAAGCGTTGACCGGCCATGACTTAATTTTCTAGGCAACCCAGAAACTTAAGGAACAACTCTGACACCATGTTCTGATCTTTAGATCTTGCTTATGTGTTATTTGTTAGTCCAATAATTGTTATAAACTTGTACTATTGCATATATACTACAACATTTGATCATTCGCTAGCCGAGAAACACATTACACATGGATTTATTAAAGGTCAAACCTAGCTACTTGTTCACTGACTTTGAATGTTCTTGAGGCTCAAGAACACCAAAGGCTACACTTTCTATCACTAAAAACTATAGCGACAATTTATTTAATTTTAATTAATTAAATTTATAAAAATCATTTAAAAATAGTAAATAAATTAAAATTCAAAAATAGTTTTAAAATTATTTTAAGTTATAAAATTAACTTTTAATAATTTAACATATTTTTCATAAATATCAATATTTAATTGGATATTATTGATATTTTATAAATGCATTAAATAAATTAATTAGAAATGATTTTACGATACTAAAAAAATCATTTTAAATGATAATAATGTATTTAATGATATTTTAAGTTATAAAACATAAATTTTAATATTTTTTAGATAAGTTTCATTAATTTTTTAATATTAATGATATTAGATTTATTTAATAATTATATTAAATTAATTAGTTTAAAAAAGATTTTAATATTAGAAAAATCATTTTAAATAAAATTAAGTAGTTTAAGAATATTTTAATTTATAAAATATAACTTTTGATATTTAGAGGTAAATTTCATTAATAATTTAATATTAATGATATTAGTTTTATTTAATAATTATATTAAATAAATAGTTTAAAATGGTTTTATTAATTTAAAAATTATTTAAAAGAGAATAAATGAATTAAAAATATTTTAAGTTATAATAAATGACTTTTAATATTTTGATAAATGATAAATTAATATTCTAATATTAATGGTAATTATTTCAAAATAATTTTAAATGTTTTAAAAATAATTTAAGAGTAATATTAATGTATTAAAAATACTTTGAGTTATTATAAATAACTTTAATATTTTGGCAATGGTTTCATTAATAATTTAATATTAATTAAATATTAATGATAATAGAAATAATTAATATTAAAATCATTTAATAATGATTTCACTGTTTAAAAATTCATGATAAATTATAATAATTATTTAAATGCTATGAAAAATAATATGAATGATATTAAAATATCTAAACGAATATTGAACTACACGATAGAGTCTTAGACTCGATAATTACCCGATAAAGCCATCGGTACACCGAAATGTTTCAGAAATTGATTTGGACTTAGAGAAATTGATTAGATAAGTATTTGTTTGTGATGCAATGACTGATATAACTATGTGACAATGTGATTAGGTTATGTGTTGACTGCAAATAACAATACTATGCGATATGATATATTATTCTAATCGAACGAATGATCTTATTAATGATAGGTTTCGGTATAAAAGATAAAACTAAGTTGCGTTATTGTAAGCACAACTCAGACAAGTATTCGAACTATCCTTTACATTGTGCAAGTATCCTATCTTTGCATTTACTTTATGCAATAGACATGCGTAAGCGAATATCGAAACTGTTCTTTTTTATTATTCAAATATCTTAACCTTTGTATATACTTATGCAATGATACTGTATAAGTAAGTTATTAGATTAAAATCTGTTGTACAAGTTCTTTAATTCTGTTATTATAGATCAAGATATATATTATGTTCGTTAATTTCTAAGCATGGTTATACAAGTGACCTCATTTGGATAATTATTGTAATTAATCAAATGTTGATACATACCTATTGATTTCCAGTTTGTATACATCAACTAGAAGTCGTCTAAGCTTTTTGAACCAGCCAGACACATTTTTTGAAATATCATTGAAACATGATAGAATTTTATTGTATCCAATCAAATTATTTTGATTCGGATTCCTGACTAAGTATGAACATCCCGAATATGAGAAAACTTTTGTGCACCTAAGGTGGATAAGATGAACGATAATATCATTCTTACATGTATTATTGATCAATACAGGGCGCATTGGGATAATAACCCTCATGCCCGTAACTTATGACAGTTTGCGGATGAAGTTTTGCTAAACCTTAGCAAAAATTGAAAACAAAGTTCATAGTCTGTTGACTGCTCTTCATTTATAGTCAGTACGTAGTTTAAAATTTTTGATATAGAATTGATATGTTGTTATTATTGGTTCAGCTTACTTCATAACTATTGATTCGTTGTAGAAGTGTCATTCAAAGAAAAAATTTAATTCTTTTAGCTTATATATTTATTGTTTTTATTACTATTGGGCAATCAAATGCTCATTCTTGCTTTAAATTTAAATGTTTTCAACGAAGCATGATCAACCAGAATGTTCAGGCCAAAACAAGGAAAAAGGAAAGCAATCAGAATAATCTTATGTTATCTTATATAATAGTTTGACTTTATTAAGACAATGATATCTATTAATTATCATGTAATGAATGTTTAAAGGTCGCGTACCTAGGATTAGACTTTGATATATGTAAATTAAGTTTGATATTTATATTATGGTTATTATTTTTAGTATTATTCCGCTCATAGAAATGGTATCGTGAAGCACCGAGTTCGGGTTTTAAGTATCTAAATTTGGGGGCGTCACAGTGGTGTCCTGCACTTCCTCCCATACAACGCTTTGTAAGGCGGCGTGCCTATACTAGCGTGAAAACTATTTTTGTAAACGAATTTCACCGAAGGCAGATGTTCGTCCCAACTCCCTTTGAAATCCATAACGCAAGATCTTAACATATCTTCTAGCGTTTGAATTGTCCGTTCACTTTGTCCATCCGTCTGAGGATGATACGCCGTACTCAACCTCAATTACGTTCCTAGTTGTTCTTGCAAACTACTCCAAAAGTTCGACGTGAATCGTGGATCACGATATGACACAATCGAAACTGGTACTCCATGTCTTGAAATAATTTCCTTGACATAAAGCTTAGCTAACTGCTCTAGATTATACCTTATTCCTATTGGTAGAAATTGAGCCAATTTCGTCAACCGATCCACTATTACACAAATAGCGCCGTAACCCTTACTCATCATTGAAAGTCCTAACACAAAATCAATCGTGATATGCTCCCATTTCCACTCCAAAATCTCTAGTGATTGTAACAATCCACTCGGTCGTTGGTGTTCAGCCTTAACTTTCTGACAAGTTAAGCACTTACTAACAAATTCTGCTATTTCCCTCTTCATGTTTGACCACCAAAAGTTCTGACGAAGGTCTTGATACATCTTAGTATTACCAGGATGTATCGAGTACCTCAAACTATGGGCCTCACACATAATCTCTTCTTTTAAATCGGAATTATTTTGAACCCAAATTCTTCATTCAAAACGAAGTAAACCTTCTTTATCAAGGTTATACTTAGTCTTTACTTCATCTTTCATTATCTTTTTCATTCCCTCGCATTTTTCATTACCTATTTATACTTCCTTAACCCGTTCCACTATCATTGGTCGAGTCTCCATTGAGAATAACATCTCTACCACTTCACTTGGTAACTTCACTTCTAACTCCATTCTTGCCATCTACATTATTAACTCATTTTGAGTCGTTAACATTGATAGCTTTTCCCTACCCTTTGACTTAACGTGTCGGCTACTATGTTTGCCTTCCCCAGATGATAAAAGATATCACAATCGTAATCTTTTATCAACTCTAACCACCTTTTTCGGCTCATATTCAATTCCTTCTCTGTGAAGATATATTTTAGACTTTTATGGTCCGTGTATATCTCACACTTCTCTGCTGTATAAATAATGTCTCCATATTTTTAAGGCAAAAACTACAGTTGCCAATTCTAGGTCATGAGTAGGATAGGCCTTCTCATAATCCTTTAACTGACGTGACACGTACACAATGACATTGTCATACTGCATGAGCACACAACCAAGTCCTCTATGCGAAGCATTGCTATAAACTACAAAATTCAACGTATCATCTGGTAATGATAATACAGGTGCCTCACTTAACATCCTTTTTAGTTCTTAAAAACTATTCTCACACTTCTCAGTCCATACATAGTTTACTGACTTCCTCGTCAGATTCGTCAATGAAGTAGCTATTTTAGAAAAGTCCTGAATGAACCTTCTATAGTATCCCGCTAATACCAAAAAACTCCGAACCTCAGTTGGCGTTTTTAGTTGCTCCCATTCATTCACTGGTTCCACCTTCGCGGGATCTACAGATATTCCATCTTTATCTATAACATGTCCTAAAAACTGCACTCGTTCAAGCAAAAATTCACACTTAGTGAATTTCGCATACAACCTCTCCCTCCGTATTGTTTCCAACACTATTCTTAAATGTTCAGCATGATCTTCTGGAGTCTTAGAATAGACTAGAATATCATCAATGAACACTACAACGAACTTGTCCAAATACTGTTTGAACACTCTGTTCATCATATCCATAAATGTGGCTAGCACATTCGTTAAGCCAAACGACATAACCAGAAACTTGTAATGACCATAACGAGTTTTGAACGCTGTCTTAGGTATATCCTCCTTGCTTACTTTCAGTTGATGATACCCCGTACGCAAATCTATCTTAAAAAAATAATTTGCCCCTTTCAACTAATCAAATAGATCATCGATCTTGGGCAATGTGTATTTATTCTTAATCGTTAACTTGTTCAACTCTCGATAGTCGATACAAAGTCTTAACGACCCACTCTTCTTCTTTACAAACAATACTGGTGCTCCCCACGGAGACACACTCGGTTGAATGTACTTCGTATCTAATAGTTCCTGCAGTTGAACCATTAACTCCTTCATCTCTACTGGCACCATCCTACGTGCTGCCCTTGAAACTGGTTCCGTACCCGACAACAAATCAATTACAAATTCGACCTCCCTATTCAGCGGAATATGTGATAACCCGAGATTTCGAATAATTAAAATTTTACGAATAATTTTTTATTTATTAATATTAATATTGATTATCGATTTTGCGACAAATATCTGTGATACGAGTCTCGAGAAGGTCAATTTATGTATTGACTAATAAATTAGAGTAGAGTTGTGCTTAACAACTTTAGAAACCCTAACCCTAATATCGGGATAGGGATTCGATAGAAAATATAATTAAAATAATTATATTAAAGAGTATGTGTTTGTATTGTATAGAGATATTGATCAATGATTGATCGGATAAGGTTTAAAATTAGTAAACCCTAATAAGAGATTAGAAACCCTAATCTCTGGATTAGAAACCCTAACGCGCAGTTAGAAATCATAATCGAAAGCCGAGAAAACCTAATTTTAAATTCGGGAATCCTAAACCCTAATTAGGAAACCCTAATCCTAATTAGTAAGCTTAATGTGTTTATTAAACTTAAATATGATTAGAAAACCCTAATTATATTTTAGTTATCTTAATTTTTATTTTACAAACCCTAATTGTAATTTAGAAATTTTATTTTTCTAATCAAAACCCTAATTAGGAAACCCTAATCCTAATTAGCAAGCCTAATATGATTAGTAAGTGTTAATATAATTAGGAAACCCTAATTATACTTTAGAAATATTAATTTCTATTTAAAACCCTAATTTTTTTTTGAAATTCTTAATTTTCTATTTTAAAACCCTAATTAGAAAATTCTAGAATTAGTGTTTGTAAAATCTAAGGGTTAGAACCTTAGGGTTAAACCCTAAGGGTTTGGACATTTTACCATAATGTCATTAAATTTATTTTGCAAATGACAAAAATACCCTTTTTATATTTTTTTAATATGTAACTTGCAAATCTTTGTATAATTGTGGTAGGTGACCAATTCAATTGACTTGTGACTAAAAAAATATCATCACATCTGAGCTTATTTGACACCTAGCATGCTCTCGCCAACTCTCTCTCTCACTAGAAGCTCCGAAAATCACAAGTATATCAGTCCCTAGAACATCCACTTGATCACCTAGATCAGATTTGGAGAGCAAGATCAAAGATTTAAAGAAAGACAGTATAAACCTAATTTTATTTTTGATCCAAGTTGCTAAGAAAAATTTTGTGTTTATGTGTTTAGATCTTTGCTAAAGGATGTTTTATGTTGATCTATGATGATCAAACATATATCCATAGCATCAAAATGCTTTAAAATTGAGTTTTTCCAAAACTGTCAAGAACAAGATTTGTGGTCTGACAAGCCAATGTCAGGAGCCACAGATCTGTATCTGTTTATAATTTTTGTTGTTTGATCTTTTGGATTGGTAGTCTGGTATAAGGTCTTTATTCTGCAAAAGAAATCATAGCCATTCTATGCCCAAATTGCAAGATATTCATGGTCAAAGTGAGTTGACCGACGTTGACCATGAACTTTCTGGGTAACCCAGAAAGTGAAAATCAGCGTCTGATAAGATGTTTGAAGGCCACTATCTGTCAGATTATTAAATGTTTGATGTTGTTGTTGTAATAAATATGTAGCCTGTAATGTGTACTAGAGATTATAGCCTTTAGATACCATAAATAATTAACAGATTGGATATAAGAGATGGTCAAAGTAGCCATCCGAGCCTGATTTGGCATTTCTGGGAATTTCCAGAAACTCTATGAACACCCGTTCTGACAGGATTTGACTGAGCTGTAACTTGTGATTTGGTTGTTATTTAATTGATCTATTGTTTTAATGGTGTTCCTTGTCATGCCTACTATATGTTTGAACCAAGAAATCAACAAACCAATGAACAGAACACCAAATTAATTGATCTGGAAAGTGCCTACTTGAACAGCCTGGGTTTCTTGAAAACCAAGAAGCGTTCTGACATGGACTTTGAAGACTCATAGCTTCCTAGTGTGATGTTGTATGAACTATCTAGTTGTGGGAAAATATAATGTTACAAAAGTACTACGATCTATAAGCATTAGTTGGTCCATAACATGTCTGGACTGAAAATTAAATCTGGTCAAAGTAAGGACCTTGAACACTGACTTTGTCAGTGTTCTTGAGCCAAGAACACCAAAGGCAACAGACAAGTGTCACTAAAGGCCATTAGCGACAGTTTATTTAATTTTTGAATTTTTAAATTTCCGAAAATTACTTAAAAATAGAAATAAATTATAAAAATTATTTAAAATGGTTTTAAAAATTATTTTAAATTATGAAAATACTTTCTAACTATTTGGAATATTTTTCATTAAGAATTATAATGATTTGAATATTAATGCTATTTAATTTATTTAATTAGTATATTAAATAAATTAGAGAAAAATGATTTTAATTATATAAGAATCATTTTAAATAAGAATAAAGTATTTAAAATATTTTGAGTTATAAATGTGACTTAATATTTTTAGATAATTTTCATTAATAATTTAATATTAATGATATTAGATTTATTTAATTATTAAATTAAATAAATAAAATAAAAATGATTTTATTGATTTAAAAATCATTTTAAATAAGAATAAAGTGTTAGAAAATATGTTGAATTATAAAATATAATTTTCAATATTTTTGGAGAATTCTCATTAATAAATTAATATTAATGATATTAGATTTATTTGATTATTATATTAAATAAATGAATTAAAAATTATTTTATTGATTTAAAAATCATTTAAAAATGATAAAAATGATTTAAAAATATTTTAAGGTATTAACAATAACTTTTAATATTTTGATAAGTATAACATTAATATTTTTATATTATTAAATATTAATGATGATAAGATTATTTGATAATTAAATCATTTAAAAATGATTTTTTATGTTTGAAAAATTATTATAAATTATAATAATTGTTTATAAATTATTAAAAGCTTCCGAAAAATATTATTAATGATAATTGACTTATCTAAATTAATATTGAAGCTTAGAAACCAAATTAAAATTGACAATCAACGTGTTTATTGTCGGATAGGGTGACCAGAACACCGAGAATGGACCGAAATCCAACCAGACTGAAATAGTTAGACTTGATAAGTGTATATATAGGTTATAAACACTGATGTGGCTATGTGGTAATGTGCCTAGGAGAAGTTTGACTGTGAATTACAGTGTTACGTGTTATGTATTATTGTGCTAATTGTGAGACCGATATTATTAGTTATAGGTCTTACGAAAGCAGATAAGTATATTGTGTAGCAGCAATCAACGTGGAAGACAAGTTCCCTAACTCAACCTTGAGTTATATTCATTCAATTATTATAGTGGTTAATTATCGCTAATTATACCACGTCCAGGGATTTATTGTTGATTATTCGTAGTTAGTGCATATTTAATAATTCAAATTGAATTACTAATTCTGAAAATATATTCGTAGAATAACTATTGTTGGATATTTAAATTCGTAGAAGCTAATATTGACAGTACTGATAATTCCTGTTTATTGTCGAATTATGTTGAGAAATGTCTTAGCCAATTATTCTGGACTAGACGAACATTTGTTAAAACTTGATAGGTTCGAGAAGAGAATTCAATTATTATTGACAGATCGATGCCAATTATTTCGGTTAGATCAAGAAGTAACTAGAATTTGAAATCACAGTGTTTCGTTGTTAAATCAAAATATTGATTCTGAGACTGAGAAGAACAACCTTTTATATAAAGGGAACATTTTAGGTCGTATATTCGTCCATTGCGCACTGTTAAGTATTATGCATAATATAGGGTATAATAAAGCTGATAACTTGTTATACATGCGGAGGGGTATGATTTAATCTTTATGGTTATCTGATACTCCTGCGTATGTATCAAAGTAAATCTTTGATAGATACCCGAGAAGATAGAAGTTCTAGATCCAATGGATCGCTCAACATAAATCTGGAAAACATTCAACTTTGTTATTGCGTAGAATTGATTCTTGTTTATTCAATAGAATATTATAGAAACATTGAAAGCGTTGTACTCTTTCATTATCAGATTATTGCGTTGCCTAGAATATGAGAAGACTTGTTATTGATTAACGATTTGTTCAGCTATTTCAAAGTTCCCCTAACTTTGCTATCATTCTATCAAAATAGATAGTCTATTATTCTAATACTTATAAATTCATTGTATATCTTAACTTGCGGGGCAAATTTGTTGCTCACCCTTGCTAAATAAAACTTTTCAGCTAGGGACGAAGTTGTAGAAGGTGCTGTGAAGGATAAAGACAAAGGCATAGTGATAAATTAGTTATGATGAAACATATTTATTATGTTGTTTGTAAACCCTTTTTGTATATCTACGGGGTATGTTTGTAATGTTAAGGTTAGCGAGCCTGGGACTAATGTATTAACAATCTCTGTTAATGACTTATGTATTACTATTTCTATATGAATGGGTAGTTAGATGTTATTATATTGTGGATCGTGAACACCAAACTTGGGGGTCAGGTAACCCGGATTTGGGGGTGTCACAAGTTGGTATCAAAGCTGTAGTGACCAAGGCGTCACACGTTTGTAGTAGATCTGTAGGTTATAAACCTTAAGTGGGGTGGGAAAAACCCTAGGATTATAGCCATAAGCGAAATCTAGAATACTTATTTAAAGTACTAAGTGAGGGATTGCCGAAATATATCGATAGTGAGATCTGTGGACACATAGTGTGAGAATTTCGTACTGGAGAAGTATTAATCAAGTCAATTAGACTGATGGTAGGATGTCTGGAGAAGATGAAATGAGTGCGGAGATGCTAGTGACTGTTGCACCAGTGCCAGTAGCCTTGGTGTCAGCGCAAAGTGAGTTAGTTGAAGTGTTGGGAAAAGTTAAACCTATGGTAAATCTCGAGAGTGATCGTGATGATTATCTCGACATGTATCTAAGGGGTGATGATGCGGCAGAGTCCGAAGAAGCTAAGGTGGAGAAATAAAATAAGATCAAAGTTGGAGAACAAGATCAAGTATCTGCAGAAGTTCAAGAACTCTGGAGTAAAGTATTTCTCTTGGAGGAATTGTGGAAGATGAAAGCGGCGTTACTGAAATGATCAAGAAAGCGAAACGAAATCAAGGCGCAGGTGGAGAGGATGAAGACAGAAAGTGGTGGATCGTCTGAAGGAACAATCAAGCAGCAAGAAGGGCAAGAATAGGAGAAAGAGGGACAACGACAGCGACAACTCTGAAAAATTCAAACCCGAAGAAGAAGTAAGTCTGCAGAAAGTGTGGAAAGACTCACGTGGGAGAATGCATGATGTGGAAGAATGTGTGCTTCAATTTTAAGCTAGAAGGACATATTTTCCTATATTGTCCTAAGCTGAAGGCAACAAGTGTCCCAGTAAGATGAAGACTGGTGAATGGAATGAACGGTAGATAACTTAAAGTTAAGCGATAATATCTTTTGATAGTGTATGATATTAACGGTTGTAATATCAAGAACGATGTGTGAACATATGTATATATATATATACGTTTGTATGAGTGAAATCTTTTTTTTCTATATGAATATAAGATTAAGATTAATTTTTGAGTTCTTAAAACTCATATTTATGGTAAGTTCATGACTCATAATTATATGAAATGTTTTGAACCCCTCAGCGAATGGACGCCAAAGGTCTGACTAGGATAAGTTCATACACTCATATAATTGTGGCAAGTTCCTGAACCCCTAGGTGTGGTAAGTTTGATGAACTGGGGAATAGTTATGTGTGAATGGAGAATTACAACTTTTGTTTAAAGTTGTGTTGTTAATCCTGATATTATTTAAAAAGGGATAGTGTTATGTGTTAGGAGCTAAATGTACTGTGTGCTATTTGAATAAATATGCGATTATATGAGAATTTTTTTTTAATTCTTATTGTGTTATTAATAAGAATTTGTATAGAGAAGGAGAATTAATGTAAGATTTTTATCAGATAGTGCCGCCAAGGAAGGGAGGTCTAAAGAGAAATATGGAAGAACAATTTATGAATCTGAAGCAAGAAAATATGACGGTGACAAAATATTTTGTCAAGTTCAACGAGTTAGCAAAATTTGCTCCACATCGAGTGGACACTGAGGAGCTTAAAGAATGTTGTTTTAGAAACGGATTGAAATTGTTGGTACTCGAGAAGCTGGATGTGCTGCAAATTAGTTCATTTTCAACGTTATTAGAAAAATCCATTATCGCTGAATGAGAAATTGAAGCTGTATTAAAGAATTGTCAAGAACAAAGAAAGGAGGCTAAAGGGAATCATATGATAGGTGGTAGTGGATGTTGTAATCTTAATAAACGTAAGAGGGATGGTGATATTAATTCAGGAAATAATCCAGTAGAGATTAGGAAGAAAGGCGCGCTGTGTGTAGTTTGCGGGAAGCATCATCAAGGAGTTTATTTGAAGAAAAAAGGAGTCTGCTACAACTGTGGTCAAGAGGGACACATGTCACCCAATTGTCCCAATCTGAAGAAGGTACAAGGTTGTTTTGCGTGTGGGTCGACCGATCATCTGGTCCGGAATTGTCCGAAGAGAAATGTAGACAGGAGAAGTGCCAACAAGGGACCCGATAGCGGAACCTTTGCGATTCGAGGACCTGCACAACCAAGAAGACCAACTTCATTCACTTTTAGCATGACAGTTCCAAATGCAGCAGCTGCCCATGCAGAGGCGACTTGTAACGAGTTCAGTTAGAAATTAAATTACGCGAGAAATACGAGTTAGATACTGTTGTGATTTGTTTTCTTTTATACGATCTAAGTCACAGGTTAGAATTTGAGACACAAATTAATATTGTGTTGTTAAGAATGAATTGATTATACAACTTTAAAAGATTATAGATAATAAGAAAGCGGTGATTCCGAGGACGGAATCCTTTTAAGGAGGGGTGAATGTGATAACCCAGGATTTCGAATAATTAAAATTTTATGAATAATTTTTTTTATATTAATATTAATATTGATTATCAATTTTACGATAAGTATCTGTGATACGAGTCTCGAGAAGGTCAATTTGTGTATTGACTAATAAATTAGAGTAGAGTTGTGCTTAAAAGCTTTATAAACCCTAACCCTAATATCGAGATAGAGATTCGATAGAAAATATAATTAAAATAGTTATATTAAAGAGTATGTGTTTGTACTGTATAGAGATATTGATCAATGATTGATCAGATAAGGTTTAAAATTAGTAAACCCTAATAAGAGATTAGAAACCCTAATCTCTAGATTAGAAACCCTCATGCGCAGTTAGAAACCCTAATCGAAAGATGGGAAACCCTAATTTTAAATTCGGGAATCCTAAACCCTAATTAGAAAACCCTAATCCTAATTAGTAAGCTTAATGTGTTTATTAAACTTAAATATGATTAGAAAACCCTAATTATATTTTAGTTATCTTAATTTCTATTTTACAAACCCTAATTATAATTTAGAAATTTTATTTTTCTAATTAAAACCCTAATTAGGAAACCCTAATCCTAATTAGCAAGCCTAATATGATTAGTAAGTGTTAATATAATTAGGAAACCCTAATTATACTTTAGAAATGTTAATTTTTATTTAAAACCCTAATTTTATTTTTGAAATTCTTAATTTTCTATTTTAAAACCCTAATTAGAAAATTCTAGAATTGGAGTTTGTAAAACCTAAGGGTTAGAACCTTAGGGTTAAACCCTAAGGGTTTGGACATTTGACCATAATGCCATTAAATTTATTTTGCAAATGACAAAAATACCCTTTTTATATATTTTTTAATATTTAACTTGCAAATCTTTGTATAATTGTGGTAGGTGACCAACTCAATTGACTTGTGACTAAAAAAATCTCAGCACATCTGATCTCATTTGACACCTAGCATGCTTGTATACAATGTATCTATGTTATATAAAAGAATTGGAGAGAAAGAAAGTCCATTTATTTGCTCAGTTTCTCTCTTGCTCTCACCAACTCTCTCTCTCACTAGAAGCTCCGAAAATCACAAGTATATCAGTCCCTAGAACATCCACTTGATCACCTAGATCAGATTTGGAGAGCAAGATCAAAGATTTAAAGAAAGACGGTATAAACCTAATTTTATTTTTGATCCAAGTTACTAAGAAAAGTTTTGTGTTTATGTGTTTAGATCTTTGCTGAAGGATGTTTTATGTTGATCTATGATGATCAAACATATATCCATAGCATCAAAATACTTTAAAATCTAGTTTTTTCAAAACTGTATAGAACACGATTTGTGGTCTGACAAGCTAATGTCAGGAGCCACAGATCCGTATCTGTTTATAATTTTTGTTGTTTGATCTTTTGGATTGGTAGTCTGGTATAAGGTCTTTATTCTGCAAAAGCAATCATAGCCATTCTATGTCCAGATTGCAAGATATTCATGGTCAAAGTGAGTTGATTAACGTTGATTATAAACTTTCGGGTAACCCGTAAAGTGAAAATCAGCGTCTGACAAGATGTTTGAAGGCTACTATCTGTCAGATTATTAAATGTTTGATGTTATTGTTGTAATAAATATGTAGCCTGTAATGTATACTAGAGATTCTGGCCTTTAGATACCTTAAATAATTAATAGATTGGATATACGAGATGGTCAAAGTAGCCATCCGAGCCTTTGATTTAGCATTTCGAATTTCGAAACTCTATGAACACCTGCTCGACAGTGAGTTTGATCGAGTCAGTAACTTGTAATTTGGTTGTTATTTAATTGATCTATTGTTGTAGTGTTGTTCCTTGTCATTTCTACTATATGTTTGAACCAAGAAATGAACAAACCAATGAACAAAACACCAAATTAATTGATCTGGAAAGTGCCTACTTGAACAGCCTGGGTTTCTGGAAAACCCAGAAACGTTCTGACATGAACTTTGAAGACTCAGATCTTCCTAGTGTGATGTTGTATGAACTATCTAGTTGTGGGAAAATGTAATGTTACAAAAGTACTACGATCTATAAGCATTAGTTGGTCCATAACATGCCTGGATTGAAAATTAAATCTGGTCAAAGTAAAGACCTTGAACATTAACTTTGTCAGTGTTCTTGAGCCAAGAACACCAAAGGCAACAGACAAGTGTCGCTAAAGGCCATTAGCGACGGTTTATTTAATTTTTGAATTTCTGAATTTCCAAAAATTACTTAAAAATAGAAATAAATTATAAAAATTATTTAAAATGGTTTTAAAAATTATTTTAAATTATGAAAAATACTTTCTGACTATATGGAATATTTTTCATTAAGAATTATAATTATTTTAATATTAATGCTATTTAATTTATTTTATTAGTGTATTAAATAAATTTGAGAAAATGTTTTAATTATATAAAAATCATTTTAAATAAGAATAAAGTATTTAAAATATTTTGAGTTATAAAATGTGAGTTTTAATATTTTTAGAGAATTTTCATTAATAATTTAATATTAATGATATTAGATTTATTTAATTATTAAAATAAATAAATAAGATAAAAATGATTTTATTGATTTAAAAATCATTTTAAATAAGAATAAAGTGTTAGAAAATATTTTGAATTATAAAATATAATTTTCAATATTTTGGAGAATTCTCATTAATAAATTAACGCTAATGATATTAGATTTATTTGATTATTATATTAAATAAATGAATTAAAAATGATTTTATTGATTTAAAATCATTTAAAAATGAGAAAATGATTTAAAAATATTTTAAGTTATTAACAATAACTTTAATATTTTGACAAGTATAACATTAATATTTTATATTAGTAAATATTAATGATGATAAGATTATTTGATAATTAAATCATTTAAAAATGATTCCGATGTTTGAAAAATTATTATAAAGTATAATAATTGTTTATAAATTATTAAAAGCTTCCAAAAAATATTATTAATGATAATTGACTTATCTAAATTATTATTGAAGCTTAGAAACCAAATTAAAATTGACAATCAACGTGTTAATTATCGGATAGGGTGACCAGAACACCGAGAATGGACAGAAGTCCAACCAGACCAAAATAGTTAGACTTGATAAGTGTTTATATAGGTTATAAACACTGATGTGAGTATGTGATAATGTGCCTAGTTGAAGTTTGACTGTGAATTACTGTGTTACGTGTTATGAATTATTGTGCTAATTGTGAGATCGATATTATTGGTTATAGGTCTTACGAAAGCAGATAAGTATATTGTGTAGCAGTAATCAACGCGGAAGACAAGTTCCCTAACTCAACCTTGAGTTATATTCATTCAATTATTATAGTGGTTAATTGTTGCTAATTATACCACGTCTAGGGATTTATTATTGATTATTCGCAGTTAGTGCGTAGAATTGATACTTGTTTATTCAATAGAATATCGTAGAAACTTTGAAAGCGTTGTACTATTTCATTATCAGATTATTGCGTTACCTAGATTACGAGAAGACTTGTTATTGATTAACAATTTGTTTAGCTATTTCAAAGTTCTCCGAACTATGGTGTCATTCTATCAAAATAAATAGTCTATTATTCTGATACTTATATAGTCATTGTATATCTTAACATGCGGGGCAAATTTGTTGCTCACCCTTGCTAAATAAAACTTTTCAGCTAGAGACGGAGTTGCAGAAGGTGCTGTGAAGGATAAAGGCAAAGGCATAGTGATAAATTAGTTATGATGAAGCATATTTATTATGTTGTTTGTAAACCCTTTTTGTATATCTACGGGGTATGTTTGTAATGTTAAGGTTAGCGAACCTGGGACTAATGTATTAACAATCTCTGTTAATGACTTATGTATTACTATTTCTATATGAATGGGTAGTTAGATGTTATTATATTGTGGATCGTGAACACCAAACTCGGGGGTCAGGTAACCTGTGTGACAACCCGAGAATTTTGAATTTTTTTTATTAATTAATTTAGGTTTCAAAATTAGAACCTAGACAGAAAATAAGTGTATGCGTTTAATATTTTTAAGAAGGAATTTTGAGGATTTCAAAATTCTTTGAAAGATTTAAGTGAATTATTCAGGATTAAGGGAATAAGCATTTATGTTCTGTGTATTATGTGTTCAGAATATGGTTAAGGGTCAAGGGTTGACCAGATAAACGATATCTGTAACAAACCCTAATTATATAGTAAGAACGTCAACATTCGGTTAGAAAACCCTAGCGATTAACAAGAAACCCTAAAACCGGTTCTGAAAACCCTAATTTCAGTTACGGGAATTCAAAACCCTAATTCGGTGCATGAAACCCTAAATTGGGAACCTAATGGCGTAAGTATAAATAATTATAAGATTAATTAGGGTTAATCTTAACAAATTGGTTAGAAAACCCTAATTTCAAAATTGAAACCCTAATTTCTGGTTTAGAAACCCTAATTTGTAATTCGGGAAAACCTAAGTGTTAATTTAATAATTTTAATGATAATTAGGAAATGTTAATCCTAATTTTCAGGTAAAGTAATTAGGAAACCCTAATCTAATTAGGAAACCTAATTTCTAATTTAGAAAAAAATATTTTTCTATTAGAAACCCTAATTTTGGGTTATAAACCCTAATGATCGATTTGACCCTAATTGTTAAATTATCAATTTTAATTAGGAATTATTAATCCTAATTAGCAATATTTAAAGTATGATTACGAAATTTTTATATAATTAGAAAATTCTAATTATAATTTAGAAATATTAATTTCTATTTTTGAAAATCTAAATTTGGAAATTTTAGAAAATAAAATTGCTAAACTTGAGGGTTCAAACCCTAAACCCTAAAAGTTTTCCAAACCCTAAACCCTAACCAAACTCTAAACCCTAAGGGTTTGGCTAATTGACAAGAACGCCATTAAAATTAAATGTTAAAAGACCATTATACCCTTATTGAATAATTGAGGATTTCTTGCAAATCTAGCCAAATGTGGGTTGGTGAGCAACTCCACCAACTCCTAAACTGAAAATATCAGCAACTCAGCCCTTTTATATCAGCCATTACATGCATCTAGCTTGATTTATATAGATATATAGAGAGGAAATAGTCACTTTAAATTTCATTTTTCTCCTAACCCTTCTCTCTCTAAAAATTCGAGATTTAGTGTGATATAGAGTAAGGAGATGAAACAATATCAAACCCTAACTCTCCATGATCAGTAGCAAAAGTCAGAAATCATGAATCAAAGCTCAAAGTGGTAAAGAACCCTAAATTTTAAAATCTTTTGATTTGATGTTAGTTGTTGTAATTGATTGTTTAAAGTTATGTATTAGGGTGTTAATAAGTGATCTGGGTTGTCAAAACTCAGATCCATATCATCTAGATGCTCAAATCTAAAGATTTCAAAAATCTAGAAAAGTTGAAAAATATGGCTTGACAACCATATGTCAGGGCTCATAGATCTCAACTTGTTAATGCTATGTTGTGTTTTAAGTTAGAAACTTGTTCTATGTCATGAAGAGAGTAGACGGGAAGTGGAATCACATCCATACCATGTCTAGATCTCAAGCTATAGGTGGTCAAACATGGTTGACCGACCATGGGAGACTGTTTCTGGAAAACCCAGAAACCACAGTTTAGGTCTGACAAGCTTTTCAATGCTTCTGATCTTGCTGCTGTTATATGTTTTGGCCAAAGTTTTGTGTTTTTGTTGTAGCCTGACATTCTTTCTACACATATCGGCTTTTATATTACTCATATGACGAACATAATGTAAATTAAACTTGGTCAAATATGCGTTGACCAACTGCCTTGGATAAATTCTGGAAAACCCAGAATTCGTTGAAGAACAGTTCATGTCAGGTAGTTTGACCGGATCCGATCTTCATTTAGTGTTGTTTGTAGACTGAGATGATGCTATATAGTTGTTATTTAACATCTCTACTGCAAGTATGAACCTTTATAACACATTAACAAAGCTTGCACATCAAGATTAATAGCTGCAAAGTAGGTACCTTTAAATCTGGAAAACCGTAATTCTAAACAATGTGTCGACACCGTGTTGGGATGGCCAGATCTTCATGTTATGGTATGATACGTCCAAGATGATGGTTTATTATTGTAGTGATACATCTCTACTATACGATCACAGTCTTGTATGGCCCAGAATCATTAAGATCAAATACATATACTCGGTCAAAGTAGACACCTTGTAACTGACATTACATTTCTGGGTTTTACTCAAGAACACCAAGAACACCTATAGTGATGGTTCTATCGCTGTAGGGCTCTTTAGCGACGGTTTCTATTTAATTTATTTTCTGATTTTCCGAAAATTATTTAAAAATAGATAAAAATGGTTTTTAATTATTAAAAATACAAAAATAATTCCGAAAAATTATTTTAAAGTCTGAAAAATAGTTTTTAATTATTTTGAGTATATTTCATAAATATTTAATATTTTTGAAATATAAATGGCATTTATTTATTTAATTATAATATTAAATAAATTATTTAAAATGATTTAAATACATGAAAAATCATGAAAAATAATAATATTTATAATAAAATATTTGAAGTTATTTTAAGTGACTTTTAATATTTTAGGATGAATTTCATTAATTAATCAATATTAATGATAATTAGTTTATTTAATAAGTATATTAAATAAATTATGGAAAAATAGAATAAATAATTTAAAAATCATATAAAAATGATTTAAGGGTTAGAAAAATATTTTGAGTTATAAAATATAACTTTTGATATTTTGTCATGAAAATATTAATATTTTAATATTAATAGTAATTACCTAATAATGAATTTAATTGTTTAAAAATCATGTAAATATGATTTTAAGTTATTAAAATACTTTGAGATATTATAAATATATTATAATATTATGTGATGATTTTCATTAATATTTGATAATAAATAAATATTAATGATAAAAGAATTATGTGGTATTTAATTTATTTAAATACGATATTAATGATTAAAAATTCATAATAAATAGTAATAATTATTTAAAAATTATTACGAGCTTGTGAAAATTATTTCGACTGTTATTAAATTATCGTAGATAATGGTTAAGTGTTTAGACAGAGTTTAATTGAACTTAAACTCGAAATTTGTCTAACTAGACCGTCGGGATGTTAGAATTTTGTCGAATTCAAGTCAGACTGAAATAGTTTGACCTGATACTGATCCTTATGTGTATTATAGACTGATAGGGTTATGTGTTATATGTGTTTAGGTTATTCTATGTATATATATATATATAATAGTATTATATTGTGATGATATTATTCTAATATTGGAGATCTATATTACTAATATTAGGTCTTCGGATAAGGCGATATAAATTGCGTAGCGGTAATCAATGGTTTAGGCTAGTTTATTTTTACTTAAACTCTATTAAGAGTTGTTTCATTCGGATAAGCTTATGGTTAATCATTGCTGGTTGCCATCAATTGTACTCTGTACATATTGCATGTATAAGTCAGGTATGAAAGGCTGATCACCTTCATTACCAGTTGGTTCAGATATATTTGTTCATGTATAATACTTGTTCAGTCATAAATTTGTTCCTGTTAGCTCATAATTATATTCAGATTATAGCCAGCTTATTATTCAGATTCTTTCAATCATGATATATCGTTATATTATTGAATTTAAACTTGCTGGGCAACTTTCATGCTCACCCTTGCTATATCATGATAAAACATTGCAGATTAAGGTGAATGCGCCGATCTGAGGAAAGGTTAAAACAACTCCAAATAGGGATATGTGTAGTAAACTAAATTGTATAAGTAGTGTATCTTAATGTAATTGTAATTTAAATAAGTTATGTATTGTGTATAAGTTAAGGTTACTCGACCTTGGGGAATTAAGTGTAAGTTTAATGTATAAACAATTTATGTTTATATCTTTCGCAAATAGTAATAGTTGTATAGAATGATGGAACCGGATCCGTGGTGATTCGGGACCTCGGATTCAGGGCCCTCACAACCCGAATTTGGGGGTGTCATAGAATACCTGGTAACTCCTCTGAAAATACATCTCAAACTCTTGAACTATCGGTATCTGTTCCAATGATGCTCCCACTCTTTGGGTATCTACAACATGGCACAGGTAACCCTTACACCCCTTTTTCAACATCTTCCTAGCTTGTGTCATGGTTAGACAACAAGAGCGTCCCGGTGATTTATTATCGTAAAACACGACCTCAGGTTTCTTAGAAAACCATAGGTTTACACTCTTTCTATGACAATCTATTATCGCTCTATGGTTAATTAAACAATCCATATCGAGAATTATATCGAATTCTCTCAACCTTATCGGTAAAAGATCTACCGATAATCTGTTACCTCTAATATCTACGAAATAATTCCTATGAATGTGTTCAATGGGAATTATCTCTTCGTTTGCTACCTTAACGTCTAAAGGTATTTCTAGCTTTTCGGGGTTTAAACCTAGTTGCTTAGCAAATCCACATGCCATAAAAGAACAAGTAGCACCCGAGTCAAATAACACATAACCATTTATTTCATTGACTGTAATGATACCTGCTACTACATTCGTTGATGCAACCGTATCTTGGACAGTCATATTAAAAGTTCAGGCTGAGGGTCTACCCAACGATGGTGTTGGTCCAGTAATGGATAACTTACCACTACCAGAACGCTTAATACCCTCAAACAAAACAACCATGGTTTTTCTTAGGATTAGGACAGTTGGGTGACATATGTCCCTCCTATCCACAGTTATAACAAACTGATTTTCCCTTCAGATGGACTCTCAGATAAGTCTTTCCGCATGTCTTGCATGCCTCCATTCTACGTTTAGGATCCCTTTGTTTCACCTCAGTATTCCCAGAGTTAAAACTCTTCCTTTTTGGTATACGACCACTGGCACCCTCTGCCTTGGTTCCTCTCTCTCCCTTACTCTTACTCTTTCTCTCTTTGTGGTATTGGGTCAACGCCTCACTACCACCCTATGCTATAATTGCCTTTTCCAGAATGGTGCCATAGGAAGCACTCTGGAATACCGAAATCCTACTATAGAGCCAGGGTTTCAGGCCCTGCTCAAACCTACGAGCCTTCCTCTCTTCAGTGTCCACTTGGTGTGGAGCAAACCTTGCCAGTTCATTGAATTTGGTCGGGCACTGGGGAACTATAATACCTGCGAATTTTAATAAATTATAATATTGAGAATAAATATTTGTTTGCATATTTATTTGAATATAAATATATATATATAGCATTGACATGTGTTGTGATGAGCATTTTAATTGATTAAGCTAAGTGATAATTAAATAATGAAGCAAAAGTGATGAGAAGCTTAGTTTAAACTTGTGGAGTTATGCCTAGTGTGGCAAGATGATGAATTGAGAAAATACTAATTTAACTAATGATGGAATTAATTAGTATTACTAATAAGTAAATAATTTCATAAGGAGGTTGATTTATTTGTTATTTGTTAATTATCATAAATAGTAGTGTGTGAAGAGAAATCATATATTATAAGGTTTTTCATTTAATATAAAGTGAGGGGTGACATTGTAATGGAAATAATTATTATATAACACTATGTGATAAAAGTAAGCTTTACTTAGGTAATTGACCAAGTTGTATAAAAAGTCTTATGTGACATATTGATGTGTGTGGGAATAATTAAATGGGTATTTTAAACCTATGAGAGAAAGTAACTTGATTAAATAAATAAATTAATAATAAGTAGCATTGGTACACAATTAAATTATATCCTAGTCTAGGATAAATATTATTTGAAATAAATCAATGTACATGGATTATATGATTTTATGTGTAATATATGAGTGGGTGTAATTGTATGCTCTATTGAGAACAAGGGCAAAATGGACCTAAGTGTACTACTAATGTGCTGAGAATTGCTAGTGTCCCAAAATGAGAGTCACTCTTCTTTTCTCATGTTATAGGCCATTGGCCTAGTCCCTCCAACACCAACTCCATAGCTAGCAAATCATGGAGAAGGGAGTGGGCTAAATTGTACTCTTCTACCAAATCCTTCATAACCATTAGCTTCTTCTCCATTCCAATGGGTTGATTCATTTCACAAAATCAAATTGGTCACAAGCTTGCCTATAAATAGAGCCCTTCTCATTCATAAGTATGTTGCTAAATTCTCTAAGATTTCTAGTAGGAGTGTGAGTTTTGAGAGCTTATATAATCTGCAAATTGAAGCTAGAGTAGCAATTCAACTTCAGAAAAGGTAAACTCCTCTAAATGTTTATACACTCAAGCCTTGCAAAGTTCTTAGAAAAACACTTGTTGAGTTGAAATGTTTATAGTTGAAACTTGCTAGAATGTATCAATTGATGCTAGATATTGTTAATGTGATAAAAAATGAATCCAATGAAAGTTAAACGAAGTAAAATGATCTAGTAACGAATTCGTAAGGAAGAAAATTGCTATGGGTGTTAAACTTTGGAAAAATGGCCAAAAACCTTGAATTGATCTTTGAAATTTATTGTTTGTATGTGTGGGAATGTTAGAAGCATGCTAGGAAGGTTATGTAGCAAGTTTATAACAATTATACATGATTACATTGTTGCTTAGATGAGAATTGGATCGAAAATTTCTCAAAAATCTGAACAGGGGCGAACAGGGGACACCTGCTCGTGTTTTAGCAGGGGACCTGCCCGCCCCGGCGGGGGGTCCTGTAACAGGAAATGAGTTTGGTTTGCTTATTTGATGCAAGAAGTCTTACACTCCACTTCATTTCAAGAACATACATACTCCCTAAACATATATCAATGTATTTTACAAGGTGTTTAGTAGATTTGGAATTGAATCATAACCTTTTTAAAGAAAAGTTAAAAGACGAAAAACATGTTTATAAAACCTTACGCCTTTTTGAATCTAGCCTTGTGAGCATATGTTTATAGCTTAATTGGTTTGATAAATACATATGAGGTGTGGACTCAATGTACCTTGCATGTATAGATTGATAGTCATGACATCTTAGTAATTGAAAACCAATTGAGATGTCAAACTCTATGAATTATATTATGAACTTAGGAACAATTAGAATAGGATGCATATGCCTCTAGAGATATTCGACATGTTCACGCATCTAGTTAAACATTGTGATAAATTATGCAAGCATGTGTAGAAAGAAGTTGTTTGACAATATTATGTAGTATAATGAATACTATGGCTAGTTGAATTATGTAATGAACTCTTTTAACTTTGAAAGATGGAAATATATGAATAACTTTAATAAAGGGTCAAAACTAGCGTAAAGGTTCTTTAATATGTGAAACAACTTAAAAATATGTAGAGTAAGAGATATTTTGAAAATTCAAAGGATGAACATATGGTATAAAAGACTTTAAAGGTAAAATCAAGGTGAGTTACGCATCTATAAGTTTGAATGTGTGTAGCCTACATGAATTTAGGTATGTGTGATGGAAGTATGTGAAAATGCATATCAAGTATATATGACTAATGAATACATATACATACATATATAGGATAACGTAGTTCATTGAAGTGGTATTACGCTTTAAGTTGTAATCAACGCTAAAGGCAAGTCTCCTATCTCTCACAACTTTGGATTTTGTGCGAGTTCTCTAACTTCCATTGATTCACATATCGAATACAAGTTATCTAAACTCCTACATTGTATATTGTATGAATCCGAATTATTAATATATTTATATTGAGAAAATGACTATTACTATACGAAAATCAATTACTTTGACATTATTGCAAGCATTAGACTTATTGTTCTTAAAGTGCATTATAAAAGTTGTCTAAACCTTTGATTCGGTTAGACTGTTATCATATGTTAGAAAGCTATCCAAACCAATTGACTTGAAAGCGGACTCTTGAAAATCTCTCGAGATGAACAACCCTCTTAAAAAGGGGAAATTCTATATTGTCGGGGAACCGACGTGCGCACACAAGTATGATTAAATGTTATTCATAACGTAGGGTACCTTAGACTGATCACCTATTGTACTCATCTATCTTGGATTGCAGTGTAATACTGTTGATTCTAGTAAGAGTTCATAATCTTTAATGACTGCTCAGTGTTCATTCTTATTGAACCTCAAAATAATTAAACCTTGAAATATTATTGATATCCTTCAATCTTTAGTGACATTTATCAAACACTTTTGATATTTCTTGATATCCTTGAACTACCATTTACTGTTATACCCTTAAAGATTCAAATGCTATAACTGTTCATTCTCTTTGCTATATTACTTGCTGGGTAAACTTGTTGCTCATTCTTGCTTCCCTAAAAACATTACAGTTAAGGCAGAGCAAGGCGGTACCTCGGGAAAGGACAAGGGGAAGGGCAAGGATACGGAGTAGCTTAGTTCTTTAAGAGTATTAGTATTATTATTTCTATGCGTATTATGATGTACTAAGGATGATTAATTATGTTTAAGTTTAATCACTGGATTGTTGTAGTAATGGTTACGGAACCTTGGGACGCGAATATTTATATTATATCAATGTAAATTATTCTATTATTTTCGTTGTTAATGATTTTAGTGTGATGTTAGAATTAGCACGTGGCGAACCAAATTTGAGATACGAGTGTCTGAATTTGGGGGCGTCACAGGAACCATCATGTCCCCTTGCTTATGTTCCAGGAACTTAATCTCCATCATCCCTTACATGCTAGTAGGAAAGTATTTCTCAAAGAATACCTTCTTAAACTGTTCCCACGTAACCGCATTAGTTCTAACCACACCCTGGTGAGTCTCCCATTAAAAGTTGGCTTCCCCCTTCATCATGTAAGTCGCAAAAGAAGTCTTTTGCGCCTCAACAACGTTTGTAATCACAAACGCCTTTTCTATTTCTTTTACCCATGTTTGGGCCTTTATTGGGTCTGTCGTTCCTTTGAACTCAGGTGGACCTATGTTTTTGAATTCCTTAAAAGTAGTTATTCTGGCTACCTTAGGTCCCGCTGGTGCTCTAACCTCAGCCACTAATAAATTAACAAACTCTTGCATAAGGTTATTCTGTTCCCCTTGATTATCGTTATGTGATTCCGCCTCCGGATTACGTTGTCTTCTTTTTGGCGGAATTTTCTGATTAAATAAATAATGTTTCATTATTACTTATTTTCTTACTTAATTATTATTTGCCAAACAATAACTCCTACACAACACAACACATTTAATAAAAACTTCATTATATTCATATGCTTCTTTATAGTCGAAACTATTTACAATTTGATTTACATAGCCAAAAGTTATTAAATTTCTACCCCGCGATTGACTTCCACAAAAATTGGGATTTACAAAAAGACTACCCTTTAACTATACAAAAGAGGGTTTTACGTCACTACACAAAAGTATTTACCATTCTAACTCCTAATACTGCATAACAGCATTCTCATGTTTCTCATTCGCTAGAATCGACACAATATCCTGACTTATAGTATGTCGAGTCTGTCCAGACTCAATGGACTAACAAGCTACTTTTAGCTTGAAATCCTCATGCACAATGTCATTGATATATGACATCTGTGCTGTCTTATGGTCTTTCTCAACCAGTTTGTTACGAAGCTCTACGACCTCGTTCTTATAATCCTTAGCCTTATCTGTCATGAGCACCTTCTCATCATGCTCTGACTTAAAGTCTGATTCTGCAGACTCCTTGGCCTCATGGAGATCACTAATCTCCTCCTTCTGGTTATGCACAATATTATGCAGTTGCACGTTACGGTCAAGCACCGATAGAAACAATGCCCTCATTGTATCTATAGGTGTTGGCTCTAGTGTAGGCATCACTGTATTAACCGATGTTACCTCCATATCATCCTCCACGTCTATCATCATATCAATGTATGATTCCAATCCCATAGTTCCCTCAGAATAGTCCTCCTCAGAAAAATACTCCCTTTCTTCTAGAATCACTAATGGTACTTCCACTACAGGAATAGGTACATGCTCTACCCTATTCACGGACTCTTCGCTCACCATGTGTATATCTCTATACATCAAGCTATAGATCGACATCTACAATAACACATAACATGTTGATTAGTACATAATACACAATAATATAAGCACAAATCATATTTAATTTATTTAGGGTTAATTTCCATCTTTTAAATCTTCCGGTACTGAGTTTCCTCAATACCTTATTAACTCATTCGACTCGAGTTTACTTTCTTCTGACTTTTCCTTCCTTAACGAGGTTATTAGCCTAAAGTTCTTTCCCCCCTTAAGTTTTATAACCTAATGCTTTGATGCCAACCTGTGATGCCCCCAAATCTGGGTTTCTTCCAACCCAAATATGGTGCTACACGGTACTACACTTTATACATTCATTCCATTGAGACAACAGTAAAATGATTGTATTTATTATATTCTTATTACAATAGTAATAAATCCTTTCCTAGGTTCATAAACTGATTACATTCCTCGTTATTTATACGTATATTACATACCAACATACTAGTCTATTACAAGATATTTAACTATCCATCTTAGCCTTGCCTTTCTCTTTCTTAGAACCCTCAGTTCGTTCGACCTTAGCTGCAATCATATAATTCAAGCAAGAAGTGAGCATAACTAGCTCATCAAGTCTAACAAGGGATACTATAAATACCATGTCGAGAATTATATGATCATCTTCCATAACTGAAGAAATAGCTATGAAGTACTATGAAACATTGACTAACACTTTTCATTTTATAACAACAATTCCAAAGTGTATATAATCGCTTAAGAATTCTGAACCGGTCGTAAGACCATTACCATACTCGTTTCATTTTCATACATGAAAAGGACATCCCGGAACTAAGGCCGTACATCCGATATTTCTTACGAGCACTTCTAGGTGATCAACCTATAATACTCTATGTTGATCAACACTCATCCGTTAAACGTATTTACGTTTAAGTTTTGGCAACCTCGCGTGCCCATCGAATAATCAACGAAAATACATTTGTTTATTTATATACAAACTTACCTTGAATCCGTACCAAATACTTAGCGTAAGATAACGTTAATAGTTCTATATCGAAAGACTTGTAAACAAATCAATCTAACTCTTAATAATAGTCTAGCCGAGTTAAAACTGGCATCGACCCTTTTGTAAAATAATTCATGCATTTTAGAACATGAATCACAGAAAACATGAATAACACGGAGGTTAGACAAGCATTAAGAAAACTTGCCTTCAAGCGTCTTCAAATATAATATTCAAAAGTTCTCAGTCTTTACATAATCTACATGATATATTCACATAGCACACTGTAATTAGCTATCAAAAAATCTAATCACATTGTTATTACCAACTTCTTTCTCTTCTATAACTTAATCGAATTTATTCCATTAATAAAGTCAATTCGACTTATTATCCTTCATTACGGCTTGTTAACGTTCTTACGTTTATTAACCGAATCTCGATCATCATTGGTGAAGTACCAATGTTGAATCCAATTTGCTTTCTTACTCTTTATGTTCTTGTTTAATCTCTATTAATAACATTTACATTCCTAAAATCATTACTAAATAAGTGATTTTTAAAGTAGTCTTTACCATGTACATTAAGTACATTCATATCCCATTATTGGTTTACAATCAATTGGAATTAGGAAACTAACTTAGTCAACAAAATCCCACTACTGGGGCTGCGGCGCCAGACTCTAGCACACCATTGGCGCTGCTGTGCCAACTAACAGTGGATGAAGCCCAGAGCCGGTGATGCGGCGCGACCATTAACACTGGGGTTGGCGCTGCGGTGCCACCCCTGAGCCTCAGTTGATTTTGACAGTTTGGTTTTTCTACAAACTTCCCGGGCTTATTACTTATTCGTTTTACATCCGAATTGGCTCATTGAAAAGCCATTAGCTCACAAATTACATACTCTAAGTGTTCATGCAATAATTTTCCATTTTTGAATCCATTAACTCAGAATTCAACTTTTAGTTCATTATCGAGCGTTCGTTTATCGTTCGTGAGCGTTCATAGCTCGTTTTCTTCGTTCTAAGTCAGAATTCAACGATTCTTGAGTCCACGACTCTTGAATACCCTATCTCACATGTTGCCATTAAAAAAGAAAGTTTCAAAGTTAAACGACAACTTTCGACTACTAATCCGAGATTTCTACATTTTCAATGTTTAACGTCTAATTTTGTAAAATTCAACATAACTTCGTTACTCGTGTTCTATACGCCAAATCAAATGGAAAAACTCCATTGATTCATCATCTACATCCTAACCAAGCAATATGCACATACCCTATCAATGATGGTTTTCAATTTGTCCATCAACAATCAAGTTAACGTTCAAAGGTTTTCTTCGGTATAACTTACGTAATCACTTACGAATTCTACTTAAATATGACTTATCAATGTTTTAATCATTAATAGCCATCCTTATCCCTCTGGAAGAGACATGCTCCACCAATCTACGATTCTCTATGAAAAATAAATCGAAAAGGTCAAAGACTAACGTTTACGAAATATTACCTTTTTGTTCTTCGTGTTCTTGACTAAACGTGCATGGTTTGCCTTGAAGTAGCTTGATTACTTGTTTCTAGCTCTTTCTCTCTCAATATATGTTGGACAAAGTTTGTAAAACATAAAATGACCAACCTAAGCTTTCTTTTATAGGCAATTCAAATGGAGGGAAAAATGGTCCATTGGCCACCTCCTTACTATTCCCACCTCACAACAACTTAGCCACAAAGTATTCACTTTACTTGGTGGCCAAGTGGCTGACCCACATGCCCATGGGTCTCCCCATAGGTTTCCCCATGGGTTTTACCCATCCGGTGACCCGTCGATTTGATCCGCGGTTCGGTTTCTTGGATCGGGCTTGACTTAACTTAACATTGGGCCTTAACTTGGGCTTGCTTACATAATTCATTGGGCTTGATATAATCCAAGGCCAATTGAATTCTACAAAGTCCTTAAACTCAAAGTCCATTAAGACTAATCATATTCTACACGTATAACTCATGTATTCTCTTCGTTTAGTATTCATACGATAATCATATTATTCATCGAAATATTCTTCATACTATACTCGTAGTCTAACTAGTATCGTACTCGTATATTGTACGTATAAGAATCCTAATCATTATACGCTTTACATTTCCTTCTCAGAAATCACTTTCACTAACCCTTAGGTTTTAGTCCGAATGCGAAAACTTCATTTGCCATACTGAAATATTATTAGATATTCCATTACGTCTTCATATTATATCATTAAGCATTTCTCATAATTTCAAATCTAATCTCCAAGCAGAATCAGATGTATAGTGTTTTTACAGAAATTTCTCAAAAAACATTTATTTTCGTCTTGGTAATTCAAAATAATTAATCCTAGAACATAGCCAGAATACTAACCACATCCACACATACTAGGTCATAGAATGACCTTCAAACATCTTACTCACATAAATAATCAACTAAATTTATTTAATTCAAATAATCAAATAAAATTTAATTCACATAAAGATCCGATTTTCTCGGGTGTTACAAAAGTCTTTTAACAACTAGGGTCAGGCGCGACCGTACTGCCAATAATTCTTTTTGGGCGTGGCCGCGCTGTGCATCAGTGATGCCATTCTTCATCTACTGTTGCTGTATCATATACTTGCCATCATGTCCATTCTTTTAAGCCATCAATTTCATCCAATTAGTCACCAAGTGCAACAAACTCAGTTCCAAACATGTTTCCTACCAAATGGAAAGAAAATGCATGAAAAGTAACTACAAAACACAGGTTTAAGCAACAAATTCAGTTCATTGATACTGAATTCATAGGTTTAAAACCTATTTATCAAATACCCCCAAACTTGAATCGTTGCTTGCCCCCAAGAAACATAACATGATGCAATGGAATATATTAACTATGACGCCCCCAAATCCAGGTATCTTCCAACCCTAGATATGGTGATACACGGTGCTACAACATTTATAACAGTTCATCTATATAAACTTAAAGACATAAATATAACTATTATTACATCATATCCCAACATTCTCCTAGGTTTCTAAAACTATTTCATTGATCATTTGTCATAGTATTAATTCAATACAAAAGTAATATTAATCTATTACAGGATAACTATTTATCCATCTTAGCCTTTATTATGTCCTTACCGGATCCTTCAATCTATTCGTTCTTAGTTGCAATCATATAATTCAAGAAATGAATGAGAATTAACAAGCTTAGTAAGTTTAACATTTATATTGCAACAACAAAATCAAGAATAATATAATTTATCTTCTATAAATGAACAAGTAGTTATGAAGTACTATGAATAAAAAAAAATTACACTTTTATTTTCTTTAAAACATTTAACGATGATAAACACCAGTTAAATTCTAAGTTTGGTCAAAGACCATGAACATTCCATTCTTTCTTTATTTGAAAAGGACAAATCGACACTAAGACCGTAAGTCTGATATTTCTTACGAGCACTTTTAGGTGATCAGCCTATATTACTCTATGTTGTAAGACCCCAAAATTTTTAAATAAAAAGGAATTTCCTTTATTTATTATTTTGAAATAGTAAGGGTTGATTTGATTAATGTGGATAGTTAAGGGTTAAATACGCAAATATTTCAAAATAAGCAAGTGGTTATAAAATATTCATTATATCGCTCTGGAATATTCGTTTGGTCGTGGAATATTCGTGATCATCGGGGAATATTAAATGCAATGACTACTACCTGACCATGTATGTGGGCCCCATAACGAAAAGCGATTGGATGAAGAAAGCGACAAATATAAGTTGTTTTTAAATAACTACAGTTATTCTTCATTATCTTGTTGGAATACCCGGGTTAAAACACACCTAATACTGTTGTTGACGGTTACTGCAGTATTGCACCAATTATTGATTCTTACGTGAAGAAGGCACTACTACTCAATAATGGTTACGATAATTCTTTGTTCGATATTTTATTTTATTGATTCAATAATTGTTTGCGTTGATATTTTATATTCTTTGTTGTTTCAATAATTGTCATTACACGTATTTTTCATTATCGAAGCAATAATTCATATTATCTGAATAATATTATTAGATAACATTATTGGCAATGTCTAGAAAGTTACTGTCTAAGGAGAGGTTTGGTCACCTAATTGCGGCGCCATGAAGAAATTCTTATTGGAAAGCCCCTCTTTCTCTGGGAACCGCACGGTTGTCAATATTGTGATTACGTAATATTATTTGTGAATAATTAATTATTGATTTATATGATGAGGAAAATATTGATTTTATGTGGATATAGATGGAGAAAATTTTAAAATGACAATTGTTGAAAATTAATATTTTATCTTTTTTTCGATAAAATAATTCATTTAAATATATTATTTTAATAATATATTAGCGGTGATATTTTTACAATGAATGTGGGATATATGAGTATACGAGGAGGAAGAGTATTTTTGTTGCAATAAATGTTTAAAACATGTTAAACATGTTGGTGGACCCCATTTATTGACTGAAATTTGATTATAGCTTGTAAAATCGTCCGTTTGTGGATTTCGGTCCGATTTTGTTTGGAATTTGGAAAAACTTTCTTCGCAAAGTTGTAGAGAATTGAATTTCCTATAAAAAATCACGAGATTCAAATTTTCTGATGAAAGGGCTATTTATTATGAATTATTGAAGTTCTGAAGTTCTGAAATAATTAATTTTTGGAAGTTTTAATTGTTTTATTTAAGAAAAACGTTTTTTGCAATCCCACATGTGATACAAATGTGCTGAATTCAGTTGGTCTAAGGTGGGCTTGAATTTGTTTAATTATATTATTATTTTATTAAATTTTCTGCTTTGGTGTTCTAAGCATTTTCCTATAAATAGGGTGCTTAGGTTAGAATTGAAAATCACACCAGAAACTGAAGTTTTCTCTCTCTATATTATCGAGCGTATTCTTGTGAGTATTTTGAGTATACTTTGAGTATTGCTAGACGGTGCAAGTTCCCTTCAGCACTATACCCGGTATTCTAGCTAGAAGTACTGATCTTTCGAGGTAAGGGATGTTATTTTCTTCTCAAATGATATTATTTCTTCAATATCATTATGCTGAAATATTGGTTGGAACTTTTTATCAAATTTGGAACTTTTTCATGTCGGGGTTACTATTCATGAGTTACTATTCACGAGTTACTATTCACGAGTTACTATTCACGAGTACTATTCATGAAGCGTGAAGATGTTTTTGTGGAATTTCTATCTTTTGGTGTCGGAGTTACTATTCACGTATACGGCACTATTCACGTATACGGTACTATTCACCGAAAAATAAAATTTCTTCTTTTCGTCCAAAACATCTATTACGGATACTAACTCGATTGTATCCATGTTTTGATCATTCTTGAATTTTACACCACTATGATTATTTTTGAGGTATTTTTGGGCGTGGATAAAACCAAGTACGAATCCTTAATCCTTAATCCTTGTCATTTTGTTTCAATCGGATTCGTTTCTTTAAAAAAAATATATTTTCATCATCCTCGATCTTAAATGATGATATTATGGAATATCTTTGGCACATAGTGCAAGATGAATGATTTCTTAAGAATATCTTTGGCACAGAGTGCAAAGATGAATGATTTCTGAAGAATATCTTTGGCCGTAGTGCAAAGATGAGCAGTGTTTAAATGAACATGACCAATCGATGAATATCTTTGGCTGTAGTGCAAAGATGAATATTTGATTCGGATGTATATTGATTGATGTTACGAGGATAAAAGATGAGCGATGAACTTTTAAATTCATACATAGAAGATAGTAGTTTGCATTCTCTACTTAACTCTTCTAATGAATTATTATTTCATTGCGAATATTGATTTAAAATTTGTTGTCTATTGTATTCTATTATTTTTTCCTGTTGAAGACTAACGATAATTTGTTGTATATTATCTTAGTCATAATATTCTTCTTGAGCTAGTTGAGCTCACCCTTTTCCTTTTTGTTCCATTTTTCTCGGGAGGCGAGAATATAGCGAGTGCAGTCGGGGTATGGAATGAAGGTTTTAGAAAGGATTGTTTAGTAGTCCTCACCATTTTGTAAAATAATGTATCAATAAATGTGATGAGGATTTATTTGAGTATAGATATTGTCTAGAAGATAATATTTGTATTCAAACTCACGATTTCTTGTTGTAATAATAAAGTTGTAGTTGTTTACATGTACCATGTATTGACAACTCGGAATAGGTGATGTATACCTATTTTGGGGGCGTCACGGTTAGTATCGAGCTTAGGATATGATCTCTGGCGGAGATCGGGAATAGAACTAGGAGGGAGAGCGAGTAAATCCTTCGCTAGTGTGTCCTACCTAAGCTTATTTGTTAGTTGGTCAAGATATAGGGATATTATGTGATATATTGATTTCCTTAATTAACCCTTGTTTTATGATGATTTGAGAATGTCGACCGAGAATATTAACAATGGAAATGAGACCATGGAGATGCCTGTACTCACCAACGAGGAGAACGTGCAGCAGTGGCAATGTTCCTCCTGTGAACAACACCATTGAAAGCGGATGATGAGCGAGGGATGTTTAGAAGTTTTTTGCGCTTCATGCAAAAATCGACGAGGAACTTCGTGTTCAAAATCTGAGGAGAAATGATAGCAATTCACGGGTTGTCACGACGGCGATTCAAAGAGTTGGGACCACGAATTTAAAGGAAAGCGATCCGATCATGGCGGAAACATGGGTCAAACAAATTACCGTGATATTCGATGTCTTGGGATGCACGAGAGAACGAAGGTTCCATTCGCCACCTTTATGTTCCGTGGCGAGCGCGTGACTCTTGGTGGAGTCGTGAAGCGTACCCATCGGCCGCACTCGGCATGTCTTGGGAGGCGTTTGAAGCTATTTAATGACAAATACTTTCCGAAAGTGTTAAATCGTATATGAAGGAAGTGGAGTTCATCAGATTGGAACAAAACAACATGTCGGTGTCTCGATCTGAGAGCAAAGTTTGCGAGTTATCCGTGTTTGCACCTCATTTGGTGGAGAATGAGGAACGATGACGCGGATGTTTCTTAGAGGTTTGAAACCCGGCATACGTCGATATCTCATTTCTCATAAATTTTCTCTTTATTCGGATGTTGTAAGCGAGGCTCAATTATTAGCGCGATAACGAGTACGGTCAACCGAGGACCACAACCGGGATCGTGTCGAGATATAGCGATCAATGTAATAATGATAACTGCGGAGAAAAGCAGATGAACGAAATGGTAACCACTCGGTGGTAATCATAGCCATGAAAATAGAAGAAGCGAGTCGGGAGGAGATTTTAAAAGAGGAGATTTAACAACGACCATGTGAAGACGACAGCGGTCTTACGTGACAAGCCGGTTCTAAGGAGGAAAACGACCACCGGGTCATATACTATAAATGCGGAAAGAGGGACATATCGGTCAAAACCGTCCTAGCAGATTCAAGGTATGCTATAATTGTGGAAAGGAAGGACATATCGCTTGAGATTATGCGCATGCATGAAACCTAGTTCAATGAGGGACGGTGACTCAAAAATCGTCCCGAAAAAATCAAAGTCAACGATTAGGAAGAAGCGTTTGTTGTGATCGGGTCATAATCGAGGAACCCAAACGAGGTGATCACGGGTAAGCTATTTATAAATTCTTGCGAAGTTTATACCTTACTTGATCTGGGTGCTACCCATTCATTTATCTCTCCCGCTTGTGCTCAACGTTTAAACTTGACTCAGGAGAAATTAGACTTTGACCTATCTGTGGAAACTCCGTTGGGAGAAACTTTCATCACATCCAATTGCTTATAAATCTTGTTTGATTCAAGTTGGCACCATTACCTTACTGTTGACCTTATCTCTTTAAGGATACTTGCTTTTGATGTGATTTTAGGGATTGATTGGTTAACTACTCATCATGCCAAAATTGATTGTTTTACGTAAGGTTGTTAGTTTTCATATTCCTAACCAACTGTTGTATGCAATTCAAGCAACTAAACCATTAAAATCGATCAACGTCATATCTAATCATAAAGCTATTCGTTTATTAAAAAAGCGGATGTCAAGCTTTCTTAGCCCATGTTATGGATTTGAATAAAGACACTTCAAATTTGAATAATATTCTGTTGTTATTGACTTTCTGACGTATTTCTGAAGAACTTCCCCAGTCTACCCCGAGCGTGAAGTTGAATTCTTTATTGATCTTGAACACGGTACAAAGCCCATTTCTAAAACCCCATATCGAATGGCTCTATTGAACTTGAGGAGTTAAAGGTCCAACTACGAGAATTGTTGGACATCGGTTTCATTAAATCTAGTACATCTCCTTGGGGTGCTCTGTTTTATTTGTAAAGAAGAAAGACGGGGGTATGCGACTTTGTATTGACTATCGGGATTTGAACCATGTCACCATCAAGAATAGGTATCCTCTACCTCGTATTGATGACTTGTTTGACCAGATTGCAAGGGGCACAATTCTTTTCAAAAATCGATCTTAGTTACGGATATCATCAATGAAGATTAGAATCGAGGATATTCAAAAGACGCCTTGAACTCTCGGTATGGGCATTATGAATTCTTAGTCATGTCTTTCGGACTAACTAATGCTCCTATGACTTTCATGGATATGATGAGCCACCGAGTATTCAAGGAATATTTGGATCAATTTGTTGTTGTCTTTATTGATGACATCCTCATATATTCCAAAAGCCGTGAAGATCATGAGCACCATTTAAGTTGGTACTCGAAAGGCTTCGTGAAAACCAACTATATGCCAAATTGAAGAAATGCGAGTTACGGCTTGAGGAAGTAGCATTCCTTGGGCGTGGTGTCGAAACATGGAGTATCTGTTGATCCGTGAAGATTGAAGCAATACAAAGTTAGAGCAACCAAGTCGTGGGTGATCAAGTCACGTAGCTTTTGGGCTTAGTTGGTTTATTATCGGAGATTAGTGGAAGGGTTTTCTTGAATCGCTACTCCATTAACTTCATTAACTTTCGGAAGGATACAAAATTCATTTGGAGTGAAGAATGCGAAAGAGTTTCCAAGAGCTTAAGAGGAGACTTATTTGGACTGTTCTAACAATACCATCTGGTTCGGATGGATTTGTTATCTCACAAAGAATGCTTGAGCAAAGGGTTAGGATGTGTTCTCATGCAACGTGGGAAAGTCATAGCCTATGCCTCGCGACAACTTAAAGAGTATGAGAGGAATTATCCTACTCATGATCTAGAGTTAGCGGCAATCGTTTTCGCTATTAAAAATATGGAGGCACTATCTATATGGGGAGAAAGTGGAGATATATTCGGACCATAAAAAGCCTTAAATATTTCTTCACTCAAAAAGAACTCAACATGCGGCGTGACGTTGGCTCGAGCTATTAAAAGACTACGACCACACTATTCAATACCATCCTCGTAAAAGCGACGTGGTAGGTGACGCGTTGAGTAGAAGATCATATCACGAGAACGAGTGCGATGATGTCAAGTATACGCGTAGAGCCAACTTTAATAGAAAAAGTTAAGGTTGCTCAAGCCACCCAGCCGGGAGCGATCATGTATGAAGAAGAAAGTACAAGAAGGAGCTATTAGGGCGAGAATTGATGAAGAAGGAATACTTCGAGTCCACTCTAGACTTTGTGTTCCTAACGACTCTGATTTGAAGTACAAGATTATGATGGAGGCACACAATACGCCATTTGCAATCCATCCTGGAAGTACTAAAATGTATCGTGATCTTCGACATACATTTTGGTGGAACAATATGAAGAGAGAGATTGCAAAGTTTATCTCGATGTGTTTAACTTGCCAACGTGTAAAGGCGGAACATCTTGTACCTAAGGGTCCGTTGCAACCACTTGAGATTCCGGAATGGAAGTGGGAACACATTACTATGGATTTTGTTATGGGTCTTCCTACGGTTTCTCAAGGCATCAATGCTATTTGGGTTATTGTTGATAGATTAACCAAGTCTGCTCATTTCTTGCCGTCTGGGAGACTTATTCCTTGAACGTCTTGCTAGTATGTGCGTGAATGAGATTGTTAGGTTGCATGGCATGCCCGTATCCATAGTTTTGGATCGTGACCCAAGATTCACTTCAAGATTTTGGGTTAGCTTGCAAAAAGCTATGAGCGCAGTTTGCGATTTAGTTTGACATACCATCCCCAAGCGATTTCGACAATCGAGAGGACTATTCAAACTCTTGAAGATCTATTAAGACTCGTGTCCTGAACTTCAAGGGTAGTTGGGATAAGTATTTACCATTGGTGGAATTCTCCTACAACAACGAGTTATCGAGCAAGTATAGGTGTGGCTCCATTTGAAGCATTATATGGACGAAAATGTCGTTCTCCAATATGTTGGGATGAGGTGGGTGAAGCAACATTGTTGGGACCCGAGTTAGTACGTATGACTACCAAAAAGATCCAAATGATTCGACAACGTATACAAACGGCACAAGATCGACAAAAGAATTATACGGATCTTCATCGAAAGGACGTGGAATTTAATGTAGGGGATCATGTATTGTTGCGAGTTGCTCCATGGAAGGGAGTTACAAGATTTGGGAAGAGAGGAAAGCTCAATCCACGATTTATTGGTCCATTTCAAATTCTTGACCGAGTAGGAAATGTAGCCTATAGACTTGCGTTACCTCCGAGTATGTCTCGTGTTCATAATGTGTTTCACATATCTCGTATTTCATAAATATGTGAAAGACCCGAACCACGTTATTGAGTTAGAACCGGACGAGATAGTTTGAAGACTTAACGTGTGAGGAGGTACTGTCAAGATCTTGGATAGGAAGGAGCATGTCCCTACGCCAAGAAAGTCATACCACAAGTTAAAGTTTTGTGGAGGAATCATGCTATAGAGGAAATGACACAGGGGAATTGGAAGCGGAAATGAAAGCGAGGTATCCTCACCTTTTGAAACACCAGTACGTCGTCAATTTTCGAGGACGAAATTTCATAAGGAGGGAGGTTGTAAGACCAAAAAATTTTTAAATAAAAAAAGGAATTTCCTTTATTTATTATTTTGAAATAGTAAGGGTTGATTTGATTAATGTGGATAGTTAAGGGTTAAATACGCAAATATTTCAAAATAAGCAAGTGGTTATAAAATATTCATTATCGTCGGGGAATATTCGTTTGGTGGTGGAATATTAAATCTTGTCGGGGAATATTAAATGACGACCTAGCCCATGTGTGGGCCCCATAACGGAAAGCGATTGGATGAAAGAAAACGACAAATATAAGTTGTTTTTAAATAACGGCGTAGTTATTCTTTATTATCTTGTTGGAATACCGGTGGTTAAAACACACTAATACGCGTTGTTGAAAGCGGTTACTGCAGGTATTGCACCAATTATTGATTCTTACGTGAAGGCACTACTCAATAATGGTTACGATAATTCTTTCAAAGATTTTATTTTATTGATTCAATAATTCTTTGCGTTGATATTTTATATTCATTGTTTCAATAATTGTCATTACACGTATTTTTCATTATCGAAAACAATAATTCATATTATCTGAATAATATTATTAGATAACATTATTGGCAATGTCTAGAAAGTTACGTCTAAGGAGAGGTTTGGTCACCTAATTGCGCGCATGAAAGAAGAAGAAATTCTTATTGAAAGCCCCTCTTTCTGAGGAACCGCACGGTTGTCAATATTGTGATTACATAATATTATTTGTGAATAATTAATTATTGATTTATATGATGAGGAAAATATTGATTTTATGTGGATATAGATGGAGAAAATTTTAAAATGACAATTGTTGAAAATTAATATTTTATCTTTTACGATAAAATAATTCATTTAAATATATTATTTTAATAATATATTAACTATGATATTTTTACAATGAATGTGGGATATATGAGTATACGAGGAGGAAGAGTATTTTTGTTGCAATAAATGTTTAAAACATGTTAAACATGTTGGTGGACCCCATTTATTGGTGAAATTTGATTATAACTTGTAAAATCGTCCGTTTGTGGATTTCGGTCGATTTCTGTTTGGAATTTGGAAAAACTTTCTTCTGCAAAGTTGTAGAAAATTGAATTTCCTATAAAAACTCGTGAGATTCGAATTTTCTGATGAAAGGGCTATTTATTATGAATTATTGAAGTTCTAAAGTTACAAATAATTAATTTTTGGAAGTTTTAATTGTTTTATTTAAGAAAAACGTTTTTGCAATCCCACATGTGATACAAATGTGCTGAATTCAGTTGGTCTAAGGTGGGCTTGAATTTGTTTAATTATATTATTATTTTATTAAATTTTCTGCTTTGGTGTTCTAAGCATTTTCCTATAAATAGGGTGCTTAGGTTAGAATTGAAAATCACACCAGAAACTGAAGTTTTCTCTCTCTATATTATCGAGCGTATTCTTGTGAGTATTTTGAGTATACTTTGAGTATTACTAGACGGTGCAAGTTCCCTTCAGCACTATACCCGGTATTCTAGCTAGAAGTACTGATCTTTCGAGGTAAGGGATGTTATTTTCTTCTCAAATGATATTATTTCTTCAATATCATTATGCTGAAATATTGGTTGGAACTTTTTATCAAATTTGGAACTTTTTTATGTCGGGGTTACTATTCATGAGTTACTATTCACGAGTTACTATTCACGAGTACTATTCATGAAGCGTGAAGATGTTTTTGTGGAATTTCTATCTTTTGGTGTCGGAGTTACTATTCACGTATACGGCACTATTCACGTTATCTGATATTATTCATAGAAAAAAAATTTCTTCTTTTGTCCAAAACATCTATTCTCGGATACTAACTCTGATTGTATCCATGTTTTGATCATTCTTGAATTTTACACCACTATGATTATTTTTGAGGTATTTTTGGGCGTGGATAAAACCAAGTACGAATCCTTAATCCTTAATCCTTAATCCTTGTCATTTTGTTTCACTGGATTCGTTTCTTTAAAAAAAAATATATTTTTCATCATCCTCGATCTTAAATGATGATATTATGGAATATCTTTGGCTTTGTAGTGCAAAGATGAATGATTTCTTAAGAATATCTTTGGCACAGTAGTGCAAAGATGAATGATTCTGAAGAATATCTTTGGCCGTAGTGCAAAGATGAGCAGTGTTTAAATGAACATGACCAATCGATGAATATCTTTGGCTGTAGTGCAAAGATGAATATTTGATTCAGATGTATATTGATTGATGTTACGAGGGATAAAAGATGAGCGATGAACTTTTAAATTCATACATAGAAGATAGTAGTTTGCATTCTCTACTTAACTCTTCTAATGAATTATTATTTCATTGCGAATATTGATTTAAAATTTGTTGTCTATTGTATTCTATTATATTTTTCCCTGTTGAAGACTAACGATAATTTGTTGTATATTATCTTAGTCATAATATTCTTTACTGAGCTAGTTGAGCTCACCCTTTTCCTTTTTGTTCCATTTTTCTCAGGAGACGAGAATATAGCGAGTATGAGTCGGGGTATGGAATGAAGGTTTTAGAAAGGATTGTTTAGTAGTCCTCACCATTTTTGTAAAATAATGTATCAATAAATGTGATGAGGATTTATTTGAGTATAGATATTGTTATAGAAAGATAATATTTGTATTCAAACTCACGCTTTTATTGTTGTAATAATAAAGTTGTAGTTGTTTCATGCATATGTATTGACAACTCGTTGTGATGTATGTATTTATTTTGGGGGCGTCACATATGTTGTACAACACTGCTTCGTTAAAGATCCACCTGATCCAGCTAGCAAAGGAATATGTTTCTATTGCAACAAGTCAGGTCACTAGAAGAGGAACTGCAATGAGTTCCTTGCGGAACAAAAGCAAAAGAAGCTTGGAGAAGTTTTGACATTTAATCAAGGTTTGTTTATGATTGAAATTATTTTTTTTGAAAGTCAAAATTCTACTTGGATATTGGATACTAGCTGTGGGTCTCACATATGTAATACTATGAAGGGACTGGTCAGAAGTAGAAAGTTAAAAAAGGATGGTGTCATCCTATGATTGGGAAATAGAGCAAAGGTTGTTGCATTAGCTGTAGGAACTTATCGTTTAGCACTGCCTACGGGAAAGTCCATTAGTTTAAATAATTGTTATTTTGTTCCAAAACTCATTAAAAATATTATTTCAATTTCTGTATTGAATTTGAAGGTTTTGATATTATAATAAAGAACAATAGTTGTTCCATTTATAATAAAAATGTTTTATACGGTGTTGCTAATTTATTAAATGGACTTTACGTACTTGACTTGCATGAAAATATACTTCAAATTGAACAAACTAAGAAAAGGAAAAGAGATAATGTGAATTATACCTTTATGTGGCACTGTAGACTTGGTCATATTAATGAAACAAGGTTATCCAAGTTGCATAAAGATGGGCTCTTAGAGTTTTTTTTTATTATGAATCATATCCAACTTGTGAATCTTGTCTCATGGGTAAGATGACTAAATATTCTTTTAGTGGAAAAGGAGAAAGAGTTATAGAGTTATTAGCGTTGGTACACACAGACGTATATGGACCTATAACAATGACTACACGAGGAGGGTATTCTTATTTTATTACTTTCATTGATGATCACTCAAGATTTGGTTATGTGTAGTTAATGAAATACAAATATGAATCATTTGAAAAGTTCAAAGAGTTCAGAAGTGAAGTAGAGAAGAAAATCGTCAAGAGTATTAAGATTCTTCTATCAGATCGAGGAGGTGAATACTTAAGTAGTGAATTTCTCAATTGTCTCAAAGAAAATGTTATAATCTCACAATGGACTCCATCAGGTACACCACAGTTGAATGGTGTTTTTTAAAGGAGATATATAACATTGTTGGACATGGTTCATTCCATGATGAGTTTTACTGATCTTCCAGTTTCCTTTTAGGGTTATGCCATAGAAACGGTTGCACACCTACTTAACAAGGTACCTACCAATTCTGTCTCAAAGACTCCATATGAGATATCAACAAGGAGGAAACCAAATCTTAAGTATGTAAAGACATGGGGTTGTCCAGCTTATGTCAAAAAAAATGAGAATGATAAGTTACATACTAGGTCTGAAAAGTGTAGATTTGTGGGATACCCTAAAGAATCTGTAGGGTATTATTTCTATCATTCTACTGATCAAAAGGTGTTTGTTATGAAACATGCTGCCTTCTTGGAAAAGGAGTTTATCCTCGAAGGGGTCAATGGGAGTAAGATAATCTTGAAGAAGTTTAAGAACACAAATTACTACTAATCAAAGTCAAGTACCTGACCAAGTGGAAGAACCTACTGTACTACACCCTATTCGTAAATCTGGAAGAGTATCAAAGATACCTGAGAGGTATGGATTCTTCATAGAGGATGACGATGAGGTACACATCATGAATGATGATGATCCATTGAATTACGAACAAACTATGAGTAGTAAAGACTAAGAGAAATGGCTAAATGCCATTAAATCCAAGATGGACTCCACGTATGAGAACCAAGTATGGACTTTGGTTTCATCACCCGAAGGTATTAAGCCTACTGGGTACAAATGGGTCTTTAAAAGAAAGACCGGACAGATGGCACCTATAAGGCCCGACTGGTTGCAAAATGTTTCAAACAAATAAAATGAGTTAACTATGATGAAACCATCTCACCAGTAGCTATGCTCAAGTCTATTAGGATTTTACTTACGATTGCAGCTTATTATGACTACAAAATCTGGCAGATGGATGTGAAAACGGCCTTCCTCAATGGGAAACTTGAATATGATGTGTATATGACACAACCAGAGGGTTTTGTTTCAAAAGTTGTAACAAATCAAGTCTATAAGTTGCAACAATCCATTTATGGATTAAAGCAAGCTTCTCAGAGGTGGAACATCTGTTTTGATGAGGCAATCAAAGAGTTTGATTTTATCAAAAATGAGGATGAACCATGTGTGTACAAGAAGGTTAGTGGGAGCGATATTTCATTCCTAGTATTATATGTTGATGATATATTACTGATAGAGAATGATAATCCTATGCTACATTCAATCAAAATCTAGTTATCCAAACACTTCTCCATAAAGGACTTGGGTGAGGCATCCTATATTTTGGGGATAAAAATCATATAATGATTCCATTAGATTAGAGTTGGGTAGATTAGGATAAACCCTTAGTTCTTATTAGATTTGGAGATTAAAGCAACTTGGAGACCATTGAAGATCAAGAGTACGAGCTTGAGGGAGATGGAGATTTGTTGTGACGCCCCCAAACTCAGGTACTTGAAACTCGAACTCTATGCTTCACGATACCATTTCTATGAGCGAAATAATACTAATAACAATAAAATAAATGTGACGCACCGAAAATAGGTATACAACACCCATTCTGAGTCGCCAAATACATGGCACAGAAAGTAAACTACAACTTCAATAATACAATTGTCGTGCAAAATACGACAACACATATTGTGAGTTTAAATACAAATATTGTCTTCTAGACAATATCCACACTCAAATAAGTCCTCATTACAATTATTCAAACACTATTTTACAGAAATAGTGATGACTACTAAAACATCTTTCTAGAACCATCACTCCGTACCCCGACTAGTTCCTGCTATGTTCTCACCTCCTGAGAAAAATGGAACAAAAAGGAAAAGAGTGAGCTCATCTAGCCCAGTAAAGAATATTATGACTAAGATAATATACAACAAATTATCGTTAGTCTTTAAAGGGAGAAATTTGATAAAATATAATAGACAACAAGTTTTAGATCAACAACTGCAGCGGAAACAACAACCCATTAGAAGAGTCAAGTAGAGAATGAGTTCTACTATCTTCTAAGATTTAAAAGTCCATCATCAATATTTTATCCTCAGAACAACAATCAATATACATCTTTAATCAAATATTCTTCTTTGCACTACAGTGCCAAAGATATTCATTTGTATCACCAGTTTATCATGTTCATCTCAACACCTCGCTCATCTTTTCACTACAGGCGAAAAGATATTAATCGATTTAATCATTTATCTTTGCACTACTGTGCCAAAGATATTTAGTAATATCATCATTTAGGACCGAGGATGATGAAAAATATTTTAAAGAAAATGAATCCGATGAAGACGTAAGGACAAATAGTAGGATTCGTATAACAATTTATCCAAGATCAATAATACTCCATAATAACCAATTTTGAAGCAAAATTCAAGAATAGAGATCAAAACATGGATACAATCAAAGATAGTAACCATAATAGACATCTTGGACAAAAGAAGAAAATTTCATTTTTCGGTGAATAGTGTCGGATTCGTGAATAAGTGCCGTATACCGTGAATAGTAACCCCACACAAAAAGTTCCAAATTTGATAAAAAGTTCATACCAACATTTCGGTATAATGATATTGACGAAAATATCATTTTAAGAAGAATATAACACCCCTTACCTCAAAATATCGTACTTCCGATCGGAATATCGGTATAAAGCTTGAAGGAAACTTGCACTGATGAATAGAAACTCACAAAGTATCTAAATACTCACAAAATACACTCAATAATCTAGAGATAAAGAGAGAAAGCTTATGTTTCTGGTGTGATTTTCAATTCTAACTTAGCCCTCTATTTATAGGAAAATGTTAGCAGACTTGACCTGCAACCTGATGGCTTTACCTGCTACTATTCCCATCCACCACATTTAAAATAAAATTCAGCACATTTCTTCACCAACCACAAGTGGGGCCCACTCAATTCTAGATTTTTCCACCAAAATGCTAAATTCGGATACTTCAATAATTTCTGAACCAGTCACCTCTTAAAATTCATAACAAATCATATGTTCATTTTTAACGGTTCAAAATTTGTGGACATATACTCAACTTATATATGTATAACATATCCAAAAATTACAACGATCCAACAGTCGGATTAAAAATTATAACTCATGCAATATATCTCAAAAACACTGATTTAATTTTTAATTCCTTCATTCCCACAAAAATACTGATAAAACACCTCAACATTAACTCTTTCATTTTTAACCACAATAAATATATCCAACATTTATATCCACATAAAATAAATATTTCTTTATCATATGAATCAATAATTAATTATTCACAAATAATATTACAGAATCACATTTATGACAACCAGGCCGTTCCCTAGAAAGAGGTGGCTTTCCAATAAGAATTTCTCCTTACTGGCATGCAATTAGGTGACCAAATCTCTCCTTGACATAACTTTCTAGACATTGCCAATAATGCTATCTAATAATATTATTCAAATAATATGAATTATTGATTTGATAATGGAAAATATTGTCAAAAAGGACAATTATTGAAACAACAATAATATAAAATATCAACGCATCAATTATTGAATCAATAAAATAAAATATTGAATAAGAATTATCGTAATAATTATTGAGTAGTGCCTTCTTACGTAAGGATCAATAATTCATCAATACCGCATCCACGCCATTACTATATATTTTAACCACCGGGTATTCCAACAAAGTGTTAAAGATAACAACTCACGCCAAGTTATTTATAAAAACTCAAACTTGTCATTTTCTTCATCCGACAATTATTCTCATTATGGGCCCATAAATGATCGCTACCGTTGCATTTAATATTCCCGACAAACAAGAATATTCCACGACCAAATGAATATTCCCCGACAACAATGATTATTTTATAACCACTTGCATATTTTGCAAAATTTGCACATTTTACCCATAACTAGAGAATTATATCAAATTAATACCTTATTATTCACAATAATAATTAGAGGAAATTCGATTTTATTTATAATAAGTTGGGGTCTTACAACCTCCCCTCCTTATGAAATTTCGTCCTCGAAATTGACATAATACACTGTGTTTCAAAAGGTGAGGATACCTCGCTTTCATTTCTGATTCCAACTCCCAGGTCATTTCTTCAATAGCATGGTTTCTCCACAAAACCTTAACTTGTGGTATAACTTTGGTGCGTAGGATATGCTCTTTCCTATCCAAGATCTAAACAGGTACTTCTTCGTACGTTAAATCTTCGACTATCTCGTTTGGTTCTAACACAATAATATGGTTCGGGTCTTTCACATATTTATGAAGCATGGATACGTGAAAAACATTATGAACACGAGACATACTTGGAGGTAATGCGAGTCTATAGGCCACATTTCCTATTCGATCAAGAATCTCAAATGGACCAACAAATCATGGATTGAGCTTTCCTCTCTTTCCAAATCTTGTAACTCCCTTCCATGGAGCAACACGTAACAATACATGATCTCCAATATTAAACTCCACGTCCTTTCTATGAAGATCAGCATAACTCTTTTGTCGATCTTGTGAGGTTTGAATACGTTGTCGAATCATTTGGATCTTTTCTGTAGTCATGCGTACTAATTCTGGTCCCAACAACGTTGCTTCTCCCACCTCATCCCAACATACTGGAGAGCGACACTTTCATCCATACAATGCTTAAAATGGAGCCACACCTATACTTTCCTGATAACTGTTGTTGTAGGAGAATTCCACCAGTGGCAAGTATTTATCCCAACTTCCTTTAAAATCTAGGACACAAAGTCTTAATAGATCTTCAAGGGTTTGAATAGTCCTCTCTGATTGTCCGTCCGTTTGATGATGATATGCCGAACTGAATCGTAAATCCGTGCCCATAGATTTCTGCAAGCTAACCCAAAATCGTGAATTGAATCTTGGGTAACGATCTGAAACTATGGATACTGGCATGCCATGCAATCTCACAATCTCATTCACGTACATACTAGCAAGACGTTCAAGGGAATAAGTCTCCCGTATAGGCAAGAAATGGGCAGACTTGGTTAATCTATCAACAATAACCCAAATCGCATCTATGCCTTGAGAAACCTTGGGAAGACCCGTAACAAAATCTATGGTAATGTGTTCCCACTTCCATTTCGGAATCTCAAGTGGTTGTAATGGACCCTTTGGCACTTGATGCTCCGCCTTTACACATTTACAAGTTAAACACCTCGAGATAAACTCCGCAATCTCTCTCTTCATATTGTTCCACCAAAATGTATGTCGAATATCATGATACATTTTGGTACTCCCAGGATGGATTGTAAATGGTGTGTTGTGTGCCTCCATCATGATTCTATGCTTCAAGTCAGAATCGTTAGGAACACAAAGTCTGGAGTTGAATCTAAGTATTCCTTCTTTATCGATTCTTGCTTCTAGAATAGCACCTTCTTGCACTTTCTTCTTTATACGCATCAGCTCCATGTCCGTAGCTTGAGCAGCTTTAACTTTATCGATTAAAGTCGGTTCTACTCGTATATTTTCCATCATCATGCGGGTCCCTGGAGTCTTTAATTCTATCGCCATCCTTTGCAAGTCATACAGAATGGGCCTTTGCATTGACAATATCGCACTCGTACTCGCATATGATCTTCTACTCAATGCGTCAGCTACTGCGTTTTCTTTTCTAGGATGATATCAATAGTGTGATTGTAATCTTTCAATAGTTCAAGCCAACGTCGTTGCCGCATGTTGAGTTCTTTTTGGGTGAAGAAATATTTGAGGCTTTTATGGTCCGTATAAATCTCCACTTTCTCCCCATACAAGTAGTGTCTCCAAATTTTCAACGCGAATACAACTGCTTAACTCTAGATCACGAGTAGGATAATTCCTCTCATATTCTTTGAGTTGTCGTGAGGCATAGGCTATGACTTTCCCATTTTGCATGAGAACGCATCCTAACCCTTTGCCTGAAGCATCACTGTATATAATAAATCCATCTGTACCAGATGGTATTGCCAGAACAGGTGCCGAAATGAGTCTCCTCTTGAGCTCTTGGGAACTCTTCTCGCATTCCTTGCTCCATAAGAGTTTTGTATCTTTTTGAGTCAGCTGAGTTAACGGAGTAGCGATTCGAGAAAATCCTTCCACGAATCTCCGATAATAACCAGCTAAGCCCAGAAAACTACGCACTTCGGTCACCGACTTTGGTTGCTCCCAACTTTGTACTGCTTTAATCTTTGCCGGGTCAACAGATACTCCATGTTTTGACACCACGTGCCCAAGGAATGCTACCTCCTAGAGCCAGAACTCACATTTCTTCAGCTTGGCGTAAAACTTGTTTTCACGAAGCCTTTCAAGTATCAGCTTCAAATGGTGCTCATGATCTTCAAGGGTTTTGGAATAGATGAGGATGTCATCAATAAAGACAACAACAAACTGATCCAAATATTCCTTGAATACACGGTTCATCATATCCATGAAAGCAGTAGGAGCATTAGTCAATCCAAATGATATGACTAAGAATTCATAATGCCCGTACCGAGTTCTGAAGGCAGTCTTTGGAATATCCTCAGTTTTAATCTTCAAATGATGATATCCGAATCGAAGATCGATCTTTGAAAAGAATTGTGCTCCTTACAACTGGTCGAACAGGTCATCAATGCGAGGTAGCAGATACCTATTCTTGATGGTGACATGGTTTAATTCTCGGTAGTCAATACAAAGTCGCATACTCCCGTCTTTCTTCTTTATGAATAAAACAGGAGCACCCTAAGGAGATGTACTAGGATGAATGAAACCTATGTCTAACAATTCCTGTAGTTGGACTTTTAACTCCTGAAGTTCAATAGGAGGCATTCGATATAGGGTTTTAGAAATGGGTTTTGTAATTCTACCAAAGGTCAATAAAGAATTCAACATCACGTTCTGGGGGTAGACCGGGAAGTTCTTTAGGAAATACATCAGGAAATTCTCTAACAACAGAAATATTATTCAAATCTGACTTGTCTTTGTTCAAATCCATAACATGGGCTAAGAAAGCTTGACATCCATTTTTCAATAAACGAATAACTTTATGGCTTGATATGATAGTGACTGATTTTAGTGGTTTAGTTATTTGAATTCGTATGAAAGGTTAGTTAGGAATATGAAAACTAACAACCTTATGAAAACAATCAATTTTGGCATGATGAGTAGTTAACCAATCAATTCCTAAAATCACATCAAAAGCAAGTATCTTTAAAGAGATAAGATCAACAGATAATGTGATAGTGCCAACTTGGATCATGAAAGATTTATAAACTGTGGATGTAACGAAAGTTTCACCCAATGGAGTCTCCACTGATAAATCAAAGTTTAATTTCTCCGGAGTCAAGTTTAAACGTTGAGCACAAGTAGGAGAGATAAAAGAATGGGTAGAACTGGTATCTAGTAAGGTATAAACTTTGCAAGAGTTCAAGATTAGCTTACCCGTAATCACCTCGTTCGGGTTCCTCGCGTTTTGGCCAGTCACGACAAACGCTCTTCCGAGAACTGGCCGATTTTGACTTATCCGGATGACCCTTGGAGTCACCATCCCCATTGAACTTGGTTTTGCTACGTAACAATCCCGAGCTATGTGGCCTTCCTTTCCACAAATGTAACATACCTTGGATTATTGTGAATAGCCAATGATATGTCCCTCTTTCCGCATTTGTAACATCTAACCGGCGGTCGTTCTCCTCCCCTAGAATTTGTTGTTGGTGTTCTTTCTTTGATGTCTTCCCGTTTTGTTGAATCTCCTCTTCTCAAATTTCTACTGACTCACCTCTCCTATTATCACGCCACGATGACCACCCGAGTGGTTACCGCTTTGTTCAGATTTTTCCTCCTCGTTGGTTATCATCGCTCGATGACTGCCACACCAGATGACCTCGTTGTGGTCCCTCGATTTACACATACTCATTATCTCGCTCTAATAATTGAGCCCTGCTTACAACATCCTAATATAAAGAAAATTTATGAGATATAAGATATTGTAGAATCTCTAGCTTTAGACCTCTCGTCGAAACATCCTTGTCATTCGTTCCTCATTTTCGACCAAATGAGGTGCAAACTCGATAACTCGCAAAACTTTGCCTCGTCTTTGGGACACCGCCATGTTGTTTTGTTCCATTCGATAAACTCTACCTCCTTCATATTACTTAATACTTTCGGAAAGTACTTGTCATTGAATAGTTTCAAATGTTTCCCAAGACATGCCGAAAAGTACTGGTTGGTACGCTTCACGATTCCCACCAGAGTCCGCCTCACCGCGAACATAAAGGTGGCGAATGGAACCTTCTTCCTCCGCATCCTCTAGATATCGAATATCTTGGTAATTTGCTTGACCCACGCTTCCACCATGATCGGATCCGGCTTTCCTTAAATTCGGTTGTCCCAACTCTTTGAATCGCTTGCATTGTGTGACAAGCGCGCATTGCTAGCATTTCCAATCAGATTACGTATGTACGAGTTTCCTCGTCTGCGGTTTTGCATAAAATGAAAAAACTTCAACATCCCATCATTCATCATTTGTTCGGTAGTGTTGTTTACGGGAGGATTATTGCCTTCTGTTGCACGCTCTCCCGGTTTGTAACTAAAGGTTGTTCCACAGGTCTCATACACTCCATTGTTAATGCTCTCGTGACCATTCTTAAATACTGCCATAAAACAAGGGTTAATTAAACAAATTAACATATCACATAATATCCCTATATTATGATCGACCAACAAATAAGCTTAGATAGGACACACTAGCGAAGGATTTACTCATCTCTCCCCTCCTAGTTCTATTCCCCGATCTCCGCTAAAGACCATATCCCTAAGCTTTGATACCAACTGTGACGCCCCCAAAATAGGTATACAACACCCATTCTGAGTCGCCAAATACATGGTACAGAAAGCAAACTACAACTTCAATAATACAATTGTCGTGTGCAAAATACGACAACACATACTCGTGAGTTTAAATACAAATATTGTCTTTTAGACAATATCCACACTCAAATAAGTCCTCATTACAATTATTCAAACACTATTTTCTGAGAAATAGTGAGGACTACTAAAACATCTTTCTAGAACCATCACTCCGCACTTTACTAGTTCCTCGCTATGTTCTCACCTCCGAGAAAAATGGAACAAAAGGAAAAGGGTGAGCTCAACTAGCCCAAGAAAAAGAATATTATGACTAAGATAATATACAATATTAGTCTTCAACCGGAGAAATCGATAAAATATAATAGACAACAAGTTTTAGATCAACAATCGCAAATAAAACAACAATCCATTAGAAGAGAGTCGTAGTAGAGAATGAGTTCTACTATCTTCTAAGATTTAAAAGTCCATCATCAATATTTTATCCTCAGTAATAAAAATCAATATACATCTTTAATCAAATATTCATCTTTGCACTCATCGGCCAAAGATATTCATTTGTATCACCAGGTTGGTCATGTTCATCTCAACACTGCTCATCTTTGCACTACGGGCCAAAGATATTCATCAGTTAATCATTTATCTTTGCACTACAGGCCAAAGATATTTAGTAATATCATTATTTAGGACCGAGGATGATGAAAAATATTTTTAAGAAAAGCGAATCCAAAGGAGATGTAAGGACAAATAGTAGGGATTCGTATAACGCTTTATCCAAGATCAATAATACTCCATAATAACCAATTTTGAAGCAAAATTCAAGAATAGAGATCAAAACATGGATACAATCAAAGATAGTAACCATAATAGACATTTTGGACAAAAATAAGAAAATTTCATTTTTCGGTGAATAGTGCTGATTATTCGTGAATAGTGCGTCAGTATACATGAATAATGTCATTATCGTGAATAGTAACCCCACACAAAAAAGTTCCAAATTTGATAAAAAGTTCATACCAACATTTCTAAGATAAATGATATTGAAGAAAATATCATTTTAAGAAGAATATAACACCCTTACCTCAAAATATCAAGATTTCCGATCGTAATATCGATATAAAATTTGAAGGAAACTTGCACTGATGAATAGAAACTCACAAAGTATCTAAATACTCATAAAATATACTCAATAATCTAGAGAGAGAAAGAGAGAAAGCTTATGTTTTTGGTGTGATTTTCAATTTTAACTTAGTCCTCTATTTATAGGAAAATGTTAGCAGACTTGACCTGCAACCTGATGGCTTTACCTGCTACTATTCCCACCCACCACATCTATAATATAAAATAGAGCAGAGAGAGAAATACATAAATGTCGCATCAAGTTCCACGCCATTCTCCCTTATTCAAATTTCAAATGCTCTCTGTCTCTGTTCTTAGACACAGAACTCTTATCTCTTAGACCTAGCCAACTCGATCCATCTCAACTCCCCTAAATCTTTTATCTCTCAAATCTCTCATACCCAACCCTTAATGTACGATTAGACTTGAAAAACTCGTCACGCAGATTGACTTCCATTTCGATACCCACTAGCCCACTGGTCCACGAATCAATGTTGATTATCTTGGTATGTGGGAAAGGATGGGGAAGCGACCTAACGTGAGCAGGGGGTGGTGGTTATCGCCGTTGTGAAGAGTGACGGCATATGGCTGAGCTTACCGGCGACGGGGACGAAGTGTGTCTCAGAGGAAATCTATAACAACGTCGTCGTTTTGGCCGATTACGTCGTAATTTCAGATGATCATGTTCATCCCACGCCCACTGTCTCCGTCAAGGTAATAGTCCCCATAAAATTTAAATATTTAATTGAGTTGGTTCTCTGATTTTTAATTGTGTACGCGTATGTGTTTATTGGAATTGGTTTATTTAATGTGTAGAAAATTATTGAATGTTTGGTTTATGTTTATAACAATTTGATGCAAGTGTAGTTTAGTGTTGCAATTTCTGTCTTGAGGTATCATGTGCCCATTTCTTTATTTTAGAAATTTGATAGTGGATAATTGTGGTTTAGTTATGTGTCATTGTTTGGATGCTTCTTAGCTCACTTGAATATTTTTCATTTATTATTACTTTTTCGAATAGCTCATAATTGGAATATGGACTACAGTACATGAGAGAACAAATTGTTGGCTAAGTTTAAAGACAACTGTCTTGATAAGTTGAATGATTATTATAGAAGGAAGGCAGAGTGTGGTGAAGCCTATTAAGAAGGAAGTGAACTAAACTCCTATGAAGAAGAACCCTTTGAAGAATCTCAACACTCTTTTGAAGTTGAACCCATACGCAAAGACTGCAAGGAGGATGGCTCTTTTGGCCGAGGCGTAGCGTGTAAAGGCCAAGAAGGAGAAGCTTGATGAGAAGAGGATTCCAGTGACAAAGGTATGTAATCTTAAATTTCCAATGTTTCTTAATAGTTTGTATATGCAATCATTACCTGTTTTTTTTTCTTTATACATGTCTATGAAAATTGTTAGATGTCTTGGTTGTGAGACCCACTGAGTATTCATGTGAGGATGCCTTGTGCACCTAACAAAATCACTTGTAAATAGCAATGCCCACATTTTATTAAAATGAATCTGATATTCTTTGAATGTTTTCTTTTGATATATGTCTACAGACAATATTTGGTTATGATATATAAATTGCTTTTGGATGTAATGATTAATGCCCTATTGCGCTGGCCGCTTTTATGTGATACAAATCTTTAGGGCTGTCTATACAAGTTTTATTTATTTTCGTTTGGTGTATTATTTTGTAATCATCCTTTTGTTTGGTTGTTTATTGTAGTATTTTTGTCAGTGGTATCATCCGAATTTTGTTTCTTCAGAAGTTAGCATTGATTAATGTGCTTGCTATAAAAATTATTAGAATCGAAATTTGTTTGGAGAAATATATATGCTTAATGAACATGAATTCACCCCAGATATGAAGTAAACTTAAAGAATTTGATGGTTCTAGATGAAGCCAAGCTCCTTATTGGAAATTACATAATGGGTCTTTGGATTTGTTTGCTTGCAAAAAATTGTTATAACAAATACTACAAAAGTTTAGTGAATGCGCATGCTACAAGGTTTGGGAGAAGTGCTTATCTCGAGCTTATCAGGGCATATAATGAATTGTAAAAATTTTGGTCTTCAGAAAACTACCAGTCCTCTTCTGTGAAAGTGTTTTATATTTTTTAATGAATAGATAAATTAGCCATGCTGCCTATTATTGCTTCTGTATTTATAGTAGGATCATGTTTATTTGTTTTTTCCCCCATTGAGGATTAGTGTTGCCGTTAATAATCAGTGTTAATGGTCCAAGTCTATAAAATTTTATTCTTTGTCTTAAACATGCGTTTTTTTTATCTTTCTCCAAGGACTTGAGGTATGCTATTTTCATCCATTTTTCACTGTCATTGTGCTTTTATGTGTTCAAGCTCTTTCAAATGAAATTTATTACTTATTTTGTCTATTCTTTTATTGATGTTAAGTTATATTGAGTAAAAAAATCTTCAATGTAATATCTTTTTATGCATTCCTAAGTTATTTTTTGTTGGTTTTGTTTTAAAGATATGTTTCTTGCAATATATTTTGTGGTCCCAATTATCACTCATATAGTGGTCTCAATCTTTCCATCTGATTCATCTTTAGCTATTTTACAATTTAATTTTGAGGTTTTTCTGTTCGGAATATTCTTAATTTTATAGTCTTTTGGTATGTAGAATAACATTTGAGAATTTCTGGTGGGTTTAGATTAAGCTACGCTTTTGAAAGGGTATTTGAAGAAGAGAGGTTTAATATTGAGTATTGATGTTTGAGAATTTCTGCTGGGTTTGTGTTTATAAATAAAGGATAGAGAGCTAATTTATGGTTTTTATTTTTCTTGGGGTTTTAGAGCTAAATATTTGATTGTGTCTCTGGTTGTCGCCGACGCACCCAATATATATGATATATATAAGTCATAATTGAGGTTTTTCAAGTAAAATGAGCCCAAATAGTAACGCTTTAGTTATCGCATCTTGTTTATATTCTTCTTCATTTTTCAAGTGAAGGATTTATTACAATTTGAAGCACGACGCAAGTATGTATTACTTTGTTAACAATGAATGATGTAGTGTTTTGGGTACCTTCATGTTTAAAAGATTTATTGCGCTTTGAACAATGAATGACAGCTTAAGTCGGTCCCATTATCCGATGTAGTGTTTTGGGTAATTTGAGAAACTGCAATTTAACTTTATAATCACATGCATTTCAGTGTTTATGCCTCGATAGTGTCTTTGCCTCTATTTTACGCTCATCTCTTTGTCGTTGGAAGTTGAAGGTAATTTTCTCATAAATTTGTTTCAGTTGCCAATAAGTTCTGTATAATTGCTTAGTTTTTTTCTCGCATAAAGAGGAAAATCATGTGATTTAGCTTTACAAGTCATTTTGATTGGCATTCACAATCTTATGTCATTCAATTGCAGGGAAGAAGGAGTTTGGCTTAAGATTCCACTAGAAAAATCGAGTTGTTCCTATAGGCATAAAAGGTAAACAACAAATTTAAGAGTGCCATTCGCCTATTTTGTTTCATTGTTTGAGAAGTTATTAATTTGAACTTTTATTTGTTTGTAGGAAGGATTTCAAACCATCATGCAGAAAGAAGATATATCATGATGACTCTACCGGATTCCCGAAGGACCTTGCATGCTTCCCTAAAATGCAGTTGGAGTTGGGGGCTTTGTGATTAATGAAATGAATGAGGTATGAAAACATTTTTTACCATATACTTAGTCTAAGTAAGCACATATACTAAATCGCTTAATAGTGGCATTACTCAAAACAAGTGCATGGTGTATCACACACTACATTCTCGTTCCAATAACTTTTGTCTCTTGTAATTTTTTTTCGCTTTAGAATTAGTTGAACTCAATCTAAAAGCTATTCTCGTGATGATTTGTTAAGAAATTAAAATCACTTTGGTTCAGTTGGTTCATCCTTATACTTTGATTTTCATCAAATCTTCCAAAATTTGTTATGTTAAAGTTGGACATACACCCAAAATTTCTATTGTTCTTAGAAAATATTTTTGAGACCATCTTCTACACGTGCTTGTAGTACAAGAAAACACACTTCCCCAAAGACTTACTAACCTATGGAAAATACCAACCGGTTACATTCATGAGGTTCGGTTTTTCTATTTTTTGAACTTCAATCCAAAGTTTTGGGTGCATGTAAAGTAATACATGTAACATGGTACAAAAATCTTCATATGGACGAAGTTTTAACTCTTTTCCTTTTGATCTCTTCAATGGAGGAAATCTTTCTTCGGAGTCAGTAAGAGAAGTTAAGGAGGAAATCGATGTAAGAACATCACAGCTTCTATTGTCTATGTTTCCGCTCACCTTGCATCATTAGAGTGTGTATTTCAACTGTTCACGAGCTTTTGCAGCCCTTTTGTTTTTAATGTTGCAGATTGACACTGAATTTGTGGAAGTTGTAGCTTTCAGGTAATAAAATGGTCATCTTCAAAAATTGTACTCATATATATGATCTTAATGATCTCTTATCATTTCAATCTGGTGAATTGCTTGCAAAATAGGCTCAAAAGTCACCTCTGTCTTATAGAAGGTTCACTTAAATCAAAAGTTGCCTGATTTCTTGTGAATGGCTTAAAAATGAACTGGTTGAAGTTTACTACTTCTAGCCTAATATAGCAATGTACATAAACTGCTTAGCTCTCAAGAATTCACTACTCTTGGAAATTTGTAGAGAAAACTAACATAACCAAAAAAAATAAAATTAGGCAAACACATGATTTAGGGGTGAAACAAGATTAAGTTTGCAAAATTTAATAATGAAAGAGACAGAGGCAACGCCGTCAATATCAGACATAATCTTTTGAATAGTCTCCTCTAATAAAGTTGAATCTGAGAAATTTGTACTTTGTTTTCATGAACCATTTATTATTTATTTTACCTGCCTTTTTTTTTTTACTTTCTTGAGACCTTTTTTTCTTAGATTGATTGAACTGAACATCATAAAGTCTAAAGTAGTAAAAGGGATGTTTTTCATAGTTTGGTAGTTCTAGCATTCTGAAAAATTTGAAATAACTCTGCTATTTTGTTGACCTTTATGACACAAAGAAAACTCTTGAGAGTTGAGTCTACAATCTATTTGATTGCAACACAGCTTAACATATTTTATGATAAGTAATTAGATGAAATTTCATTTTGTAGTGGAATGATTACAGGGGATTTAGCTTAAATGACGAATTTGTCATGAATTGCTAATTCTAGATTATACTTTGCTATTATTATTGGTTTAAATATATTTGGTTATGGTCAAAGGTCGCAAAGTTTTTTTTTTCAAAAACTAATAGAGAAATGTGTTAGAGAATAACAACACATCGAAAAACAATAGCAAAGAAAAAATTAAAAGAAAACAATCGCACAAAGACACAAGATTTACGTGGTTCACCCGAAAAATTAAAAGGAAGTTTTAATATTTATATTACTTTAGTTTAAAGAAATTTGAGCTGTGTTGGTCTATATGCACACCTTTCAATCCTACTCAAGAATTTTGGTAAAAGAAAAAGAGGCATCAAAGCAAAAAACATCACTAAACAAAATTAGATTTTGAAGGGGAAATGATTGGCTTATTTCCATGTGGCCTCACTAGATTTTGTATCCATAATCTACATTGCAGTTAAGGAAGCGTTTAGGGTATGTTTAGTGAAATGTGTTTATAGTATTTGCTACAGTAATTCTTAGTGCATTTGGTCACCATAAGGTGATTTTAATTTTCAAACTTACTTTTATGAATTAAACTTTACTTTGAATAGACAATAAGTGATTTAAAGTGATTCAGGATAAAAGTGATTCTTTTTATAAAAAGAATTGCTATATCAAGACCTTGCTAAAATAGATGAAGACAAACTTTGTAACATGGATAGAAGATGACCTTTTAGTGATAGACGTTGACATTGTTCTTCGGTGGTTTGACGTTAACCTTTTAGCGATAACCCATCACTGACCAAACAATTGTCTTGGTTTGAAAGTCTCTCTAACTAAGACTCTATATTTCTCTACTTCTCATGCAGACACACAATACATGCAAAAAAACACACATATTTGTAACCAATCAAACACTCGCAAATCAAACTCACACACCATTAAACTGCCACCAATACAGATTTATGAGTTAAATCGTCAAGCAAATGAACTGTTTGTTGAAATGGTACTAAGAATACTTTATTTGATTGTAAGTCTACATTCATCTATATCTTTTCTTAAATAAATTGATAATTTGTTACAATCTCTCTAAATTCTTACTTATATCAATCTAAATCATTCCTCCCACTACATACAAATGTGTGTGCTCATTTGTTTTTTAGATAATTCAGAGTAAAGTAAGGGTTCTTATGTTTCGAATTTATAGTTGTTTTATTTTGACTCACATATTTCGATAATTTTTATATTTCAAATATTTTCAGGTATACATTGAAGGATACTTGGTGAAAGCTGTAAAGAATACTTGGTGTAAGCTGTAAAGTAATGGGTCTTATGCAACATGTTTCTCTATTTTCTGCACGTTTGTATTTTTTGTAATCTGTCTTTTGTAAAGTTAACTAATTATACACGGTGATGATAATTTTTGGGTATGGAATGATGGTTTTTTTGGTCGTTTGGATATGTATTGATGATTGTAAGTTTTTTAGACAGGTTTAGAATTTTTTGAATATCTATTTTTAAAGGAAATTCTGCCAAAATTTCTTAAAATTAGTACCGACTAGCTCGATGTTTTGGTGGTTGGATATGTATTGATGATTGAGTATGTATTAATTGTTGTGGTGGTATTAATTTTTAAAGAAAACTCTACCAACTAGCTTGATATTTTTCGTTACATCGTGCCTTCAGGCATGGGTTATAGCTAGTTTAAAATAAAATTCAGCACATTTCTTCACCAACCACAAGTGGGGCCCACTCAAATCTAGATTTTTCCACAAAAATGCTAAATTCGGATACTTTAACAATTTCTGAACCAGTCACCTCTTAAAATTCATAACAAATCATACGTTCATTTTTAACGGTTCAAAATTTGTGGACATATACTCAACTTATATATGTAACATATCCAAAAATTACAACAATCTAACGGTCGGATTAAAAATTATAACTCACGAAATATATCTCAAAAATACTGATTTAATTTTTAATTCCTTCATTCCCACAAAAATACTGATAAAACACCTCAACATTAACTCTTTCATTTTTAACCACAATAAATATATCCAACATTTATATTCACATAAAATAAATATTTCCTTATCATATGAATCAATAATTAATTATTCACAAATAATATTACGTAATCATATTTATGACAACCTGCATCGCTTCCTGGAAAGAGGGGCTTTCAATAAGAATTTCTCCTTCTTTGGCGCCGTAATTAGGTGACCAAACCTCTCCTTGACAAAACTTTCTAGACATTGCCAATAATGTTATCTAATAATATTATTCAAATAATATGAATTATTGATCCGATAATGGAAAATATGCGTTGACAATTATTGAAACAACAATAATATAAAATATCAACGCAAAGAATTATTGAATCAATAAAATAAAATATTGAATAAGAATTCATCGTAATAATTATTGATTAGTGCCTTCTTCACGTAAGGATCAATAATTCATCAATACAGTGCATCCACGCCAGACATCGTATTTTAACCAAGGGTATTCCAACAAAGTTAATAATAATAACAACTACGCCGTTATTTATAAAAACTCAAACTTGTCATTTTCTTTATCCGACAATTATTCTGTTATGGGGCCCACAAATGACTGTGCCGTCGTACGAATATTCCCCGACAACAAGAATATTCCACGACCAAATGAATATTCCCCGACAACAATGATTATTTTATAACCACTTGCATATTTTGCAAAATTTGCACATTTCACCCATAACCAGAGAATTATATCAAATTAATACCTTATTATTCACAATAATAATTAGAGGAAATTCGATTTTATTTATAATAAGTTGAGGTCTTACAATAAATACCAAACTTAATTTATATATATCAGAGTCTAATCCCAAGTACGCGACCTTTAAACATTCATTACATGATAATTAATAGATATCATTGTCTTAATAAAGTCAAACTATTACATAAGATTACATAAGTTTATTATGTTTGCTTTCCTTTTTCCCTATTCTGGCATAAACCTTCCGGTTGATCACGCTTAGCTGAAAACATTTAAATTTAAAGCAAGAATGAGCATTTGATTGCCCAACAAGTAATAACAATGATAAGTGGATTTTATATCCACGAATCGGTTCCTAATCCAAGCTTAATCGATATTAATTCTTCGTGTTTGTGTTATATTTTACTTGTTTATGGTTATTTAATGTGTAGGTGTGGTGGTGTGATGTTTGGGCATCAAAATAGTGCATTTGTGGCAACAAGATGGCAAGCAACCAAGAAATCAGAAATCATTTGAATTAGCTTTACCTTCGCCAGTGTATGAGGGTCTTCACCTAGCGTGACAGGGCCCTAGCCTGGCTCAAAGGCGAAGTCTTGGGATCCCCGACACTCCTTTGCTTATTGAAACACTGTTGGAAAGAGGATTTTAGGACTTGGGATAGCATATTGACTCTAAATAACATAGGATTTTGACCAAACTTCATGTGTGGTTTATATATTGCTCAACAAACAACAAAATAATCATCATGCAAAGCAATTAACAATGATTAAGGACATAATTGGATAGCGAGCATCAGATTGAAGATTTTGAAGAACGATCATATCGATTGCGGTTTAAGGCTAAAGTGAAGGGTGTTCTACGTTATTCTTCTACTTTAGTTTTATATTTGTAATTGAGAAGTTGTTATCTTTAATTTATTCAGTTATTATTTCATTTAGTATGAACTAATTACTTTTTAGGCTTAAGACGGATCTTTAAATGGAACTATGACTATGTAATCTTTGATTTCAGTTTAATAAGCTATTATTCGATTTATCTATATTAATTTGAGCTTGAATTTATGAATTACCTGATCAACGATTCTTTGTGGATTTGTATGAACTCGAGAGATGAAATACGAGTCTAGACATAGTTAATATAGCATGTGTTCTTGATTTATGTGAATGAACATAATCTTGATAAATGTTAGGGTAGAGATATGCTTGACGTCGCATGTAATCAGATAAAGAACTTGAACTTAAACCTTCTTTAATTGTAATTCACATTGAGATATAGTGAGTTAGTTGATTAATGTGTTTAAAGTAATTCTATCTTAATTGTGGATTTAGGTTAATACGGTACTACTGCATCGAGAGGTGGCTAGTGCTACATACATGTTCTTGATTAATAAACTGGGATAGTGAGTTAAACTAGAATAAAGGTGTAATAATCAGAGTGATGCTTAGAGTAAAGTCGAAAGCCTAATTCTCAATTATTTGTTTGCAAATTCAATTTTTAGCGTTTATTAATTGATTGTTTGGTGATTTTACTGTTTTTAATACTTTTAGTTATAAACTGGAAATTGATTAGTTTAATAAAATTAGGATTAATAGGAAATTGGTAATTGTGAGGTTTAAATTATATTTATAGTCTCTGAGGGAACGATACTCTACTTAATATTATATTACTTGTTGACCACGTATACTTGCGTGCTGTGTGTAATTAGATTTTACCCAACAAGCAACAATAAATATAAGCTGAAAGGATTAAATATTTTCTTTGAACGACACTTCTATAACAAATCAATAGTTGTGAAGTAAGCTGAACCAATAATAACAACATATCAATTCTATATCAAAATTTTGAAACTACCTATTGACTATAATTAGAGAGCAGTCGACAGACTATGAACTTTATTTTCAATTTTCGCTAAGGTTTAGCAGAACTTCATCCGCAAACCGTCATAACATACCAGCGCGGGGGTGATCATCCCAATGTGCCCTATATTGATCAATACTACATGCAAGAACGATATTATCGTTCATCTTATCCACCTTAGGTGCACAAAAGTTTTCCCAAGTTCGGGATGTTCATACTTAGTCGGGAATCCGAATCAAAACAATTTGATTGGACACAATAAAATTCTATCATGTTTCAACGATATTTCTAAATCTATGTCTAGCTGGGTCAAATAGCTTAGAAAACTTTTAATTAATGTATACCTATCGAAAATTAATAGGCATGTATCAACATTTGATTAAATACAATAATTATCCAACTGAGGTCACTTGTATAACCATGCTTAGAAATTAACGAACAGAATATATATCTTGATCTATAATAACAGGAATTAAAGAACTTGTACAACATATTATAATCTAATAACTTATACATAATCATTGCATAAGTATATACAAAGGTTAAGATATTTGAATAACGAAAAAGAGTAGTTCCGATATTCACTTACACATGTCCATTGCATAAAGTAAATGCAAAGATATGATACTTGCCTGGTCTGCTGCTTACAGTTATGCAACTTAGTTTTATCTTTTATATCGAGACCTATCATTAATAAGATCATTCTATTGATTAGAAATACATATCATAACACATAACACTGCTATTTGCAGTCAGCACATAACCTAATCATATGGTCACATATGTTTTACAATCATTGGATCACAAATAAACACTTATACCGACAAATTATATAAGTCCAGATCAATTTCTGAAAAATTTCGGTGTACCGACAGCTTTATCGGGTAATTAACGAGTCTAAAACTCTATTCTGTAGTTCAATATTCGTTTAGATAATTTAAATATCAATTATATTATTTTTCATAGCCTTATAATAATTTTTAAATAATCATTATAATTAATCATGATTTTTCAAACACTGGAATCATTATTAAATGATTTAAATATTAAATAATTCTATTATAATTAATATTAAATTATTAATTAAACCATTGCCAAAATATTAAAGTTATTTATAATAACTCAAAATATTTTAAAACATTTTTATTACTCTTAAATGATTTTTAAAATATTTAAAATCATTTTTAAATAATTATCATTAATATTTAAATATTAATGTAATATTTATCAAAATATTAAAAGTCATTTATTATAACTTAAAAATATTTTAAACTATTTTTATCCTTTTTAAATGATTTTAAATTAATAAAACCATTTTAAAACTATTTATTTAATATAATTATTAAGTAAATCAAATATCATTAATATTAAATAATTAATGAAATTTATCTTAAAATATTGAAAGTTATGTTTTATAACTTAAAATATCTTTAAACCCTTTATTTTTATTTAAAATAATTTTTTATAATATTAAAATTATTTTTAATTAATTTATTTAATATAATTACTAAATAAATCTAATATCATTAATATTAAATAATTAATGAAATTTATCTTAAAATATTAAAAATTATGTTTTATAACTTAAAATATTATTAAATACCTTATTATCATTTAAAACGATTTTTAATATAATAAAATCATTTTTAATCAATTTATTTAATGCATTTATTAAATAAACTAAATACCAATAATATTCAAAACTAATTTTGTAATTTTTAGAAATTTGTTTCTATTTTTAATGAATTTTTCGGAAATTAGAAAACTAAAATAATTAAATCCGTCGCTAAAGGCTTTAGCGACGGTTTTCTCATCATCAGTAGTGTTCTTGAGGCTCGAAACACCGATACCGATTCTTAAGGGGACAGGTTTGACCGATCGTCACTCACTGATAAAGATGTTTCTGGGCAGGGTCTTGTAATGATCGTGTAGTATTAAAGTAATACTGCATGAATCATCAACTAACATAGTTTAAATACAACATACAAGCAAGATCTGGAGGTCCAAAGTGGTTGTCAGGCCCTTCCTGGGTTTTCTGGGTTACCTAGAAACCCAGGCAATGCTTGATAGCTACTTTGTGCCTTAATTAGATCGAGTTCTGTTTGACGATATGGTGTTTTAATAGTTCCAGTGTGTATCCAACATACAAGTGAACAGATCTAACAGATAAAATTGATCTAAAAATATCACACTAGCTAGATCTATGCCGGTCAAAGTCTGTCAGAGATAGTGTTCTTGATTTTTCTGGAAATTCTAGAAAACGATTATCGTGATCATCCCACCTACTTTGAACATCCACTAAATACATCCTATTTATTGTTTAAGTGATCTAAAGGCATGACGTTTTAGTCCATTTAACATACTATAACCTAGATATAACAACAACATCAAATTAATAAACACACGAGAGATCTGGATGCATAAACAAGCTGTCAGATGGTTCTGGGCATGATCTGGGTTGCCCAGAAAATCCAAAGTTATGATCGGTCAATGAGGTTTGACCACCCATAACTTTCATTATGTACGTACACTATCTGGGCTAGATTCAAGTTTCAGAGTAAAGCCCACATGACAAACTATAACTACAAACTTTTAAAACACCAAAACCATAATCAGAAAGAGATTTATGAGGTCTGACATTCGGTTGTCAGACCACTTTAAACAAATTTCCAGATTTTGAAAAATACCAAATCCGAGCCTATAGATGTTATGGATCTAACATCTAGAAACCAAGATGATCAATACACACTACACACTACATGTTTAACACAAAATAACTAAAATCTAACATAACTTTCATGATCATATTTCTAGATTAGGTTTATACCTTTCTATGAACAATTCTTGATTCTAACATTCTGATTTATTATGAGTGATAGTGGGGCTTGCTTTTGGGACTTATATACTAAAGAAATTCCTGGGTTTGAAGAGAGAGAGAGAGAGAGTTGGTTGAGTATTGGTTGCACAATTGAGCTAAAATATGATCTTTTCTCTCTCTTAATCTATATATAGTATGTATGCAATGAATTGGCTGATCTAGAATGGCTGGTTTGCTGGAGGTTTTAGTACAAGTAAGTCAAGGGTAGTTTACCAACTAAAGTGTTGGAAAAATATACAAGTTATCTAACAATAATACAAGAGGGGTAAAATGGTCAATTGCCTGGTAATTTTAATGGCCATTTGGTCATTTGCCCTAACCCTTAGGGTTTGAAAAAAATATGGATTTACTAGGATTTTGTAAGTAATGTTTAAAAATGAAAACTTAAAGTTTCTAAAAATGGAAAATTAATGTTCCCTAATTAGATTAGGTTTTCTAATTACATAAAACATGATAATTAGGTTTAGGTTTTACTAATTACAATTAAGATTGCCAATTTAGCAATTAGGACTCCAATTTGATAATTAGGGTTACTAATTTTAGAAATTAGGGCTTCTAAAAATTAGGGTTTCCTAATTTAGAAAATTAGGTTTTTCCTAATTATTATAAAAATGTATAACACCTGACATTAGACACATTATCACAGTATCACAATTACATAACGACTTAACAAATTCTTAAAGTCGTAATTAACTTTCGAATTAGGGTTTCTAACAATTAATTAGGGTTTCAAAAATTAATTAGGGTTTCAAAAATTAACAATTATAATTTGAACACTTGTTATTAATCATATTAACACAATATTTGACCCATCTTAAACTCCAGCTTGAGTTTCAAATTAGGGTTTAATATAGTAATACTAGGTTTTGTCATGTTACATTAAAACTGTTCCACACATTAACATTACACACATAACATATATATTTATAGAACTAACAAATAATAATATTATATTATTATTCTCATTCATTGCTCAAAATCAAGAATTAGGGTTTGGATTCCATATCCGATTTATCTTTCATATACATCATTATTAATTAAATTAAAATAATTAACTTAAATAATTTAAAATAAATTCATATAATAAAATAATTATTATAATAATTCTATAATCATTTCATATATTACTTAAATAATATAATAATCATATTTTCATAGAAAATAAATAATAAAAATATTTCTACTATAAAATTAATTATTATAAGAATATACTTTATAATGATCAATAATTCTAAAATAAAATTATTTGAAATTATACATGTAATAAATAAATTTTATTTATCACATAAATAAATACACATTACCTTGCACATATTCCGACCTTTAAAATAAAAAAAAATTACATGAAAAATTTCTTATTTAATAATATAGAAAATATCGGGTTATTACATTCACCCTCCCTTATAAAGATTCTCTCCCCAGAATCACCATTTCAAAACTTATACATACAAGGGTACATAGATTACACAGTCATTTCAAGTAGATCTTGATCAGATTCGATCGAACCGGTCTTTAACTATTCATCCTAAAGCTTGTTTATCTGATTAAATGGAAAAAATTGATTTCTAATAGAACTCAAATTCCTCCTTCAAAATTTCTTTTATATAATAATTTGCTATATATAGGAAAATCATATATAAGAAAATAAAATTTATTCGAATAATACCTGGAGTTCCATTCCCAGCTGCCACGGTATACTGGACCGTCATATTGAAGACTTTTGTGGTTGATTCTGTTGGTTTGTTTGTTGAATTCCCGTTGTCGCCAATGTCCCGCTGCTTTTCCCCGTAGTCATACTCCATGCATCTATTCTCTTTTTTGGACAGTCCTTCGCCGTATGGTCCGTTGATCCGCACCTGAAACACCCTCTGTTCCTCCTTGGATTGGGGCAGTTGGGAGAGATATGTCCCTCCTACCCACACTTGTAACACACAAACATACCCTTAAGACACTCTCCCGAGTGATTCTTTCCGCAATTCCCACACTACACAACCTATTTCTTTCCACCTCCTGGCCTAATTTTGGTATTCCCAAAATTATCTCCTTTCCTTTTTCCAGTCTTAGATCCGCTACTCCCTTATCTGGCTCTAGCTTGATTTGCCTCCCACCAAAAATTTACTTCCCCTTTTATCATATATGTGGCAAAAGTTGTCTTTTGCCCCTCCGTTACCCTAGCTATCACAAATGCTTTTACAGGGTCAGTTGATCCTCTATGTCCTTGCGGTTCGACTTCCTTGAAGTCTTTGAAGTTTGTCGATCGATTTTCTGGCTGATTTCCCGTGGCTGGTATTCCATTCTGCATAGCTTGAGCGTCCATATTCGCCAAATTCTGTATCAGGTCTGGTTGTCCTCTAGCTTTGTTGACAGGTTCTTCTGCCTTTTGGTTTCGTTTTCGTCTTGGTGGCATTATCTGATCAAATAAAATCATGTTCATCCAACTAATTCATAGTACTTTTCATAGAATAACACATACTAATTTAAACATCTGTTATCCCTTCGTGACACAAAAGTATGGAATCGTTGCCACAACTTATACAAGATTTGAGAATATTACATTACACAGACATACTTATCGTATACGCATCATAGAATCATACACATTAAAGTAACACTAATACTACTTATTTCTTACGCCTTCACTAAGGATCAATTGCTTAGTATTCTATATATTGTATTATCCTCAAAAATCCATTCACACATAACTATACCAAGATCATCAAACCTACCACACATTATAAGTTCAGGAACTTACCACAATCATATGAGTTTAAGAACTTATTCTAGTCAGACCTTTGGCGTCCATTTGTTGAGGGGTTCAAAAATTTCATATAATTATGAGTCATGAAATTACCATAAGTATGAGTTTTAATAACTCGAGCTTAACCTTATATTCTCTAACCATACTCTATCTATCAGTTATATTATCGTTTCTGGGTCCGATACTACATTTTCCAGTATAATCACCTCATTAGGGTTGCTTACAAAGTGATCCTCTATTTCAGTTATTTACTTTGATATTGGCTCAGTTATGGAGATCGTCTCCTTCTTTACGATCTGAGGGTATCCTAATCCTTTTCCACCTGATATCTACGTAAAACCTATGTTGATTATCACGTAGTACATACACACAGCAACAAATAATTTTATACAAGTTATCTTTTATTTTGTTTAACGATGAATTTATTCAATTCATCTCCTTTTAAACTCTAAATAAGTTATTTGTATTTTTAACGTTTTCCTCTATTCTAAGGTTATAGCCTAAGGTCTATCCCGCTTAAGGTTTCTAACCTTAAGCTCTGAAACCAACTTATGAATTTCATGGTGTTTCCAACCATAGCACCTCATAGTGGTACCTATTAGCTTTCCACCGACTGGCTCAACGTCCCCTACGGAAAGTCTGGCCTCGGTGCATTCCATACAAGGAAGTCACCGGCAAGAGGCTCGGGGCTCTTTGCAAATTCATGCTTATAGCTCTGACACCAACTTGTGACGCCCCCAAATTCAGGTACTTGAAACTTGAACTCGGTGCTTCTATGAGCGAAATAATACTAATAATAATAACTATAAAATAAATACCAAACTTAATTTACATATATCAGAGTCTAATCACAAGTACGCGACCTTTAAACATTCATTACATGATAATTAATACATATCATTGTCTTAATAAAGTCAAACTATTACATAAGATAACATAAGTTTATTCTGTTTGCTTTCCTATTTCCCTACTTTGGCTTGAACCTTCCGGTTGATCACGCTTAGCTGAAAACATTTAAATTTAAAGCAAGAATGAGCATTTGATTGCCCAACAAGTAATATCAACAATAATTATAAGGTGAAAGGATTAAATGTTTTCTTTGAATGACACTTCTACAACGAATCAACAGTTGTGAAGTAAGCTAAACCAATAATAACAGCATATCAATTCTATATTAAATTTTTGAAACTACCTATTGACTATAATTGGAGAGCAGTCGACAGACTATGAACTTTGTTTTCAATTTTCACTAAGGTTTAGCAGAACTTCATCTGCAAACCATCATAACTTACGGGCGCGGGGGTGATCATCCCAATGTGCCCTGTATTGATCAATACTACATGCAAGAACGATATTATTGTTCATCTTATCCACCTTAGGTGCACAAAAGTTTCCCCATGTTCGGGATGTTCATACTTAGTCGGGAATCCGAATCAAAACAATTTGATTGGATATAATAAAATTCTATCATGTTTCAACAATATTTCTAAATTTGTGTCTAGCTGGGTCAAATAACTTAGATGACTTTTAATTAATGTATACCTACCGAAAATCAATAGGAATGTATCAACATGTGATTAAATACAATAATTATCCAAGTGAGGTCACTTGTATAACCATGCTTAGAAATTAACCAACATAATATATATCTTGATCTATAATAATAGAATTAAAGACTTGTACAACAAATTATAATCTAATAACTTACTTATACATAATCATTGCATAAGTATATACAAAGGTTAAGATATTTGCACAACGAGAAAGAGTAGTTCTGACATTCGCTTACGCGTGTCCATTGCATAATGTAAATGCAAAGATAGGATACTTGTCTGGTCTGCTGCTTACAGTAGTGCAACTTAGTTTTATCATTTATATCGAGACCTATAATTAATAAGATCATCCTATTGATTAGAAATACAGATCATAACACATAACACTACTATTTACAGTCATCACATAACCTAATCACATTGTCACATATGTTTAACAGTCATTGGATCACAAACAAACACTTATAACGACAAATTATATAAGTCCAGATCAATTTCTGAAACATTTCGGTGTACTGATGGCTTTATCGGGTAATTAACAAGTCTAAAACTCTATTATGTAGTTCAATATTCGATTCGATAATTTAAATATCAATTATATTATTTTTCATAGCCTTATAATAATGTTTAAATAATCATTATAATTAATCATGATTTTTCAAACACTGGAATCATTATTAAATGATTTAAATATTAAATAATTCTATTATCATTAATATTTAATTAATATTAAATTATTAATGAAACTATTGCTAAAATATTAAAGTTATTTACAATAACTCAAAATATTTTATTACTCTTAAATGATTTTTAAAACATTTAAAATCATTTTAAATAATTATCATTAATATTTAAATATTAATGTAATATTTATCAAAATATTAAAAGTCATTTATTATAACTTAAAAATATTTTAAAACCATTTTTATCCTTTTAAATGATTTTTAAATCAATAAAACTATTTTTAAACTATTTATTTAATATAATTATTAAATAAATCAAATATCATTAATATTAAATAATTAATGAAATTTATCTTAAAATATTGAAAGTTATGTTTTATAACTTCAAATATCTTTAAACACTTTATTTTCATTTAAAATGATTTTTTAAAATATTAAAATCATTTTATTTAATATAATTACTAAATAAATCTAATATCATTTGTTAGTTCTCAGTAGAGTACAATACGTATCTAGGGGGGGGGTGAATAGATCCTTTCAATTTCAAATATTTTTCTCGTTTATTTTGAATTGCTAATGATTTAGCACATGACAAACAAAAGAATCTTTTCAAGCACATCGGTAGAAGTAAAAGATCCTCTTCATTGATATATTCATAATCATACATACATTGTTCTTAGAGTTAGTTCGGTTGTAAGCAGTTAAAACATATATAGCAGTTATAACAGTTAATGGACATAATGTAAATGACATAAAGTAAAAGACACAAGGGGTTTTAAGTGGTTCAGAGACTCAAGCTCCTAATCCACTCTTCTGCTTTCAACTAGCAGGATTTCCACTAAGGAAGGGCAGCCCCCTTAATCATTAAGATTCCTTCAAGGCCAACAGCCTTGGAACTTCAGTTCACTAAGAACTCTTCAAGGCCAGCAGCCTTGGATAGATCCTTTTAATTTCAAATATTTTTCTTGTTTATTTTGTATTGCTAATGATTTAGCATATGACAAACATAAAAATCTTTTCAAGCACATCAGAATAAGTAAAAGATCCCCTTCATTGATATATTCATAATCATACATACATTGTTCTTAGAGTTAGTTTTGTAACAGTTAAAACATACATAGCAGTTATAGCAGTTAATGGACATAATATAAATGACATAAAGTAAAAGACACAAGGGCTTTTAAGTGGTTCAAAGACTCAAGCTCCTAATCCACTTTTCTCCTTCCAACGAGCAGGATTTCCACTAAGGAAGGGCAACAAACTGAATCACTAAGATTCCTTCAAGGCCAGTAGCATTGGAACTTAAACTAACTAAGAACTCTTCAAGGCCAGCAGCCTTGGAACTTCTCTAGTTCCCTAGGAACTCTTCAAACTTAGTAGGCTTGGAACTTCATTTAGTCTCTCCGGACAAGGACCCCTCAGGCCCTGGCTTCTTGTTTGTTGAGTTATTTGTTTGTTGTTTTGTTGGTGCTGAGCTACTAAGATGTCTTTAAGCTCTGAACATCTTCTGTACTTAGCAGCTTGGCGTGATCATCCTTGAAGTGCAGTTGAGTATTACATGATGCTCACTTTTCTTCAATTACATCAACCACTTCGATGATCCTTGATGAACTCAAGTTGAAGATCTTTCTTCTTGATACTTGATGGCTGCACATGATGAGTTTCTAAGATGACTGTAAGCTCTTCTGCTAGGTACTTAGAAACTTTCTCATGCTTAACACTATGATGGCGTTGGTGATCTTCTTTCTTGGTACTTGATGCCTTCTCATGATGGACTTGCTAAGATGACTGTATGCTCTTCTCTCTGGTACTTAGAGTCTTCCCATGATGGACATCAAGATGACATTGATGCTCTTCTATCTCCCGGCAGTTCAGAACATTCTTCTTGTAGTAGAAATCTCACTTCTACACTGTAGAACTCTCACTTCTACTTCTTTCTTTGTCTGTCTCTAAGTGTTCTTGGTGGATCGTAGAGTGAGCCTTCTGACCTTCATTGGTCACTCATTATTTTACGTTGGTTAGATCAGTCCACCATTTCTCCAAACTCAACAACTCCAACAACCTTTGATCTTTGAAGATCTAGCTGATTTATACTCTTTCCTAATCTTACCGTTGGAAAGTAGCCGTTGGATGTTCTTTGAAATGCTTCGCAGATCTCGAGTTGTTTGGTGCAGAATGCAGATGTGACATGACATCCCCTTTTCTGACTTTCTGACACTGCAGTCTACTATTTCACCTACCCCATCAGAGATGTCACTTTGATGTCTCAGGCAGGTCGACGAATTTATTTCCCCCTTTCAATTTCTCGATCAAAGGTTGTCCTTTTGCATCGATGCTCTCAATACGCTCTTATCCGAAAACTAACCTTTAGATTGAACCGTTGCCAATGCTTCAATCTTTGGATGACCAAACTATACGATTCTAATGCATGCTTTCTTGAACTTGATAATAGTGTCTTGTTGACTGTTCCTCATTGACATGCAGAGTCAACATTACGATCTTTGAAGAGTGTTCATTTGATCTTTAGTGTAGAACACTTTTTCCTTCTATTGTGCAGTGCTTCAACACTTCTTGTTTGCTTCGACTGCTCTCAGATACTGATGGCTTGACTCCTTGCTCTGGCCCCTTCTGAATAGCAAGACACTTCAGATTTGTGGCGTGTCCAGCTTTCTTTCTCCTTGTGATCTCCTGTTCACTTATCATCAATGGACTGACCCAATGCTTAATCACTTTAGCCTTATTCTTTAGAGGTTGGCTAGTATCTTTGTGTACACTCCATCAATTCCTTCTTTGTTTGGCAAACACTACGATCCTGGTTGCTTTCAAGATCGTCGTCTTCTATTTACTTGACAACTACTTCACTTGCTGACTTTCCTTAGTCAGTTACTGAAGTCTTCTTATGATCAACTTATGGAAGACTTCATCTCGAATGGCCTCACAACTAAATCTGGATGTTGGTTGAGTTGGCGCTTAAATCTTCTGTTAGCTTACATGCCATTCATTGAGTGCTCTCTGGTATCCTTTAGGTGGGATATATCTTTGCAGGACCAACCAGAGGATTCATTCATTTGGATATTCTGGGAGTGCTCAATTGTTGAGAATCGTGTTTGCTATACAATTCTTCCTTGGCATTATGAGCACATCTGTTGAAGTCTTAGTTTTACATTCTACGATTCAGCTTTGGCTGTGTTGACACTAAGACTCCGAGATCAGATCTTGACACTCTGCGAATTTTGACTTTGTGTTCGTTGTCTTCATTTGATCTTGCTCGACTACGATCTATGCCTCTGATATGACCAGTAGACTCTACGACTTTGAGTGTAGTCTACGATTCTTGACTTGGCTTTGGCAGATGCTCGGTCGGCTCGTAGACATGCTGTCTCTACGATTCTGAACATGACTTCCTCAGCAGACTACGGCCCCGAGGAAGTTCTACTCGACACACTACGATCCTTCCTCGTCTCTCCTGGCAGTCTACAAACTCTGAGATCTACTATCTTGCAAACTACGATTTTGCCTCGATAGCTCTCGAGTTTTCCTTGATTCTCCTAGCAGACTACAATTTCTGGTGCAGTGCTCGACGATTAGACAAGCCTATCTATTACATCATTAGATCAACCTAACATGCTTGATCTTTCTATATTTATAGTCCTTGTACATCATTTCTTTTTAAGGACTTTACAAAGCTTTTTTGCTTATGTAGGATCAACCTAACATATTTGATCAATTCATTCTAAGTCCTTGTACATATATTTCTATTATCTATCAATGGACTTTACAACTTTTCTTAATGCAAGCATACTTGCATATTCATTCATATATATCATAATCAAATTATATATAAATTGGAATATCATTCACATGCTTATTCCTGGCAATCTTCCCCTATTTGATTATGACAAAAATAATATGTGCATATGCATGTTATGAATGAATCTTATATACAGTAAGCAGCTATATTTCTAAAATAGATAATCACGAATGTCATTTATAATGATGTGGAATTTAATACACTATGACATTTTACATCCTAGATTCGTAACATAACTAAATAATTAATGAAATTTATTTTTAAATATTAAAAGTTATGTTTTATAACTTAAAATATTATTAAATACCTTATTATCATTTAAAACAATTTTTAATACAATAAAATCATTTTAATCAATTTATTTAATGCATTTATTAAATAAACTAATACCAATAATATTCAAATAAATACTAATATTTATGAAAAATATGTCAAATTATTAAAAGTTAATTTTTATGATTTAAAATAATTTTTAAAACTAATTTTGTAATTTTCAGAAATTTATTTCTAGTTTTAATGAATTTTTCAGAAATTAGAAAAATAAAATAATTAAATTCGTTGCTAAAGGCTTTAGCGATGGTTTCTGTCGCTGTAGGTGTTCTTGAGGCTCAAGAACACTGACAGTCAGTTGCTAAGGGGCCAGGTTTGACCGATCGTGACTCGTTGATAAAGATGTTTCTGGGCAGGGTCTTGTAATGATCGTGTAGTATTAAAGTAATACTACATGAATCATCAACTAACAGGGTCTAACTACAACATAAAAGCAAGATCTGGAGGTCCAAAGTGGTTGTCAGGCCCTTCCTGGGTTTTCTGGGTTACCCAGAAACCCATGCAGTGCTTGATAGCTACTTTGTGCCTTAAAATTAGATCGAGTTCTGTGTGATGATATGGCGTTCTAATGGTTCCAGTGTGTAGCCAACATACAAGTGAACATATCTAACACATAAAATTGATCTAAAAACATCAGACTAGCTAGATTCATGTCGGTCAAAGTTTGTCAGAGACAGTGTTCTTAATTTTCTGGAAATTCCAGAAAACGATAATCGTGATCATCCCAGCTACTTTGACCATCCACTAAATCCATCCTATTTATTGTGTAAGTGATCTAAAGGCATAACTTTGTAGTCCATTTAACATACTATAACCTAGATACAACAACAAGATCAAATTAATAAACACACAAGAGATCCGGATGCATAAACAAGCTGTCAGACGGTTCTGGGCATGATCTGGGTTACCCAGAAAATCGAAAGTCATGGTCGGTCAATGAGGTTTGACCACCCATAACTTTCATTCTGTACACGATCTGGGCTAGATTCAAGTTTCAGAGTAAAGCCCACATTACAAACTATAACTATAAACTTTTAACACACAAAAACCATAATCAGAAAGAGATTTAGGAGGTCTGACATTCGGTTGTCTGACCACTTTATACAAATTTCCAAATTTTGAAAAACATCAAATCTGAGCCTATAGATGTTATGGATCTAACATCTAGCAACCCAGATCATCAATACACACTACATACTACATTTTTAACATAAAAAACTAACATCTAACATAGCTTTCATGATCACATTTCTAGATTAGGTTTATACCTTTCTATGAACAATTCTTGATTCTAGCTTTCTGATTTGTTATGAGTGATAGTGGGGCTTACTTTTGGGACTGATATACTAAAGAAATTCATGGGTTTGAAGAGAGAGAGAGAGAGAGAGAGAGAGAGAGAGAGAGAGAGAGAGAGAGAGTTGGTTGAGTATTTGTTGCACAAATGAGCTAAAATATGATATTTTCTCTCTCTTAATCTATATATATTATGTATGTAATGAATTGGTTGATCTAGAATGGCTGGTTTGCTGGAGATTTTAGTACAAGTAAGTCAAGGGTAGTTTACCAACTAAAGTGTTGGCAAAATATACAAGTTATCTAAAAATAATACAAGAGGGGTAAAATAGTTAATTGCCTTGTAATTCAAATGGCCATTTGGTCATTTGCCCCAACCCTTAGGGTTTGAAAAAATGGATTTTCTAGGATTTTGTAAGTAATGTTTAAAAATAAAAATTTAAAGTTTCTAAAAATGGAAAATTAGTGTTCCCTGATAAGTGCATATTATTCATTTATTTTGATTCTATTATATTTAGTTTTATTGCATGTTTCATGTGTATATAAGCTTATTAAGGTGTTTAATAATTTCAGGAAGAATTGGAGCTGAAATGAGGAAAAAGAGAAAATTGCAGGGTTTTTAGCATTAAGTTGGATGCATGGTCTAGGCTTGGGACTTGAATTTTATTGTAGAGCTCTTCTTTATCTTTCCGGAACATTTTGAACCGTCCCAATCAGAGTTCATATGAAAGAGCTATGATCTTTTTACTAAACGGACGTTGAACCTCAAAGTTTGGAAGTTGTAATTTACAAAGCAGACACTTGGAACCTGATTTCGACCTTGATTCAGCCAGAATCTGTCAATTCTCAAAGAATGAAAGTTGTAGATCTCGTCGATATCTTCGTTTTGATAGGTAGCAGGCTCCGTAACTGCTCCCAGATCAAAAGTTATGATCGTTTTACCAAATGACGTCGCAGCAGGAAATGGAAATTCGCCCCAGCGAATTTGAGCGGGAAAATTGAGAAATCTTGGAATTTTGGAAAGTTTCTAAATGCATATTTTGACAGATTTCTACATGGAATTGGATTGATATTTCTATTAGAATTAGGACATCTTTAGACTAAGATTTATTTTCAATTTAGATTCTATTTCTTTATGGAAACTAGTTATGATTTGTAATTTCTTTTAGGATTTGGATTTCTACTTCCTATAGGATTTAGGAGTTTTTCTAGCACTATAAATAGAGGATGCTAGTCAGGGTTTTATAGATTCAATCATCTACTACATTCTCTCATCTTCAACATTGGAATATTGAAGACATGAGCTAAGTTCTTTTTATTCAGTTCTAAGGGATGTTGAACCTTATTTATAATTAATGGTTAATTGAGTATTCATTATTTATTCCTTGTCGCATGAAATTCATTCTTGATAATCTGATTTAATTTCTGAATGCTATTTGGCTTAACTGATTTGATTTCTGCAGGATTGAGTTGGTTAACAAATATCATATGCTAGATCAAGGAATAATATTACGTGTAATTGATATTGTTTCTAATCACAAGTAGTAATTAGTAATACTTGATTGTGTACAAGCTTTTGAGCGTTGCTATGATTATCAGAAGACAAGTTAAACAATCCGAGCTTATGTGTTTGTTGCTTGGAATAGTCTAATTCCCTAGTTCTTAATGCTGCTATTATATTAAATCTAGAGAGCTTATTCTAGGTTATATAATTATTAGAATCTTGTGAAGAGCTTGTTTCATTGAGTGACAATCTAATGGGAGTTTCGGGTAGCAGAGCTTGTTGTTACCTAGGGCTATTAGTTTCATTGAAGGGTAAATAATGTTACACTTTATTAATCTATTATTATAAAAAGGTGATACTGAACTGAAGAATTGAAGCTTTTTATTTATTGTTTATTCTTATTAGTTTATTCTTGTTAATTTAATTAATTAATTCAAAATCCCCTTTTCATTAGAAATCATAGGATAAATATAAAACAAATCACTCTCTGTGGGATCGATCCTTGCTTACTATTGTGCTAATTGTTTAAATTTATAAAGTGAAAGTGAGGTTAATTTAGGAATGTAAACGACAGCTCCCATTCCCTAATTAAATTAGGTTTTCTAATTACATAAAACATGATGATTATGTTTAGGTTTTACTAATTATAATTAAGATTGCCAATTTAGCAATTAGGGCTCCAATTTGATAATTAGGGTTACTAAGTTTAGAAATTAGGGCTTCTAACAATTAGGGTTTCCTAATTTAGAAAATTAGATTTTTTCCTATTTATTATAAAAATGTATAACACCTGACAGTAGACACATTACCACAGCATCACGATTACGTAACGACTTAACAAATTCTTAAGGTCGTAATTGACTTTCAAATTAGGGTTTCTAACAATTAATTAGGGTTTCAAAAATTAACAATTATAATTTTAACACTTGTTATTAATCATATGAACACAATTTTTGACCCATCTTGAACTCCAGACTGAGTTTCAAATTAGGGTTTATTACGGTAATACTAGGTTTTGTCATGTTACATTAAAACTGTTCCACACATTAACCTTACACACGTAACATACATATTTATAGTACTGACACATAATAATATTATATTATTATTCTCATTCATTGCTCAAAATCTAGAATTAGGGTTTTTATTTCATATCCGATTTATCTTTCATATACACCATTATTAATTAAATTAAAATAATTAACTTAAATAATCAAAATAAATTCATATAATAAAATAATTATTATAATAATTCTATAATCATTTCATATATTACTTAAATAATATAATAATCATATTTTCATAGAAAATAAATAATAAAAGGTTTATACTATAAAATTAATTATTATAAGAATATACTTTATAATGATCAATAATTCTAAAATAAAATTATTTGAAATTATTTATGTAATAAATAAATTATATTTATCACATAAATACATACACATTACCTTGCACATATTCCCACCTTTAAAATTTAAAAAAATTACATGCAAAATTTCTTATTTAATTATATAGAAAATATCGGGTTATTACATTTGCTGACAACAAATTTTACTCTTTTCTCTACTCTTATTTTTGTCTTTTAATGTCTATTCAATTGTGGATTCTTGGTTTAAATCATTAATCATGAACTAAATTCTTGTTTAAGATTACAGTGGAGCTTATTGCGTAGTTTATTTTAATATGCTTCTTTATTAATTATTGTGATTATTCGTGGATTATCTATTATGGTTTGTGAAGAATTGCTTAATTGCTTAGTTAACAATTTCTATGATAATCTATATGAACTCGAGAGATGAATTATAGATTTAGATCTGATTATAATAGCATGTGATTATATTTTCTGCATGGCGTTGGAATTCATAATTTATGTCAAGGATAGAGATATACATATACATCGCATGTAATTTGATAGAGAACTTGTTCTTTAAATCCTCTTTAATTGTAATTCACATAGAGATATAGTGAATTAGTTAATTAGGGTGTTCTTCTTAATTCTATCATCTGTGAATTTAAGTTAATTTGAGTATGATTCATTGAGAGATAGTCATATTTATTTATGTGTTCTTGATTAACAATTCAGAATAGTGAGCATAATTGATAAAGAAATGTATTAATTTAAGTGAAGCAATAAGTGAAGTTGTGATCTTAAATCTCCATAATTTGATTTTTAACTAGTGGGAATTAGAATTAGTTTAATTAAATAATTTAATTCATACCCTTAAATTGATTGTTTAAATAAAATTAGTTTGGTTAAGAATTAATATTTGGTAATTTGTATTAATAATTTCTCATGGAAACGATACTCTACTTACACTTTATTACTTGTTGACCACGTATACTTGCGTGCTGTGCGTAAATAGATTTTACACCAACAAAACACCGGTGAAAACGCGAAAAAAGAGTGTTTACGTTACCCGTAGTGCTTAGAACGAGCGTACAATGGTGGAATACTCAAAATCAAGCCTCAAGTGAAAAGATTTTAGAAGAAGGGTTGGATTTCACAAAGAGAAAGAAAGAACACTTGAATGTAATGAATGAAAATGAGTGTAATAACCCAATATTTTCAATATAATTAAATAAGAAATTTTGTATATGTATATGTGTGATAAATAAAAGGTATTTATTATTATTTTGTAATAAAAATAGTTATTATTTATTTTCCGTGAATATATGATTTTTATGATAAGTATTGAATACACTCTTAGATTTGTAATATCATTCGTGTGGAAATTATTTCATGTCATGTAAAACGAGTTTGGCGACAAAAATTGACACTGACTTGAAGCTAAACCAGGTCTTAGCATCGCAGGCGGTACGACGCAATTGCTACCGTCCCAAAGAAGATAAATTAACACAACAAGCACAAAAGGGTCGATTAGAGAAATATTAAATTTTCTACTTTAGAAATTAAATGGAACAGTTATGTGATATGTGTGACATTGATAAACCATGAAATAAAGTACTTTATGTTTGACGAAGGAATTATTAAGTAAACCATTATATAATATTAATTAATTATGGTAGAATATCGATTACTTGGTAATTAATTAATAATATGTGATTATAATTATTTGCATTATATCTATAAATATAATAAGAATTATTTAGATAATTAATGATTATGGAGAGCCATAAATACATTAATCGATGATGATTAGATTAATTAATATTGGTGTTAATTAATCAAGGAAGTGAATAATTTATTTATTTATCATAAATAAATAAGTTATTAATATAATACTATTAGATTAATTATTATGCATATGAAAGCAATATTACTTAACTATACTATATAGTGTAGTGTGACTTTTATGTGATTATATATTAAGTTCTATGAAACTATATTGTATGAATCATATTGAAACTATATGGTATGAATACATCATGAAGGTGTATGTGACAATATGTATATGGATATATATTAAAATAATATACCATAAACGTATTGTAAGCTATTATTTTAATAAAGTATATCGATGTGATAAAATTATGCATATACTATATGTATGTTACATTTCTGTATTACATCTACTACCTTGAAATATTGCACTATATTGTGGCATTAGGATATAGCCCATGTATGGAGAATGTGTATATAAAATATAACATAAAAGTAAGAATTTGTATAAATGTTGTAAGAGTGCTGAGTATTTGGGTTGTCTCAAATTTAGTGTCCAATTTGCTCCTTATTTTCACATTCACGTGTTTGGCAAAGGCTAGGGCCTATTCCTTTTTCTTCTTCCAAGCTTAAGCTAGCAATCTAGATGTCAATGATGAACAAGGGAGTGGGGATTATGATGAATTTCAACAACCATTTACCAACTCTCTCTTAACCATCATGTAATCTAATATTCTCATTGGTTTAATTTGATGTATATATGCATTGTCTGTGTTCTTGTTTCTCTATAAATACAACCCATCTCCTTCTAATTTCTATTGCTGAGAGTTGTCAAAGTGTGAGATTGAGAGCATACAAGTAATTTAGGACATTGGAAGTTCAATTAGTAGCAAGTTCATTCATATTGTAGAGGTATAATTCCATTCCTCGTTTTCCCTTTCATTCTCTTTCAAAAATAAGTTGAGTTCTTCAATTTCAATTTTTTTATTTTATTTTATGGAATTTGATGATAATAAGGATTGGGTAATGGTTGTATAGTTGTTATATAACTTAATAAGCATGTTGAAACTGATACATGGCTATTTAGAATCAAATTTGTGAATAATTTTTGTGTTTGGGCTAAAGTTCTGCCAAAGCAGATCGTTCTCGCTTCGAACCGATACATAACAAATTTAGCATCAGTAATAACATCGAGGCATAAATAAAGCAATGTGCTTTATTCTTTGTTTTCAATTTTTGCTTTCTCTTAAAATTTTTGCCAAGTTTGATCAATTATTATGACTTATACTAGTATGCAAGCATGTGAAAAGGTTATATATAGATATATGAACCTCATGTTAACATGTTTAGGCTATATTATCATGATTAACGAAAGTGTGTAGTTTAAAATAAATTTAGGAACTTAGAAACGAACTTGATATGTGTGTATGCCATGTTTATATACTGACTTTGCAAGCATGTTGGTATGGCTTAGAAATGCATGAATAGACCGTTAACTTATGTTTATATGATTCATAAGAAAGCATGAACGCATTGGAGTTATTAGTAAGGTTACTAATGAAAATACGAACTTTGAACGAGAATGTTAACATACTACCTTGAGAGTTAGAATCTGATATTGTGAACATGTTTGATGAGTCTCTTAGACTCACTCAAGTATCATAAATAATATATATAACATGCTTAAGTATTGTAATTCAAGGAAAGCATAAGTAAAGCAAATTTCCAACCAAAACGAGGTTAATTACACATATGTGTTATGAATACTCACAAGTATGCCTAATATGAGTTATATGACTATCTTATATGTTTAGAAGGCAAACATGTTAGACTTTGTGGTTTCATGACCTTGAATGGTGTTAACTTGTTGAAATGTTTATTTTAGAAACCATTTTATGAAAATGGGAAACCTAGATTGACTTAAGAACCAATAAATGACCCTTGTCATGATAGTATGTATGTTGTGTTCTTGCTGGACAGAAACCACAAGGCAACATCTAAGTCTTGGCTTGGACGGGTGGATCTATAGCAATGCCTACTGCCGAATTCTAAAGGCCAAGCCACGTAAGTAAACTGCCATTTGGAATCTGAGTTCTGCAATTTGATTTTGGATAGTTGACTTGTATGATGCCTATATTTCTAAAAATGGTTTCAAACCTACTGATGCATGTATATATGTGAGGATTAGGTGATAAGATAGTATTTGCTTTATATAATGAAAGTCCATGAATAAAAAGCCCTTAAAATTGAGTATTCTTAATAAGCTTATGAAGTAACTAGATACTTGATTTCATGATAACCCATGAGTTGATTTTGTACCATATGTGCGTATTAGAATCATGTCAAACTTGAATAAAGAATGTATTAGCTAATGAGCAACTTGTGCTTATAATACACTATAAACATGATTCGAAAGTGATTGATTTATTAACGTGGATAAACTACGCTTCAGGCAAGTATCTTTACTCTTTATATCTATTTATGCAATAAACATGTGTAAGTCAGTTATTGAATTATATTCCGGTTATACAAGCTTTTAAACGTTATTTTTACTAATCATAGCGTTCGTGCAAGTATCCTAACCTTTGCATTTACTTTATGCAATGGACATGTGTAAGCTAGTTTCAGAACTATATTGCTGTTGTTATTGTTCATGTATCTATACCTTTGTAGATATGCCAATTCTTGAATTATATCCAATTATTGTTTATCATTGCAGTATTATTGTATAATCTAGATATATATTTTGTTCGTAAAGTTCTAAGATTTGTTATAAAAGTGTCCTCACTTGGATAATTATTGAACATGTTGATACATACTTATTGATTTCTAATATTTATATCTTAATTGCAAGCTGTCTAAGCTATTTGACTCGGCTAGACACATATTTAAAAATATCTTCGAATATGATAGAACCTTATTGATATCCAACCGAATTGTTGGTTTGGATTCCCGACTAAGTATGAACATCACGAACATTGGAAAACTTTGTGTGCCTAAGGTGGATAAGATGTACGAGAATATCGTTCTGGTATGTATAAACACTCGAAATTTCGCTTTCCTGTTACTAACTATGCAGGAGAACAAAAATGATTTCTTCACACTCCAGAGATAACCCTGTAGGATCACAACATCAATTCCAACCCCGAAGATAGCCTCAAGAGATCTAGTTCTCAACCCCGAAGATAACCCCGAGAAATCAGGTTCCAAACCTCGGAGATAACCCAGGGAAAATCAGTTTCAACCCCGAAAATAGCCCAGGGGGATCAAGATCAAAGCCTGGAGATAGCCCCAGGAGGTCAAGCCAACCTCAGAGATGACCCTGAGGATAGTTAAAGTCAACAGCAAGCCAACCTCAGAGATAACCCTGAGAAACGACTGCTACAACTGTCCGAAAATTGGAGATAACCCCGGGAGGGGCAAAATGGTCATTTTGACAACTCAACTTCACTTTCAATCAAATACACTCATTTCAACTCAAAATACTTCAATGGAAGTCCCACAAGAGCAATATCTTAACTCCGGAGCGCAAACTACACAAAACGGCTCACCGGATTGCCTGACGGAAACCTGGGAATGCCATTTCGGTCATGGACCCATCTTCTTGGAATCAAAAAAGGTTAAATCATATGTCATTGTGTAGCTCTTGAAAAGAGCTTTCTGGAATGGTATGGCACACTTCCATCGAACTCCCGGATGGAAAGTTATGAGCGACCGAGCGAATAACACAGCAGACGATTTCCGACACGGCGGGACCCACACCGTCCGGGCACCTCTGCAATCCAGCAGTACACCTACTACTAGGTGCCATAGGTAGACCTGTGGCTCCCCCCTCTATAAATAGAGGGCTTGGGGTGCTAATTTTCTAAGAGAAAAAGGCGAGGAAGCCCTGCCCAATTTGCTCTGCCCTCACCCCATGCAATGTACTTTCCCCTTTTAAACACCCGTGAGCTCATATATAGCCCTTTTGTACCTACAAAAGTCAGTGTTTACCCACTCTAAAGATATAGAAGCCTTCTTTATCAGTCAGCAGTAAGCCTTCTCACACACTTTAATGTCTTTCTTCATCTTTGCACACACCCTTCTACACGCCGAGAGTCGTGTTGCTTGCTTTTGCCTTTACTTCATCCGTAGTTTCATTTCATCATATATATATATATATATATATATATATATATATATATTTACATATATATTTACATATATATTGACTAAAATTATCGAGTTATGCCTCGATTGAGCCTGAACTTTGTCCGGTGCGCTTATTATTCATATATATATATATATATATATATAATATATATATATATACTACTGTTAACGATGAGCCTGATTTTACATCCATGAGCCTGCATTGCATTTATTTACTCGCTTATATATATATATATATATATATATATATATATATATATATAATATATGGTCTGAACTCTATTCGATGAGCCTATTTTACATCCTGCAGCATTTATTCGCTTATATATATATATATATATATATATATATATATATATATATATATATATATATATATTTATATCCGTAATTCGCATATATGTAAAATATATGCTCATCGTAATGTAGTTCACTTAAGCCCTCATATATATATATATATATATATATATATATATATATATATATATATATATATATATATATCGTCCCACCGGAGTTTACTTCGTGGTGGTTGATCGCTTACAACTTTCTTTACGTTTCGTCTCGCTGAGTTTACTTCGTGGCGCTTGATCGTATTTACTGACTTTATTTACATTTCGTCCCGCCTTTGAGTTTCCTCCGTGGTGGTTGATAACTTTTTACAATGCTTTTATTTACATTTCGATCCCCATGGAGGTGTTTCGTGGTTGGTGATCCTCGTGCGTATATATATATATTTACAACTTTTATATATATACCGCCATCGCTTTCATATAAACTGCAGTATTTTGTGAGCCTAGGAATCATGTGATCACAGATTCATTCCATTGAATCTAGATTCGGTTCCCGTGATGGAAATTTTTCAGTTGTAAGTAGCTTGTAAATTATTATGCGGTGTCTGAATTTCCTCAGATGGTTTCCATACCCACGAGGAAGTCGACATTATTTTGTACATTATTTTCATACAGATGCCTCGCATGCGTAAAATAAAATCAATCAAGCCGAGCACTTAATAAAATGGGAGTGTAAAAGGTCTCAAATACTATTGAGCATAAGGGTTTGAAAAACCTTTTTATAAAACATCATTGCTATATCTTGCTAAAAATTGAATTTTTACATAAATTCAAACCCTGTGTATATAGGTTCGAACGAGGCCTCGTACTACTTCCAAATAACAACACATTGACCCACACACACACACATTCAGATAATAGTTTCTTGAAAAGAGGCGGACACCGTGGTAACATGGATGTCGGGGGGTGCCTAACACCTTCCCCCCCGCATAACCAAGTCCCCGGATCCTAATGAATCTCGGTTTCACCGACCCGTTTAGCAGTGTCACATCACTGGGTCAATGTGCAAACCTTTTCTCGGTTGTGTTGGTACAACCATTTAAAAACTAACTAGCGATTCTAATAGTCCATCGTTGACATTATACATGTTTGGACCTTTTCACTTGTTTTTTCAAACAAATCTCACCTAAAATGAGAACACCAAAGAACAAGTAACTGTAAAGGACATCCAAAAATCCCGACGCCGACAGTGTGGCGACTCGCTAGGGACTCCAAAGAAGAGGACTTAAGCCGCTATTACAATCTTTTCAAAACTCATATCTCTTGTGTGGATGTTGCATTTACATTTGATGAATGTGTATGAATGCATTTCCTTATTGCACTTAGTGCTTCGCACCATAACTGCTTGTGATATTAGTGCTTCGCACCATATCTGTTTGTGATATTAGTGCTTCGTACCATATCTGCTTGTGATGCTAGTGCTTCGCACCATATCTGCTTGTGATATTAGTGCTTTGCACATGTCATCATTTTCATACGGTGAGACGCGATGTATGTGAATGTATGTTGTGTGGTCCCTCCACCAGGAGGCTATCCCATCGGTGTTTGATTACTGGACTCGTGAGAAGACTAATTCTCCGAGGCTCAGGAAAGGCACCACCCAAATTCGCTCTAGTTGAAAGACCGGATTAACTTCCCGTCAAGTAGATTGCGATGATTTGGGAACCTTCATGCCAAAAAGTCGCGAGAGTAACCTAAGATAGGTCAGCCTCTGATAAACCCAAAATGGAGGAAAGTCTCTTCATGCTCTCATTTCAAATTACTTGTACTTACATTCCATATCTATCTCTATGTAATGAGAAATATGAAGAAATGTGTACACATACATATTTTTTAGCATGCTACAAATAGCTGACATCCGTTTTGCAGGATAAAAATCCTAAAATGGACACATCACATAGCATGTTATTATACACATTCCCTAAAGACTAAACTATGCAAGTCTTTCGCAGGGAAGAAATCGGTCCCGTTACCCGGTTAAAGTCCAAGAAGGCACTGAGCCCACCGTCAAACATGGCTACAGGTGCCCAGCCTGATCCTACTTCTGTTTCCCGAGAGGAGTTTGAAGGATTAAGGAATCATATAGCAGAATTGGTTGTCTTTCTAAAAGAACAAAGTAAAAATATGCACGGCCAAATAATGCCTACTCAACCAGAGTCCTTCACACCAGGGGGCAGTCAGGGCATTGGTAAAAAGATGGAAACCCAGATACCTAAACCTCATTCCAATAAAGAAATCACAAATCTCAGGGATGATCGAGAAACTGGGTATATAAGAAAGAAAGTTCGACAAATGGAGGATACCATCCGGTCAATTAAAGGGACTGAAAATTATGGGAGTGTCACCTATTCAGATCTCTGTATATTCCCAGGGGCTCAATATCCTACCAAATTCAAAGTCCCAGAGTTTGAAAAGTATAATGGGGTAGGAGATCCCTATACGCACCTAAAAGTGTACATTAGCGAACCTGGGGTCTTATGTCAAAAAATGAAAGCCTCGTAATGCAACTTTTTCAAAAGTCTCTCACCGAGAAGCTAAAGCCCGGTATGCACGACTTGACAATGCCAAAATCCACAACTAGGAAGAATTGCCCACGCCTTTCTAAATTAAGACAGCTTTTCACCACAAATGGTACCAGATCGATATCAAGTGACTAAAGTGAAAAAAGCAAAGCAATCGAATCTTTCCGAGAATATGCCCAAAGGTGGAGACATCTAGCAAGACAAGTCATTCCATCAATGACAGAAGCTGAGATGGTAATGACATTTATTGATATCCAAGAGGCTCCGTACTACGAGAGGATCCTAGCAGTATAGGAAAGCCATTTGCGGAAATGATCAAACACGGCGAAATGACAGAGATGGGCCTGAAGGCAGGCAAGATTAAAGACTTCACTGCCTTGGAAGCAATCCGCCAAACATATACAGACCGCCGACAAGTATGCGAAATGATCCCAAAATACCCGATAAAGGCAATGAAGATGTATCCTTTGTTGTACAAGGGCAAGCTAGGAGGCCAAACTACAGTCCCCCCATTTGGAAAATGCAAGACAATCTGCCATCTCAATAACAGACTGCATTCAACCAATACCCAGACAGGAAAAGAAAATTCGAAAAATCAAAAAAACGGGTGTTCACTCCACTAGGCGATTCCCTTGAAAATGTATTGGCGATATTAATGGATCATAAGAAAATTACCGAACTAGCTCCACCTTTAGAACCAGGGAGCAAAAGATACAATCCAAGCTAGAGATGTGCTTACCACTCAGGGTCTCCAGGACACGATACACAGGATTGTTGGTCCTTAAAACATAAGATTCAAAATCGATCGAAAGTGGCGATATTGGTGGTCGAACAACTCCGACCAACAAAATGTCAACACCAACCTTCCGTCATGACACGATACTGGAAGAAGTAAACATGATCGGGTCAGGAAGTGCTGAAATGTATCCAATTCGTAAGTACATACGAAGGATGGAGGAATACCCCCAAAAGCACATAATAAATGTCCTAGAGTGGGAAAACTCGGAGGAGGGTATGCCAGTAATGTAAAAATTGGATGCGATCCGAATCAAGTGAACTCACCGGCTAAGTCGATAGTGCGCCAACATCAGGAAACAAGGCAATTTTTCATTCAACTATCAGAAAGCCAAGAGAAAAAGGACTCCATGATGAGCCAGCTAAATGAAGAAGAACAAAGCAGGCTAAAAATATAAGAAAATGGGGATGATAAAATTGCTAGAAGATCTCGCCAGCGGAAGAATCGATCGAGGGAATGCGAATTCTCAAAGATGAAAGATCAAATTATCTCTAAAAGAGTCCGAAAATTCACCCCTTTGAGCAAATCCAATGAAGAAATGCTACATTTTCTGATAAGCGAAGGAAGGATTACTGAGTTGCTGCCTCCTAAAAATCCCAAGATGAAGAGTTATGATTCCACCAAGATATGTCTCTACCATTCTAACTCACTTGGACATACGACTGAAGAATGCTAGTCTTTGCGACATAAAATCCAAGATCTCATTGAAAATGGAGAGCTGGATATTGAATTTCCCATGACCAAAAAAGGCGAAAAAGAAATAAAAAGCTTAAGATGTCCATTCGAGACAAACAATTCAAATGAGGTGAAGACTATGAGCGACAATTCTGCCAGAATACAAGGTGGACTGATCCTAATGCAAGAAATGACAGAAGAGACAAACAACCCCAAAGGAGATTCCCCCGCTAACATCAAACGTCCTATGGTTCCAAGATATCAGCCACGTTCCTAATTTTATCACCTTAGATGATGCGGAGGAAATACTAATCCTTTCCAAGGAAGAAAAAGCCAAAAAGGAAAGTTCTTTGCAAGAAATGCCACAACCGTTCGAGGGAGATTTTATGGTTGAATCTTTTGAAACCCATGAAGAAGGAGAAGGAATAGATGAAGGAAAAGGTGGTGAGATTGTCGGGGAATCCAACCCATTAGAGAATCCAGAGTTCATCCATTTTTACGATGCATCCATTGCAAACGTCCCTGAGGAATGTCCTGAATCAGGAAGCAATTAAGTTATGGCCACAAGCGAAGACATTTAGAATCAAGGGGTAACCTCTATCACGAGCCCTGAAGGCAACATAACCACTGACAATTGGACTATCAGGCCTCAACTAGCCAAGAAGATGTAGATCCAGGGGATAAAGTTGTGAGTTCCAGAAAATGTTGGAACGATATCACTTTCTTCGTAGTATGCCTTTTATTTTCCATGCATGTAAATAAAAAAAAAACAAAACAAAAAAAACAAAAAAAAAAAACATCTCTACACTCTTCTCACCTTTTCAAACCAAAGCCTGAACTACGAAAGACCTGATCTCCTTTTCAATAGGAGTACGTAGGCAACCATCGATGGTGCGGTCAAACCAAATAAAAACCCAAATAAACACTTCTCAAACAGATACACCCCAGACGATGATGGCCCAGACGTAATGGTCATCATTCGGGAGAAAGAGGTTGATGATAGCCCCTCCATCACTGCAGTCCACCAAGACTTTGCCCTCGACAATTGGAGCACCACTCCTTGCATTTGCCGACGAGGGTAAAAAGGGAAGAATCTCTCTCTACCTTGTAGATAGCAATAACTGCTTACTTTTTCTGTATAGTATTAGCAGTTACTTTTATCATTACAGGCTAACACTTTGTGTGATTGAACAGTGTTATATACTAAGTGAAAGCATATTTTGTTTCAGGACTCTGAATTTAGATGTGCGTGTACTTGCTGATGAGGTGCCTATTCTCCACAAGGACTGTAAGTTTGATGTAAAGTTGGACTCAAACTTGATGGAAATACAAGATTACTATGAGATACCTCAGGAGATCAAAGAATGGGTCGAAGACAAACCCCAGCCAAATCTTGATCAAACCACCTCTTTCAAACCTCGGAACCTTAGAAAACCCCAAACAAGTCCAGATTGGTACGGACCTCACTCCAAACAAAAGGAATGACATGGTTACTCTATTGACCCTATTCCATGATGTGTTTTCATGGTCTCACGAAGACATGGTCGGTTTATACACGGACATTATCTTTCATCGCCTTCCCATCAAAGGGGGAATTCAAGCCATTCAGGCAGAAGCTCAAGCGATTGAAACTTGAGTGGAAGTTAAAAGTTAAAAGAGAAATTGTGAAACAATTTCAAGCCGGCATCATCATGATGTCAACATACCCTAAATAGCTATCCAACATAGTCCCCGTGCCAAAATCGGGAAGGGAGGTACAAGTTTGTGTGGATTACAGAGATTTGAATAAAGCTTGCCTCAAAGATAGCTTTCACGTGCCGTTCATCCACATACTCATTGACAATACAGCTCGATACGACATGTACTCCTTTGCTGATTGCTCCACGGGTACCATCAAATCATGAAGTTATCAAGATGATCATGAGAAAACTTCATTCATCACGCCTTGGGGAGCCCTTTTCACATAATTTATTGTCATTCTACCTCATCAATGCCGTGAGCTACCTATCAAGGAGCCATATGGCTCTTTTCCACGATCTAATAGAAAAAGAAAAAAGAAAAAAGAAAATAAAAAGAAAAAAGAAAATAAAAGAAAAAAGAAAATAAAAAGAGAAAAAAGAAAAAAGAAAAATCTCTTGAACAAGTTTTTACAGCTTGTTTCCTTACCATCGAAGAGTTCTATACAGATGGCTTTGAGTTTGCGTAGAAAATACTTCCTCCATATTCCTCGGAATAGAATGATTTTATGGATGTTCTAGCAACTCTGGGCCTCCTCGATCAATATACATGACAAGGAAGACATGCCAACCCTCACATTTACGCAACAAAAAGCTCCAAATTTCATGGGAATTCCATTGAAAAGTATTGGATGACCTACCTCCCACCCAACATCCTTGGTATCAACACATCAAGAAGTACTTTACGAGATGGATCTACACCCACCGAGGCGAGCCCGACCGAGAAAAAGGCGGATCCATCAACTTGCTATAAAATTCTACCCGAACGAGATGCACTATACTGAAAAGAGATGCGAACGAGGTCTCCTCAGATGTCTGGACGAGGACCAAGCTCAGAGGCTCATGGATAAAATCCATGGGTGAGTATGTGGCCCACACATGAGCGTCCCTCTACTTGTAAAGAAGATCCTACAATAGAAAAGTCCGACTACTACGCTTCAAACAACACGACTTGGTTTTGAAAAAGATCATCGATAACCAAGCTCACTTAAAGGAAAATTCTCCCCCAACCGGAAGGCCCGTTTGTTGTCAAGGAAATATTGACAGGAGGCGTTTTCAGATTACAGAAATGGATGACGATGAATTTCCAAAGCTTATCAAATCGAACACCGTGAAACGGTATTATGTCTATGGTTACTATCAAGCGAACATCTTGGTTTTGGATCATCAGATTACCAGTCATTCTGGTTCTTTAACCCTTTACCACATACAACTCATTCACACTTTGCCCCTCAGGGAAACATCCTTTCAAGCCATCAGCCTGGTTTCACTACGATCATACCACTTAGGTCATCTCACCGCAAATTGAACCACTTACGTTTACAGTTTGGCTGCCCATACATGGGATCAAACTCTTCACACTTTCAGTTTATCCTCAACCTAGGATCAAATTTTCTCTTCCCTGCAGCTGACCTACTCATGGGATCATGTTTTTTCAACTCGCCTTGAAGGGCGAACTACGTCGACCTAATCTCCCCAATACAAGGGAGTACGTAGGCAGCCATGTTACATGGTCCGGTCTGACCACAGAAAAACAAAAACAAACATATTCCTATCCATAACCACATACATAAACAAGCCCCAAGACACCGAAGATGGTAGGGAATACACATAGATCGACGATCCATTCTAAAAATCCTGAGACATCTCACTGTCCATCCATCAAGGAGGAGTTCAGAATACATCCAGATCACAAAGTCCAGATCACAAGCGAATATCAAGCAAGTAGCAAGGAACAACTAAAAGGGAAATGAATCAACATATATTTCTCTGCCATATATAATGTTGTTTGATATATACAATGTGTACTGTACATGACAAAATGGCTAAGCTAGTCTATGTAGAAAATACAAGCCCATCTACAAATTAGTGTATATGCGGGCTATCAAGTCCAACATGAATTCCCTCTCAAAAGAAGGAGGTAACACTGTGATCTCTTACCCAAGGGTTTCTACATGAGCCAACAGATCCACTACCAACTACATGCGATATCTTGGGTGGATATAACGTCATCCCGCTTAGCAACAACGATATCCCTATGAGTTAGAGCATCATCTTTCTAACAAAGCGACATCTTTACCAGAAAGAGCTGTCAACATCAAAGCCCACATCCACTACTTGTTCACCAGATGGTATAGATGTAAAAGCCTCTTGTGATCTTGGCGTCTTATCAGCTCATCTATCAAAGCAACTATCCCAGACAACAAGCGAGGCTGGGGCAATTTCAAAATTAGTGACAATCGGATAGTGGATCCCTTATAACAAGATTGGGGGAAATCTCGAAAGCAGCGAGAACTCAACACTGGGGCATTTATCAATCATCCTAAAATGGAAAATGCACCAGTTAGCGCCATCAGCACGGTCCATCATCATCTCAATGGCGATTCAGATATTATTCACTCACGACTTCATCAACAAAGAGAGTTTCTCATATGAACCCTCAGCATCAACATGCGAAAGGATTGGGGCATTTTTCCAATTCCAAGAAATGGAAGGAGTTTAAGGCGAGATCAAGCTTCTCATCAAAAAGAAAGGGGTGAACTCCTGAAAGAAATCATAGCGACATAAACGTGCCCCTACGAAAGATGGGGAAACTTCTCAAAAAAGTTCTTAACTCAGAAGCAGAAGGTCAAGAATGAAAGGCCTAGCGAATGAAATCTACACCATCAACATGCGTTAAGTTTTCACAAGCTAAGGCCTCTACACCGACGTTCAAATCTGGGCAGCGAAAGAATGAATTACACCCTCTAGGGATTTTAGCGACATTCAAGTCATCAGTTCAGCCGGGTTGCGAATCAAACGCTTAAGGAAATGGGGCACAAGTACCCAACATCGAAATGAAACTCTAAATCACCTCAAGAATGGTGAGACATCGGGTGGTTGTCGTCAATCTAACGTAACATCAGGCGAAGTCTAGTGAAGTAATCCGTGGAAAATTATTTCAGCGAAGGTATCGAAAGATCTGGTATCCTAAACCATTGCCATCAATTCAGCGCGACATCAAGATAGTTCAGCGATGAAAGCTTCGTATACCACCGTTCGAGTGGGAATCAAAAAAGTTTGGCTATCAGCATGATAGTCAACGTTGCAAACTACCAGCGAATACATCAGGAGGGTCTGGTGATTTCAGAGCGTCGTCCCCATCAGAGATGTGGAAAACATCTCAACTTATCTTCATCAAACAAGCATCATCGATTATATGCCAAACCATTGGAGTCAACACCAGCATTTGCAGCAGCAATGATCGGTAAAAGGTAAAGCGATTTGTGAATACATTTCAACATTCATCATAATATTCATTACATTACGATTTTCAATTTTGCAATATGCGATATGCGATATGCGATTGGCGATGCGATATACGAAATGCCAAATGCAATATGCGAAATGCGATGTGCGAGTTGCAAAGTACGATTTGGCCAAATGCAAAAAGTGATGTGCGAAATGCGATGTGCGATTAACGAACTACGATTTGCGAAAACATTTTCATATTCATCATAAACATTCACTATATTGCGATTTGCATAATTGAAAATACCTTGTCATGTTTCAAGTGTCTACTAATCTTTATCATGTCCATTCCATTGCATTGCATGAACATGATAAAGAGGGGCATCTGTAGATACTCGAAATTTCGCTTTCCTGTTACTAACAATGCAAGAGGACAAAAATAATTTCTTCACACTCCAGAGATAACCCTGGAGGATCACAACATCAATTCCAACCCCAAGATAGCCATGAGAGATCCAGCTTCAACCTCAAGATAACCCCAGAAATCGTGTTCTAAACCCTGAGATAACCCCAGTGGAAAGTCAGTTTCAACCCCGGAGATAGCCCCAGGGGATCGAGATCAAAGCCTGGAGATAGCCCCGGGAGGTTAAGCCGACCTCAGAGATGACCTTGAGGATAGTCAAAATCAACAGCAAGCCAACCTCAGAGATAACCCTAAGAAACGACTGCTACAACTACGCGAAAACCGGAGATAACCCCAGGAGGGGTAAAATGGTTATTTTTCCAACTCAACTTCACTTCAAATCAAATACACTCATTTCAACTCAAAATACTTCAAAGGAAGTCCCACAAGAGCGATATCTTAACTCCAGAGCGCAAACTACACAAAACGGCTCACCGAATTGCCTGACGGAAACCCAGGAATGCCATTTCGGTCATGGACCCATCTTCTTGGAATCAAAAAGGTCAAATCATATGTCATTGTGTAGCTCTCGGAAAGAGATTTTTGGAATGTTATGGTACGCTTCCATCGGACTCCCGGATGCAAAGTTATGAGCGAATCGAAATAACAAATACAGCAGACGCATTTTCGACACGCATGGACCCATATCGCCTGAGGCACCCCGAGCAGCAAACAGTAGGTACACCTGTTACTAGGTGCCGGATGTAGACCTGCGGCTCACCCCTCTATAAATAAAGGGCTTGGGGTGCTGATTTTCTAAGAGAAAAAGGCGAGGAAGCCCTGCTCAATTTGCTCTTCACTCACCCCATGCAGTGTACTTTCCCCTTTTAAACACCTGTGAGCTCATATATAGCCCTTTTTCACCTACAAAAGTCAGTGTTTACCCACTCTAAAGATATAGAAGCCTTCTTTATCAGTCAGTAGTAAGCCTTCTCACACACTTTAGAGTCTTTCTCTTCATCTTTGCACACACCCTTCTACACGTTGAGAGTCATGTTGCTTGCTTTTTCCCGGACTTCGGTCTGTGGTTTCATTTTAGTCTATATATATATATATATTATATATATATTTACATATATATATATATATATATATATATTTTTGACTAATATTATCGAGTTATGCCTCGATTGAGCCTGAACTTTGCATTCGTTTACTATATATAACTTTTCGCTTTATATATATATATATATATATATATATATTTATATATATTAACTGTGGTCGGACTCTTTTCGATGAGCCTGGATTTTACATCCAGTGCGTTTATTCATTTATATATATATATATATACTTATATATATGAACTGTGGTCGAACTCTGTTCAATGAGCCTGGATTTTACATCCGGTGCATTTATTGTATATATATATATATATATATATATATATATATATATATATTCCGTCCACACTGAGTTTACTTATGTGGTGGTTGATCGCTTTACAGACTTTCTTTACGCTTTTTTTTTACATCTGCCTCGCTCGAGTTTACTTCATGGCAGTTTGACCGCATTTACAGCTTTGTTTACGTTTCGTCCTGCCTGGAGTTTCCTCCGTGGCGGTTGATAACTTTTAACAGCTTTATTTACATTTCTGATCCCCCATGGAGGTGCTTCGTGGTTGGTGATCCTGTCTTTATATATATATATATTTACAGCTTTTATATATATACCTTCTTACTACTTTCATATAAACTGCAGTATTTTGTGAGCCTAGGAATCATGTGATCACAGATTCATCCCATTGAATCGAGATTCAGTTCCCGTGATGGAAATTTTCATTGTAAAGTAGCTTGTAAATTATTATCACTAAGGTCTCAATTTCCTCGATGGTTTCCATACCCACGAGGAAGTCGACATTATTTTGTACATTATTTTCATACACGATGCCTCGCGTGCGTAAAATAAAATCAATCAAGCCGAGCACTTAATAAAATGGGAGTAAAAGGTCTCAATTACTATTGAGCATCGTGGTTTGAAAAACCTTTTTATAAAACATCATTGCTATATCTTGCTAAAATTGAATTTTTACATAAATTCAAACCACATATATATAGGTTCGAACGAGGCCTCGCACTACTTCCAAATAACAAAGACATCGACCCACACACACACACATTCAGATAATAGTTTCTTGAAAAGAGGCGGTCACCGTGGTAACACGGATGTCGGGGGGTGCCTAACACCTTCCCCCCGCATAACCAAGTCCCCGGATCCTAATGAATCTCGGTTTCACCGACCCATTTAGCAGTGTCACATCACTGGGTCAATGTGCAAACCTTTTCTCGGTTGTGTTGGTACAACCATTTAAAAAACCAACTAACGATTCCTAACAGTCCATCGTTGACATTATACATGTCGGACCTTTTACACTTGTTTTTTCAAACAAATCTCACCTAAAATGAGAACACCAAAGAACAAGTAACGGAAAGGGACATCCAAAAATCCCGACGTCGACAGTATGTAGTATTGATCAATACATGGCATAACAGGCTGATCACCCTCTGTGCCTGTAAGTTATGACGGTTTACAGATGAAGTTCTGTTAAACCTTTTCGAAAATTGAAAACAAAGTTTATGGTATGTCGACTATTCTCCATTTATAGTCAGTACGTAGTTTCAAAATTTGAAATAGAATTGTGACGTTGTTTAGTGTTGCTTCAGTTTACTTCACAACCATTGTTTCCTTATAGAAGTGTCATTCAAAGAAAACATTTAATCCTTTCATCTAATGTTTATTGTTTGCTATTACTTGTTGGGTACTAAAATGATTATTCTTGCTTAATTTAAATGTTTTCAGCTATGTATGATCGACCTGAAGGTTTAGGCTAGAACAAAAGGGAAAGGAAAGCTAGCAGAATAAGTTTGTGTTATCTTATGTAGTAGCTAGACTTAAATAAGATGATGATATTTATTATCTATCATGTAATAAAATGTTTTAAAGGTCGCGTACCTAGGATTTAGAAAACTTTGATATGTAAATTAAGTTTGAAATTTATGACATTATTATTATTATTTCGCTCAAAGAAATGGTATCGTGAAGAACTGAGTTCGGGTTTCAAGTACCTGAATTTGGGGGCATCACAATGAGTCTGGTCGAGGATATTAACTTGACCACTACCGGTACATGCGATTTCTTGGGGTTGGCGGGTGGGCCTCATGACTCCCAGCTTTGATAAAAGGCAATCCAAGATGCATCCTTTTGGATTCGAAAAAGGGTTTTCATTTAGAAAGGTACCCGTTCGGATCATTTTCAAGCCTTAAAAACCTTGAAAAAATCCTTAAAAAGGGAGAAAACCGAGGGAAAACCAAAAAACCCTAGCGTTGAACAACGGAAGACTGAAAGCTGATCAGAATTACGTTATCGATAACCAAAACTTGGAATCCATTGGCAACAACCCAATGCATGCATCGACTCAACCCTGATGGTGTAATCTGTGAGATCCCAAATTTTATGAAATGAAAGTATTCAATTTTCCTATAATTATTATTCTATTTAGTAAATGGTTAAATTGATAAAAGGTTAAAGTTAAGGGTGATATGTGAAAATTTTTCAATGTAAGCAAGTTGTCATAAAATAATCGGTGATAAAAGTATAGTAATACGCTTGTTTGCATAGTAGCACACGGTATTGATTATTGATGCTTACGTGAGAAGTCACTCAATTATACTCAATTATTGCTACAGTAATTGCTGCATCATATCTCTTATATTATTGATTCAATTATTGTCACAGTATCATCTGCTTAATATTTTATATTATCATCTGGTTGTTAATATTGTGAGTTATAATATTAATGATGAATATTATTAAAAATTGAATTTGAGCTCGGAGTTGAATTTGTAGACGTGGACGTGATATTTGAGTCCAGAACGATGAAATTAGTAAAAATAGACTATAAACACAAAATTTACCGGGGTTGACTTTTTGGTCAAAAAGTCAACAGTTGACTTTTTTAGAAAAAGTCAAATTTTGAAAATTCAAAAATGAAATTGTTGATAAAAATATCTTCATTGTGTTGGGATTATTAGTGTTAGTGAAAATCGACATCTATTCCGATAATAATTGATGTATGGAGGTTATATTGACCAATCGGGTAATTAATCAGATAAATGACCAATTAATTGTTATTAATTCACATGCTTATAACTATTTGTTCACATGTGTGTACTATTGATTCACATGCATGTACTATTAGGGGAGGTGGTGCAAGATTGATAATACTTGCATGACTAAATTAAAAATTAAGGTATAGATGAAGGTACTATACAGTAATTAATTTTTTACATGTATAGAACTATTGAGTCACATGATTGTACTATTGATTCAAATGATATACTATTAGGGGAGGCGGTGCAAGTTTGATAATACTTGCAGGACTAAATTAAAAATGAAGGAAAAGATGAAGGTATTATACTTTAATATTTCTATCCCCAAAACGTTCAATTATCGAAACTGTGATGCCCCCAAAATTAGGTATACGTCACCCATCTTGGGTCGCCACTTACATGGTACATAAATTCAAATACAACTTAATAACACAACTGTCGTGTATAATACGACAAAACATAAACTGTGAGTTTGAATACAAATATTGTCTACTAGAGATTATACAAACTCAAAAGGAGTCCTTATTACAATTATTATTACACTATTCCACAGAATAGTGAGGACTACTAATGTTATCATCTGGTCCGTCACTCCATTCCCCGATTAGTCCCTGCTACGTTCTCATTTCCTGAAGAGAACAATAAAAGTAAAAGGGTGAGCTCAACTAGCCCAGTAGGAAATATTATGACTAAGATAATGCAGAATATATTATCGTTAGCCTTCAACAATGTTAAATTGATACAATATAACAACCATCAAGTTTAACTACAGTGGAACACACAATCCATTAAAAGAGTCAAGTAGAGAATAAAATCTACTATATTTTATGATTTAGAAGGTTTTTCATCACTTTTATCGCTGGAACTCAGCTTAATAAATAATCCACATCATCGAATCACCCCTGCACTACGGCCAATGATATTCTTTAGTATCACGACCACAATTATCCATGCACAACGGGCCAAGAATATTTGTGTATTCAATAATGGCCATGATCATGCCAACAACTGTCCATCAATGCACTACGGGCCAATGAGGACTTTTACCACATCATTTGTAACATTACGGTCATGATTACACCGAATAATCCCTGGTCATAATCATACCAAGTCCATCTATGCACTACAGGCCACATATGACTTTCAACAAAATATAAACATGAGGATGATGACAATGATATAAGAATTCAATAAAACAATTTCAAGAATTATTTTATCCAGGAACTAATAACGTCCAAATTATCAACATGATACTGCTTTGTAGAGTAAAATTCAAGAATGCTCAGAAGAATATTTCCATGAAAAGATACTGGATGAAGCGCAAATATCAATGATATTCCACTAATTTCATGGAGTATAGAAGTCAAAACTTTAACCAATTGAGTATAATAAGGAATGGAATAACAAAAGAAATCACCAAGCATGAGATAGACCGCAGACAGCAAAGTTTATTCCATCGAATAATAAATAATGAGAATCGGTCCTACCTAAAATGCACGTATACGATATTCCAATGTAATAATAAAGATTTTAATCAGTCCGTAGAACGCATGATACATGATATTCCAATGTAATAATAAAGATTTTAATCTGGTCCCAAGTGAGAACGCATGCACAAGATATTCCAATAGAATAATAAAGAAATTAGGTCCCGTGAGAACGCATGAGCATGTGATATTCCAACAGAATAATAAAGACGGAACCAGGTCCGACGTAGAATGCACAGACATGATGTTCCAACAGAATGATAAAGAATGGAACAACAAAAGAATTTCACCAAGTATAGGGTAGCCTGCGTATACAGGTTATTCCAACAAAATAATAAGAATGGAATAACAGAAGTTCTCTTCATAGATAAGAAAGAATAATACTCCTTACCTTGGAAAAACTGGATACTAGAATAGTGAGTAGCAAATTTCTCTTCTTCTTTCTCTCTATAATTTCTCTCTGTAATAATCGCTCTAAAGCTTTTGTGAATTGGTGAGAAATGAAGGTAGAATGAGCTTCTATTTATAGGAAAATATAGTTTCGATAATTGCACGTTTTGGGGCTCGAAAATTACAGTACAATACCTCCAACTTTTCTTTAATTTTTAATTTAGTCCTGCAAGTATTATCAATCTTGCACCAACTCCCCTAATAGTAAATAATGTGATTCAATAGTACACATATGTGAACAAATAGTTATATAATCATGTGAATTAGTAGCAATTAATTGCTCATTTATCCGATAAATTACCCGATTTATCAATATAACCCCTAGACATCAATTATCATCGGAATAAATTTCGATTTTCACTAACACAAACAATTCCAACATAATGAAACTATTTTTATCAAAAATATAAATTTTGAAATTATGAAGTTTGACTTTTCCCAAAAAAGTCAACTATTGACTTTTTGACCAAATAGTGAATCCCGAATTTTTTTTTGTTTGTAGACTATTTTTACTAATTTCGTCGTTCCGGACTCAAATATTACGTCCGCGTCTCCAAATTCAACTCCGAACAACATTCATCATTAATATTATAACTCACAATATTTATCAATCAGGTCATTCCCAGGAAAGAGGGGGCTTTCCAATAAGGATTTCTCCCTAGTGGCGCACAATTAGGTGACCAAACTTCTCCTTGACAAAACTTCTAGACATTGTAAATATTACAGTTTATAATATGAATAACTTTGTCGTCTCAAGTATTAATTTAATAAAAAACATTTTATGCAGATGATACTGACCATAATTGAATCCATAATATGATAGATATGATGCAGCAATTACTGTAACAATAATTGAGTATAACTGAGTGACTTCTCACGTAAGCATCAATAATCAATACCGTGTGCTACTATGCAACCACGCGTATTACTGTACTTTTAACACCGGGTGTTTCAACAGTTAACGGTAAAACTTCCGCCGTTATTTTCATAAAGTATTTTTGTCGTTTTCTCAATCCGACAATAATTCCATTATGGGGTCCACCAATGATTGTGCCATTGTACGAATATTCCCTGTTAAAACGAATATTCCCCGACCAATCGAATATTATATAACAACTTGCGTACTTTGCAAAATTTGTAAATATTACCCACAACTATAACATTATATCAAATCCACACCATAATATTCAAAAATATATTTCGAGAAAATTTAATCTTTATTCAAAAAGTTGGGGTCTTACAACCTCCCCTTCTTATGAAATTTCATCCTCTAAATTAGGGTGCATACCTGGTATGTCGAAGAGGTGAGGATACCTTGATTTCATTTTAGATTCTAATTCCCAAGTCATTTCCTCAACATCGTGGTTTCTCCACAAAACTTTGACTTGAGGTATAACCTTGGAGCGTAGAATATGTTCCTTCTTATCCAAGATTTTAACAGGAACCTCTTCATACGTTAAATCTTCCTCTATTTCATCTGGTTCTAACTCAATAATGTGGTTCGGGTCTTTCACATATTTACGTAACATGGATATGTGAAAAACGTTATGAACATGAGACATACTTGGCGGTAACGCAAGTCTATAGGCCACAGTTCCTACTCGATCGAGGATTAAAAATGGGCCAATGAATCGAGGATTGAGCTTTCCTCTTTTTCCAAATCTTGTAACTCCTTTCCATGGAGCAACACGTAACAACACATGATCTCCAATATCGAATTCTACGTCCTTTCGATGAAGATCAGTATAACTCTTTTGTCGATCTTGTGAGGTTTTTATACGTTGTCGGATCATTTAAACCTTTTCCGTAGTCATACGTACCAACTCTGGTCCCAACAACGTTGCTTCACCCACCTTATCCCAGCATACTGGAGAACAACACTTTCTTTCATACAACACCTCGAATGGAGCCATGCAAATACTTGCTTGATAACTGTTGTTGTAGGAAAACTTCACCAATGGTAAGAACTTGTCCCAACTTCCCTTGAAGTCAAGGACACAGAGTCTTAATAGATCTTCAAGAGTTTGAATCATCCTCTTCGACTACCCGTCCGTCTGAGGATGATATGCCGAGCTAAATCGTAAATACGTGCCCATAGCTTTTTGTAAACTAACCCAAAATCTTAAAGTGAATCTTGGGTCTTGATCAGAAACTATGGATACTGGCATACCATGTAATCTTACAACCTCATTTATGTACATACGAACAAGACGTTCAAGTGTATAAGTTTCTTGTATCGGTAAGAAATGAGCAGACTTGGTCAATCTATCAACAATGACCCAAATCGCATCTATGCCTTGAGAAACTTTGGGAAGACCGGTAACGAAATCCATGGTAATGTGCTCCTACTTCCATTCTGGAATTTCAAGTGGTTGCAATGGACCTTTTGGTACTTGATGCTCTGCCTTGTCTCGTTGACAAGTTAAACACCTTGAGATAAACTCTGCTATCTCTCTCTTCATATTGCACCACCAAAATGTATGTCAAGATCACGATACATTTTGGTACTCCCGAGATGGATTGCAAATCTGTGTTTGTGCGCCTCCATCATGATTTTATACTTTAAATCAGGGTCATTAGGAACACAAAGTCTAGAGTTGACTCGAAGTATTCCTTTCTCATCGATTCTTGCTTCCGGCATAGCAGCTTCTTGCACTTTCTTCTTCATACGCATTAGCTCCAGGTCTATAGCTTGAGTAGCTTTAACTTTATCGATTAAAGTCGGTTCTACTCGTATATTCACCATCATCATATGGGTCCCTGGAGTCTTTAACTCTATCTCCATCCTTTGCAAGTCACACAAAATGGGCTTTTGTGTTGTGAATATTGCACTCGTACCCGCATATGATCTTCTACTCAATGCGTCAGCTACCACGTTCGCTTTTCTAGGATGGTATTGGATGGTATGATCATAATCTTTCAATAGTTCAAGCCAACGTCGTTGTCGCATGTTGAGTTCCTTTTGAGTGAAGAAATATTTGAGGCTTTTATGATCCGTAAAGATCTCCACTTTCTCTCCATACAAGTAATGCCTCCAAATTTTAAGTGCGAAGACAACAGCTGCCAACTCTAGATCATGAGTAGGATAATTCCTCTCATATTCTTTGAGTTGTCTTGAAGCATAGGCTATGACTTTCCCATGTTGCATGAGAACACATCCTATCCCTTTGCCCGAAGCATCACTGTAGATGACAAATCACTCGTAACCGGATGGTATTGTCGAGCGCAGTCTTTGAAATGAGTCTCCTTTTGAGTTCTTGAAAACTCTTCTCACATTCCTCGCTCCTACCGAACTTTGTATCTTTTTGAGTCAGCTGAGTTAATGGAGTAGCGATTCGAGAAAATCCTTCCACGAATCTCCGATAATAACCAGCTAAACCGAGAAAGCTACGTATTTTGGTTACTAATTTGGGTTGCTCCCAGCTTTGAATAGCTTCAATCTTTGCCGGGTCAACAGATATTCCATGACTTGATACTACGCGCCCAAGGAATGCTACTTCCTCAAGCCAGAACTCGCATTTCTTTAACTTGGCATAAAGCTTATATTCACGAAGCTTTTGGAGTATTAGCCTCAAGTGTTGCTCATGATCTTCACGGCTTTTGGAATAAATAAGGATGTCATCAATAAAGACGACCACAAAGTGATCCAAATATTCCTTGAAAACTCGGTTCATCATATCTATGAAGGCAGCAGGAGCATTAGTCAATCCAAAAGACATGACTAAGAATTCATAATGCCTGTATCGAGTTCTAAAGGTAGTCTTTGGAATATCCTCAGTTTTAACCTTCAGCTGATGATATCCAGAACGAAGATCGATCTTTGAAAAAAATTGTACTCCTTGTAACTGATCAACCAGGTCATCAATACGTGGCAATGGGTACCTATTTTTGATGGTGACATGATTCAACTCCCGATAATCAATAATACTCCCATCTTTCTTCTTCACGAATAGAATAGGAGCACCCCAAGGAGACGTACTAGGACGAATGAAACCAATGTCTAACAATTCGTGCAATTGGGTCTTTAACTCCTGAAGTTCAATAGGAGCATTTCGATATAGGCTTTGGAAATGGGTTTTGTATCGGGTTCAAGGTCAATACAAAATTCAACTTCATGCTCTGGGGGTAGGCCAGGAAGTTCTTCAGGGAATACGTCAGGAAATTTATTAACAATAGAAATATCCTTCAAATTTGACGTATTTTTGTTTAAATCCGTGACATGAGCTAAGAAAGCTTGACATCCATTTTTCAATAAACGAATAGCTTTATGGCTTGAGATGACCGTGATTTATTTTAATGGTTTGGTCACTTGAATTCGCATAATAGGTTTATTAGGAATATGAAAGCTAACAACCTTACTAAAACAATCAATTTTTGCATGATGAGTAGTTAACCAATCAATCCCTAGAATCAAGTCAAATGCAAGTATTTTTAAGGAGATAAGATCGACAGGTAACGTGCGGTTACCGATTTGAATCAAACAAGACTTATAAACAGTGGATGTAATGAAGGTTTCTCCTAATGGAGTTTCAACAGATAAGTCAAAGTCTAATTTCTCCGGAGACAAATTTAATCGTTGAGCGCTAGTAGGAGAAATAAAAGAATGGGTAGAACCGGTATCAAATAAGGTCTAGACTTCGCTAGAGTTTATGATAAGCTTACCCGTGATGACCTCGTTCGGGTTCCTTGCTTTCTGGGAGGTCACAACAAACGCTCTCCCTTGCACTACCGGCTTTGACTTTTCTGGGACGGCCTTTGGTGCATCCATCCTAGCTGAACTTGTCTTCAGTGAACGACAAAATCGGGCTAGGTGACCTTCTCTTCCATAATTATAACACGCTTTGGATGGCATCGCGCGGCTTTGACCGATATGTCCTCCCCTCCGCATTTGAAGCATATGATAGGTGGTCGTTCTCCTTCCTTAACAACGGTTGTTGGTGCTGACGTCTTTCCATCATTGTCGAATCTCTTTTTCTTGAAATGTCCATTTTTACTATCTTGGCCATGATTACCACCTAAGCGGTTACCATTTATGGCATGTTGATTCCCTCCAGGCTTGTTGTCACCGTTTCGATGACTGTTACCACTGGTATTTTCATGCTGCCGGTTGCTTTCCCTTGGTTGCGTTGACTCGTTACCGCGCTCCAATAACTGAGCCCTATTTACAACATCTGAGTACAAACACAGTTTATGAGAAATAAGATATTGACGTATCTCCGGTTTCAAACCTCTTAAAAACATTCATGTCATTTGCTCCTCATTATCGACCAAATGAGATGCAAACAGGGATAACTCTGCAAATTTAGCCTCGTATTGCGACATGGTCATATTATTTTGTTCCAACTTGATAAACTCTACCTCTTTCATGTGACGAATACTTTCGGGAAAGTACTTGTCGTTGAATAGCTCTTGGAACTTCTCCCAAGACATCTTGAGTTAAATCGCTTAGATACGTTTCAGATTCCCACCAGTAATCTGCCTCTTCACGCAACATGAAGGTAGCGAAGGAAACCTTTTGCTCCTCGGAACAAGTTTAACTGCAGTGGAACAAGCAATCCATTAAAAGAATCAAGTAGAGAATAAAATCTACTATCTTTTATGATTTAAAAGGTTTTTCATCACTTTTATCGCAGGGACTCATCTTAATAAATAACCCACATCATCGAATCACCCCTGCACTACGGCCAAGGATATTCTTTAGTATCACGACCACAATTATCCATGCACAACGGGCCAAGAATATTTGTGTATTCAATAATGGTCATGATCATGCCAACAACTGTCCATCAATGCACTACGGACCAATAAGGACTTTTACCACATCATTTGTAATATTACGGTCATGATTACACCGAATAATCCCTAGTCATAATCATACCAAGTCCATCTATGCACTACAGGCCACAGATGACTTTCAACAAAATATAAACATAAGGATGATTGTGACGCCCCCAAAATTAGGTATACATCACCCATCTTGGGTCGACACTTACATGGTACAGAATTTAAAAACAACTTATTAACATAACTGTCGTGTACAATACGACATAAACCGTGAGTTTAAATACAAATATCGCTCTACTAGATATTATACAAACTCAAATAAAAAGTCCTCATTACAGATTATTATCACACTATTTTACGTAATAGTGAGGACTACTAATGCTATCTTCGAGACCATCACTGCTTTCCCAGACTAAGTCCCAATATTTTATCATTTCCTCAAGAGAAACGGTGAAAGAAAGGGTGAGCTCAACTAGCCCGAAGAAGAAATATTATGACTAAGATAATGCGTAATAAATTATCAATAGTCTTCAATAATGTTAAACTAATAAAATACAATGATAGACAACCAGTTTAACTGCAACGGAATATGCAATCCATTAAAAGAGTCAAGTAGAAAATAAAGTCTACTATCTTTTAGGTTTTAAAAGGTTTTTATCAATTGTTTATAGCTGAGACTCAACTTTAATAAATATTTCACATCATCGAATCACCCCTCGCACTTCTGACCCAAGGATATTCTTTAGTATCACGACCACAATTATTCATGCACTACGGGCCAAGAATATTTGTGTATTCATTAATGGTTATGATCATGCCAACAACTGTCCATCAATGCACTACTACCAATTGAGGATTTTTATCACATCATTTGTAACATTACGGTCATGATTACACCGAATAGTCTCTGGTCATAATCATACCAAGTCCATCTATGCACTACAGACACCACAGATGACTTTCAAAAAATATAAACATGAGGAGGATGATGACAATGATATAAGAATTCAATAAAACAAGTTCAAGAATTATTTTATCCGGGAATTATTAACGTCCAAATTGTCAACATGATCTTTGTTTTGTAGAGTAAAATTCAAGAATGATCGTAAGAATATTTTCATGAAAAGATATCGATGAAACGCAAATATCAAGGATATTCTACTAATTTCATGGAGTATAGAAGTCAAAGTTTTAACTAACCGGGTATAATAAAGAATGGAATAACAAAAGAAATCACCATGCATGCGATAGATCGCATAGGCGGGTTATTCCAACGTAATAATAAATAACGGAACCGGTCGGTGAAATTCACACCGACGTGATGTTCCAACGTAATAATAAAGATGGAACCCGGATCCGATTGTAAAACACATGATAGGATATTCCAATGTAATAATAAAGATTTTAACCAGGTCCTGTAAAACACACGACATGTGATGTTCCAATGTAATAATAGAAGAATGTCACCAAGTATAGGGTAAACCACTTATACAAAAGTTATTCCAATGTAATAATAAGCAATGGAATAACAACAGCTTCTCTTCATGAATAAGAAAGAATAACACCCCTTACATTTGGTAGGAGATTGAATCTCAAAGCGGCGGTGTAGTAACAAAATACTCTTCTTCTTTCTCTCTTATTCTCTCTATACTTTCTCTCTATAGCTTGAATGAATTAAGTGAAAATAATGAAGCCCTAGGCCTCTATTTATAGAAGATTTCTAGCTTAGCACCTTTCTTAGTGTGAAAAGGCAAGTGGCTTGACGATTGGTGGTTTGGCCTTTGTAATGTGAAACGACAAGTGGTTCGGCCTTTGTAATGTGAAACGACAAGTGGTTCGACGTCCGGTAAAGGTAATTACTATTAACGAAGGTAAATACAATTCACAAGGGTAATTACTATTGATGAAGGTAATTACTATTGACGAAAGGTAAATCACGATTCACAAGGGTAATTACTATTGACGAAGGTAATTACTATTGATGAAGGTAAATACTATTCACAAGGGTAATTACTATTGACGAAGAGACTCTTAGATGATGACATATAGAGCCCCCATAAAATAATCAAACTTACCACAAATCATTTTTTTTTCATCAACACATATTTAATCTTTCAACAATTATTAATCATTTATAACTTGTCGTCTCAATTATTGATTTAATACTATAACATATATATACGATGATAATCTTGTGACAATAATTGAATCAATAATATAAGAGATATGATGCGGAATTCTTCAGAGCAATAATTGAGCATAAATGAAAGTGACTTCTCACGTAAGCATCAATAATCAATACCGGTGTGCTACTATGCAACTACGCCATTCATCGTATTTTTTACCAACCGGGTAGTTCAACAGTTTTAACGGTAACACCTCCGCCAAGTTATTTTTATAAAATATTTTTGTCGTTTTCTCAATCCGAATAATAATTACATTATGGAGTCCACCAATGATTGAGCCGTTATATTTAATATTCCCTAACAAAAAGAATATTCCTCGACCAAACGAATATTTTATAACAACTTGCATACTTTGCAAAATTTATAAATATTACCCACAACTATAACATTATATCAAATTTATTCCATAATATTCAAAAATAATATTTATAGAAAAATTCATCTTTATTTATAAAAGCTGGGGTCTTACAACCTCCCCTTCTTATGAAATTTCATCCTCGAAATTAGGGTACGTACCTGGTATGTCGAAGAGGTAAGGATACCTTGATTTCATTTCAGATTCTAACTCCCAAGTCATTTCCTCAACATCGTGGTTCCTCCACAAAACTTTGACTTGAGGTATAACCTTGGAGCGTAGAATATGTTCCTTCTTATCCAAAATTTGAACAGGAACCTCTTCATACGTCAAATCTTCCGCTATTTCGTCCGGTTCTAACTCAATAATATGGTTCGGGTCTTTCACATATTTACGTAACATAGATATGTGAAAAACGTTATGAACACGAGACATATTTGGCGGTAAAGCGAGTCTATAGGCCACAGTTCCTACTCGATCGAGGATTAAAAATGGACCGATGAATCGAGGATTAAGTTTTCCTCTCTTTCCAAATCTTGTAACTCCTTTCCATGGAGCAACTCTTAACAACACATGATCTCCTATATCGAATTCCACGTCCTTTCGATGAAGATCAGCATAACTCTTTTGTCGATTTTGTGAGGTTTTTATCGTTGTCGGATCATTTGAATCTTTTAGTAGTCATACGTACCAACTCCGGTCCCAACAACGTTGCTTCACCCACCTCACCCCAAAGATACCGGAGAACGACACTTTCTTCCATACAACGCTTGAATGGAGCCATGCCAATACTTGCTTGATAAGCTGTTGTTGTAGGAAAACTCCACCAATGGTAAGAACTTGTCCCAACTCCCTTGAAATCAAGGACACGAGTCTTAATAGATCTTCAAGAGTTTGAATAGTCCTCTCCGATTGTCCGTCCGTCTTCGAGGATGATATCTTGAAAGCTAAATCGTAAGTCTGTGCTTATAGCTTTTTGCAAACTAACCCAAAATCGTGAAGTGAATCTTGGGTCTCGATCGAAACTATGGATACCGCAGCATACCATGCGCCTCTTACAATCTCGTTTATGTACATACGAGCAAGACGTTCAAGTGTATAAGTTTCTCGTATCGGTAAGAAATGAGCGGACTTGGTCAACCTATCAACAATGACCCAAATCGCATCAATGCCTTGAGAAACCTTAGGAAGACCGTGAATCGAAATCCATGGTAATGTGCTCCCACTTCCATTCGGAATTTCAAGTGGTTGCAATGGACCTTTTGGTACTTGATGCTCCGCTTTAACTCGTTGACAAGTTAGACACCTTGAGATAAACAAAGCTATCTCTCTCTTCATATTGCTCCACCAAAATGTATGACGAATATCATGATACATTTTGGTACTCCCAGGATGGATTGCAAATGGTGTGTTGTGTGCCTCCATCATGATATTATACTTTAAATCAGGGTCGTTAGGAACACAAAGTCTGGAGTTGACTCGAAGTATTCCTTCTTCATCGATTCTTGCTTCCTAAGATAGCACCTTCTTGCACTTTCTTCCTCATACGCATCGACTCTCCAGTCCAGTAGCTTGAGCAGCTTTAACTTTATCAATTAAAGTCGGTTCTACTCGTATACTCGCTATCATCACATGCGTCCCTGGAGTCTTTAATTCTATCTCCATCCTTTGCAAGTCACACAAAATGGGCCTTTGCGTTGACAATATCGCACTTGTACTTGCATATGATTTTCTACTCAATGCGTCAGCTACCACGTTCGCTTTTCCAGGATGGTATTGGATGGTATGATCATAATCTTTCAACAGTTCAAGCCAACGTCGTTGTCGCATGTTGAGTTCCTTTTGAGTGAAGAAATATTTGAGGCTTTTATGATCCGTAAAGATCTCCACTTTCTCCCCATACAAGTAATGCCTCCAAATTTTAAGTGCAAAGACAACAACTGCCAACTCTAGATCATGAGTAGGATAATTCCTCTCATATTCTTTGAGTTGTCGCGAGGCATAAACTATTACTTTTCCATGTTGCATGAGAACACATCCCAACCCTTTGCCGAAGCATCATTGTAGATGACAAATCCTCCGAGCCAGGATGGTATTGTCGAGCAGTCTTGAAATAAGTCTCCTCTTGAGTTCTTGAAAACTCTTCTCATATTCTTCGCTCCAACCGAACTTTGTATCTTTCCGAGTCAAATTTGAGTCGATGGAATAGCGATTCGAGAAAATCCTTCCACGAATCTCCGATAATAACCAAATTAAACCGAGAAAGCTACGTGCTTTCTGGTCACATCGATTTAGGTTGTTCCCGACTTTGAATAGCTTCAATCTTTCTTTGGGTCAATGATATTCCATGACTTGATACCATCGTGTGCCCAAGGAATGCTACTTCTTCAAGCCGAACTCGCATTTCTTCAACTTGGCATAAAGCTTATATTCACGAAGCTTTTGGAGTGTCGACCTCAAGTGTTGCTCATGATCTTCACGGCTTTTGGAATAAATAAGGATGTCATCAATAAAGACGACCACAAAGTGATCTAAATATTCCTTGAATACTCGGTTCATCATATCCATGAAGGCAAAGCGGAGCATTAGTCAATCCAAAGGACATGACTAGGAATTCATAATGCCCGTCTCGAGTTCCGAAAGCCGCCTTTGGAATGTCACGGTTCTAATCTTCAATTGGTGATATCCTAACGAAGATCAATCTTTGAAAAGAATTTGGCTCCTTGCAACCGGGTCAAACAGTCATCAATACGTGGCAATGGATACCTATTTTTGATTGTGACGTGATTCAACTCCCGATAATCAATACAAAGTCGCATACTCCCATCTTTCTTCTTCACGAATAGAGCAGAGCACCCCAAGGAGAAGTACTAGGACGAATAAAGCCAATGTCTAACAATTCCTGCGGTTGGGTCTTTAACTCCACGAAGTTCAATAGAGCCATTCGATATGGGGCTTTGGAAATAGGTTTTGTCTGGGGTTCAAGGTCGATACAAAATTCAATTTCACGCTCTGGGGTAGGCCAGAAGTTCTTCGAGAAATACGTCAGAAATTTATTAACAATAGGAATATCGTTTAAAATCGCGTATTTTATTTAAATCAGTGACATGAGCTAAGAAAGCTTGACATCCGCTTTTCAATAAACGAATAGCTTTATGGCTTGAGATGACCGTGATTGATTTTAATGGTTTGGTCGTTTGAATTCACATAATAGGTTGATTAGGAATATGAAAGCTAACAACCTTACGAAAACAATCAATTTTTGCATGATAAGTAGTTAACCAATCAATCCCTAGAATCACGTCAAATGCAAGTATTTTAATGAAATAAGATCGATGTAATGTGAGGGTACCGATTTGAACCAAACAAGACTTATAAACGATGGGATGTAATGAAGGTTTCTCCCAACGGAGTTTCCACGAGTAAGTCAAAGTCTAATTTCTCCTGAGTCAAATTTAATCGATGAGCGCAAGTAGGAGAAATAAAAGAATGGGTAGAACCCAGTATCAAATAAAGTATAGACTTCATTAGAGTTTATGATAAGCTTACCCGTGATGACCTCATTCGGATTCCTTGATCTATGGGAGGTCACAACAAATGCTCTCCTTGCACTCTGGATTTTGAATTTTCTCGGATGGCCTTTGGTGCCTCCATCCTAGCTTTGAATTTGTTTTGATGAACGACAAAATCGAGCTAAGTGACCTTCTCTTCCACAATTATAACATGCTTTGACGGCATGACGCAGCTTTGGGTGATGTGTCCTCTCTCCTCGCATTTGAAGCATATGATAGGTGGTCTTTCTCCTTCGTTAACAATGGGTCTTTGTCTTGACGTCTTTTCCATCATTGTTGAATCTCCTTTTCTTGAAATGTCCATTCTTATTGTTTTGGCCGATTACCACCGAAGTGGTTACCATATCTCGCCCGTTGATTCCCTCCACGCTTGTTGTCACCGCCTCGATGACTATTCTCATTTGGTATTATAATTTTTGCCACGCTTCTCTTTTTTAGTTGCGTTGACTCATTATCGCGCTCCACTAATCGAGCCCTATTTACAACATCTCGAATACAAACACGGTTTATGAGAAATAAGATGTTGACGTATCTCGACTTCAAACCTCTTAAAAACATTCGCGCCATTCTCTCTTCATTATCCACCAAGTGGGACGAAACCGTGATAACTCCGCAAATTTTGCCTCTTATTGCGACACGGTCGTATTGTTTTGTTCCAACTTGATAAACTCCACCTCCTTCATGTGGCGAATACTTTCGGAAAGTATTTGTCGTTGAATGTTGACTCTGGAACTTCTCCCAAGATATCTTGATCTGGTTGGTTGAGTACGTTTCTACCGATTCCCACGAAAGAATCCGCCTCTCAGCGCAACATAAAAGGCGTGAAGGGAACCTTTTGCTCCTCGGAGCATCCCAAGACATCAAATATCTTGGTAATCTGCTTTATCCATGCTTCCGCCAGAAGTGGTTTTGGCTCTCCCTTAAACTCCGGTGGTCCCAGCTCCTTAAATTGTTTAGCGGTGACCGCCTTAGAGAGAGTTTCAGTGTTTCCACCTACGTTTTGGACAGAGTCGCTCTACTTTCTTTGTTGATAAATTGCATAAAGCCTCTGAACATTTGATCATTCGTCATTTGGTCAGTGTTGTTGTTTGCATGAGGATTGTCGCCTTCTTGATGCACATTATCCTGATTATTGATATGTGGTGAATCAATAATCGCCTGCGCTCCATTGCTATTCTCAACATTCTCAGATGTCATTTTCAGATACTGCCACAAAACAAAAGGTTAATTGACATGTAACAAATTATCCCTATCTTCTGACCAACCAATAAAATATCACATAAACTTAGGTAGGTCATACTAGCGAAGGTATTCCCCCTCTCCCTCCTAGTACTATTCTCACATCTTAGCGGGATCATATCCCTAAGCTCGATACCAACCGTGGCGCCCCCAAAATTAGGTATACATCACCCATCTTGGGTGACACTTACATGGTACGTAATTTAAAAACAACTTATTAACATAACTGTAGTGTATACAATCGACATAAAGCGTGAGTTTAAATACAAATATCGTCTACTAGATATTATACAAACTCAAATAAAAAGTCCTCATTACGATTATTATCACACTATTTTACGAATAGTGAGGACTACTAATGCTATCTTCGAGGACCATCACTCGCTTTCCCAGGCTTCGTCCCATTTATTTTATCATTTCACGAAGAGAACGGTGAAAAGAAAGGGTGAGCTCAACTAGCCCAAGAAGAAATATTATGACTAAGATAATGCGAATAAATTATCAATAGTCTTCAATAATGTTAAACCGATAAAATACAATAGACAACCGCTTTTTAAGCTGCGGTGAATATGCAATCCATTAAAAGAGTCAAGTAGAAAATAAAGTCTACTATCTTTTAGGTTTTAAAAGGTTTTTCATCATCGCTTTTATAATGAGACTCGACTTTAATAAATATTTCACATCATCGAATCACCCCTCGCACTACTGACGAGGATATTCTTTAGTATCACGACCACAATTATTCATGCACTACGGGCCAAGAATATTTGTGTATTCATTAATGGTCATGATCATGCCAACAATCATCCATCAATGCACTACTACCAATCGAGGATTTTATCACATCATTTGTAACATTACGGTCATGATTACACCAATTGTCTCTCGGTCATAATCATACCAAGTCCATCTATGCACTACAGCCACGAGATGACTTTCAAAAAATATAAACATGAGGATGATGACAATGATATAAGAATTCAATAAAACAAGTTCAAGAATTATTTTATCCAGAATTATTAACGTCCAAATTGTCAACATGATACTTTGTTTTGTAGAGTAAAATTCAAGAATGATCAGAAGAATATTTTCATGAAAAGATACTGGATGAAACGCAAATATCAAGAATATTCTACTAATTTCATGGAGTATAGAAGTCAAAGTTTTAACCAACTGGGTATAATAAAGAATGGAATAACAAAAGAAATCACCATGCATGCGATAGACCGCATACATGACGAGTTATTCAGCGAGAATAATAAATAACGGAACCAAAGTCGTGAAATTCACACCCGCGGTGATGTTCCAATGTAATAATAAAAAGATGGAACCGGATCCGGTGTAAAACACACGATAGGATATTCCAATGAATAATAAAAAGACGGAACCAGTCCAAAGTGTAAAACACATGCATGTGGATGTTCCAACAGAATAATAAAGAGCGGAACCCGGTCCGGTTGTAAAACACACGCAGCGTGATGTTCCAACAGAATAATAATAAAAAGCGGAACCAGTCCTGTAAAACACACGCATGTGGATGTTCCAACGAATAATAGAAGAATGTCACCAAGTATAGGGTAAACCACTTATACAAAAGTTATTCCAATGTAATAATAAGCAATGGAATAACAACAGTTCTCTTCATGAATAAGAAAGAATAACACCCCTTACATTTGGTAGGAGATTGAATCTCGCAACGCGATTAGTAACAAAATACTCTTCTTCTTTCTCTCTTATTCTCTCTATACTTTCTCTCTATAGCTTGAATGAATTAAGTGAAAATAATGAAGCCCTAGGCCTCTATTTATAGAAGATTTCTAGCTTAGCACCTGCTGTGAAAAGCCAAGTGGCTCGACGAATCGGGTTCGACGCTTTGTAATGTGAAACGACAAGTGGTTCGGCGCTTTAAATGTGAAACGACAAGTGGTTCGACGTCTGGTAAAGGTAATTACTATTAACGAAGGTAAATACAATTCACAAGGGTAATTACTATTGACGAAGGTAATTACTATTGACGAAGGTAAATACTATTTACAAGGGTAATTACTATTGACGAAGGTAAATACTATTCACAAGGGTAATTACTATTGACGAAGAGACTCTTAGATGATGACATATGAGCCCCCCATAAAATAATCAAACTTACCACAAATCATTTTTTTTTTCATCAACACATATTTAATCTTTCAACAATTATTAATCATTTATAACTTGTCGTCTCAATTATTGATTTAATACTATAACATATTATACGAGATGATCTCAGACAATAATTGAATCAATAATATAAGAGATATGATGCAAAGAATTCTCAGAGCAATAATTGAGCATAAATGTGAGTGACTTCTCACGTAAGCATCAATAATCAATACCGGTATGCTACTATGCAACTACGCCAGACATCGTACTTTTACCAACGGGTAGTTCAACAGCTTTTAACGGTAACACCTCCGCCGTTATTTTTATAAAATATTTTTGTCGTTTTCTCAATCCGACATAATAATTACGTTATGGGGTCCACCAATGATTGAGCCATTATGCGAATATTCCCTAACAAAAGAATATTCCCCACCAAACGAATATTTTATAACAACTTGCATACTTTGCAAAATTTATAAATATTACCCACAACTATAACATTATATCAAATTTATTCCATAATATTCAAAATAATATTTATAGAAAAATTCATCTTTATTTATAAAAGTCTGGGGTCTTACAATGATGACAATGATATAAGAATTCAATAAAACAATTTCAAGAATTATTTTATCCGAGGAACTAATAACGTCCAAATTGTCAACATGATCTTTGCTTTGTAGAGTAAAATTCAAGAATGCTCGTAAGAATATTTCCATGAAAAGATCTTTGGATGAAGCGCAAATATCAATGATATTCTACTAATTTCATGGAGTATAGAAGTCAAAACTTTAACCAATTGATTATAATAAGGAATGGAATAACAAAAGAAATCACCAAGCATGCGATAGACCGCATTGCAAAAGTTATTCCATCGAATAATAAATAATGTAATCGGTCCGGCCTACTAAAACGCACGATATGATATTCCAATGTAATAATAAAGATTTTAATCGAGTCCCGTGAAACGCTTGTGATGCATGTGATATTCCAATGAATAATAAAGAGGCGGAATCGTCCGGCGTAGAACTCATAGACAAGATATTCCAATAGAATAATAAAGATTTTAATCAGGTCCCAAGTAGAACACATGAACGGATATTCCAATGTAATAATAAAAGATTTAATTGTGTGTCCTGTGAGAACCTTATGAATATGATGTTCCAAATGTAATGATAAAGAATGGAACAACAAAAGAATTTCACCAAGTATAGGGTAGCTCATGATATCTGAGTTATTCCAACAAAATAATAAGAATGGAATAATGAAGTTCTCTTCATAGATAAGAAAGAATAATACTCCTACCTTGGAAAAACTGGATACTAGAATAAATGAGTAGCAAATTTCTCTTCTTTTTTCTCTATAATTTCTCTCTGTAATAATCGCTCTAAAGCTTTTGTGAATTGGTGAGAAATGAAGGTAGAATGAGCTTCTATTTATAGGAAAATATAGTTTCGATAATTGCACGCGCTTGGGGCTCAAAAATTACAATCTGATACCTCTAACTTTTCTTTAATTTTTAATTTAGTCCTGCAAGTATTATCAATCTTGCACCAACTCCCCTAATAGTAAATAATGTGATTCAATAGTACACATATGTGAACAAATAGTTATATAAGCATGTGAATTAGTAGCAATTAATTGCTCATTTATCCGATAAATTACCCGATTTATCAATAGAACCCTGAGACATCAATTATCATCGGAATAAATGTCGATTTTCACTAACACAAACAATTCCAACATAATGAAACTATTTTTATCAAAAATATAAATTTTGAAATTTTGAAGTTTGACTTTTCCCAAAAAGTCAATGTTGACTTTTTCACCAAATAGTGAATCCAAAAATTTTGTGTTTATAGACTATTTTTACTAATTTACGTGCTTCGGACTCAAATATCACGTCCGCGTCTCCAAATTCAACTCCTAACAACATTCATCATTAATATTATAACTCACAATATTTATCAACCAGGTCGTTCCCAGGAAAGACGGGGCTTTCCAATAAGGATTTCTCCCTAGTGGCGCATTGATTAGGTGACCAAACCTCTCCTCGATGTAACTTCTAGACATTGTAAATATTGTAGTTTATAATATGAATAACTTTGTCGTCTCAAGTATTAATTTAATAAAAAACATTTTATGCAGATGATACTGACCATAATTGAATCCATAATATGATAGATATGATGCAACAATTATTGTAGCAATAATAGAGTATAACTGAGTGACTTCTCACGTAAGCATCAATAATCAATACCGTGTGCTACTATGCAACCACGCCAGATTCTTGTACTTTCTAACAATCCGGTGTTTCAACAGTTAACGGTAAAACTTCCGCCGTTATTTTCATAAAGTATTTTTGTCGTTTTCTCATTCTGATAATAATTTTGTTGTGGGGGTCCACCAATGATTGTGCCGTTGTACGAATATTCCCTGTTAAAACGAATATTCCCCGACCAATCGAATATTATATAACAACTTGCGTACTTTGCAAAATTTGTAAATATTACCCACAACTATAACATTATATCAAATCCACACCATAATATTCAAAAATATATTTTGAGAAAATTTAATCTTTATTCAAAAAGTTGGGGTCTTACAGAAACAATATTTTCCTATAAATAGAAGCTCATTACTCTTTCATTCTCACCAATTCACTAAGACTCACAAGAGCAATTATAGAGAGAGAAGCTATAGAGAGATAGAAGAAGAGAAGTCTGCTACTTCAGTATTTCAGTATCCAGTCTTCTTCTGAGGTAAGGGATATCATTATTATGGTAAGGGGGTATCATTATTATGGTAAAAAGAGTATCATTTTCTTTCATACTCCATATTATGGTAAGATATTATTATTCGTTTATTAAGTTTATCATTAAATGGTGAAATTCTTCTGTTATTCCATTCTTTATTATTCTGTTGGAATAACCTGTCTACGCGGACTACCGCATGCATGGTGAAATTCTTCTGTTATTCTATTCTTTATTATTTTGTTGGAATAACCTGTCTACGCGAAGTACCGCAAGCATGGTGAATGACCCTTTGTATTTATTCTTTATTAAATTGTGGAAATGATGTGTCTACGTGGATTACCACATGGCGGGTGAAAATCCATTTGCAGTTTCGTATATTCTATTATACTCGTATGAGATATCATTTCTTTTGTAATCGTCATGGAATTTCGTTTTCTTTTGTATTTTCCTTTTATGGGTACTATTCACGTATATGGCACTATTCACGTATATGCTACTATTTATGAATACGAGTTACTATTCATGAGTTACTATTCACAGGGTACTATTCATGACAAAATTAGTTTCTTTTTCTGAACAAATTATCGTTGATTTATGAATCTTACTCTTGAAATTAAATCCATGTTTTGATCATATTGTTTTTATTATCATATATAACATTTTTATAATCATGGTGATGAAATTTCTCTTTGACGTAAGTGTAAAGATGGGTAGATTATTAATATGATCGTGACTATGAGTTCTCTTTGGCCAGTAGTGCAAAGATGAATTGTTGACTGGTATGATCATGACCATTGAATTTATAAATGAATATCTTTAGCTTAAGCGCAAAGGTGAATTGATCAACATGGTTATAATTATTGTTTATATAAATTCTGAAATGATTATATATTTCTTTGAAATATTAATATCTTTGGCCCGTAGTGCAAATATGACATGTTGTTGAATATCTTTGGCCTGTAGTGCAAAGATGAATTGTTGTTGAATATCTTTGGTCGTAGTGCAAAGATGACATGTTGTTGAATATCTTTGGCCTGTAATGCAAAGATGAACTATTGATGAATATCTTTGGCCCGTAGTGCAAAGATGAATTTATTAGTATGATTATGAACATGAACTATGATTTGGTATAAACATGATCTTTGATGTTTCAAGTAAAGACAGGTGATGAAAATTATCTTTGTCCTGGATGCGAAGATTAATTTAGAACCACAATTATGATTATAAGTTATTCTCATGATTGTGGCCAGGAATTGTTGATTGATGTTATAGGGATAAAATATTGTTGGTGGACTTTTAACATGGAGAAGATAACAGACTTTATGGTTTATTTGACTCTTCTAATGGATTGCTCGTTCCGCTGCCACTATGGTTGAAAAGTTTTATCATCTACAATATGTTCTAAATCTCTGATTTATTACTAACGAAGGCTATTGATAAATTAATTATCTTTAGTCATGATATTCTTTACTGGGCTAGTTGTGCTCACCCTTTAGCTTCACAATTCCTTTCAGGTAATAAGAGTGTAGTTTGGGTCGAGGGGATATGTGGGAATAGAACGATGGTCTATAGCTGTTGAGGTTTTCCCCAAATAGTATAGAAATAATTTTATTGAGAATTTTAGATAAGTGTGTCGTATTTTATACGTCATTTTAACCGTTGATTTTGGTGAACCGAATAGGGTGAGGTGAACCCACCTTTGAAAGGGTGTTTTGCCACTATCATACAAGATGTCCAATGACAGCCTACTTTGTCAGGAATAAGCATATGAATGTTATTTCTACTTATATATGATTTGATTATGATATATATGAATGAAAGGCAAGTATGTTTGCATTAAGAAAATCTGTAAAGTCCTTTGATAGATAATAGAAACATGTGTACAAGGACTTAGAATGAATTGATCAAGTATGTTAGGTTTATCCTACATAGGCAAAACAACTTTGTAAAGTACTTAAAAAAGAAATGATGTACACGGACTATAAAAGTAGAAAGATCAAGCATGTTAAGTTGATCTTATGATGTAATAGATAGGCTTGTCTGATCGTCGAACACTGCACCAGAAATCGGGGTCTGCTAGGAGAGTCAAGAAAAACTCGAGAGCTATCGAGGCAGAATTGTAGTCTGCAAGATAGTAGATATCGGAGTTCATAGACTGCCAGGAAAAATGATGAATGATCGTAGTGTATCTAGTAGAACTTCCTCAGGACCGAAGTCTGCTGAGGAAGTCATGTTCAGAATCGTAGAGACAACCTGCCTACGAGCCGACTAAACATCTGCCGAAGCCAAGTCAGAAACATAGACTACACTCGGAGTCGTAGAGTCTACTGATGCCGAAGCCAAGTCAAGCATCATAGACTACACTCTGAGTCGTAGAGTGTATTGATTACATGTAGAGATCGTAGTCGAGCAAGATCAGATGAAGACAACAAGCACAAGGCAAAAATTGTAGAGTGTCAAGATCTGATCTAGGAGTCGTAGTGTCTGCACAGCCGAAGCTGAATCGTAGAGTGCAGAACTACGACCTCAACCGTTGTCCTCACAATGCCAAGGCAGAATCGTAGAGAAAATACGATTCTCAACAAATGAGCACTCCCAGAATATCCAAAGGAACAAAGCCTCTGGTTGGCACTGCAAAGATACATCCCACCTAAAAGGAACTAGAGAGCACTCAACGAATGGCATGTATGCTAATAGAAGATCTAATCATTAACCCAATCAGCATCAAGATTGAGTTGAAGAAACCATTCAAGATGAAGTCTTCCACAAGTTATTCAGAAGAAGACATCGAGAATCGATCAAGAAAGTCCGCAAGTGCGATGATGAGTCATCAAGTAGACAGAGGACAACGATCTTGGAAACTACCAGGATCGTAGTGTTTGTCAAACAAAGAAAGAATTGATGAAGTGCATATAGAGATACTGGAAAGCTTCTGAAGAACAAGGCTAATGTGATTAAGCATTGGGTCAGTCCATTGATGATAAGTGAACGGGAGATCACAAGGAGAAAGCGAGCTGGACACGCCACAAATCTGAAGTGTCTTCCTATCCAGAAGGGGCCAGAACAAAGAAGTCAAGTCATTAGTATTTGAGAACTGTTGAGGCAAACAGAAGTGTTGAAGTACTGCATAAGAGAAGGAAGAGGTATTCTACATTGAAGATCCAATCAACACTCTTCAAGATCGTAGTGTTGTCTCTACCAGTCAACATGACACTACGATCAGGTCTTTGAAGACATGCATCAGAATCGTAGAGTTCGAATAGCTGAAGACTGAAGCATTAACAACGTTTCAATCTGAAGGGTAATATTCGGACCTCTGATCGAGAAATCAGAAGGATGAAATAAAGTCTTTGACCTGCCCAAGACATTAAAGTGACATCTCTGATGGGTAGGTGAAATAGTAGACTACAATTGTGAGACCCCAAATTTTATGAATAAAGATTTAAATTTCTCGAAATATTTTTTTGAATATTATGGTGTTGATTTGATATAATGTTATAGTTGTGGGTAATATTTATAAATTTTGAAAAGTACTCAAGTTGTTATAAAATATTCAATTGGTCGGGGAATTTTTTTTTTGTCGGGGAATATCCGTACGACGGTACAATCATTGGTGGACCCCACAATGGAATTATTGTCGGATTGAGAAAACGACAAAAATATTTTTATAAAAATAACGGCGGAGGTGTTACCGTTAAAACTGTTGAACTACCCGGTAGTAAAAGTACAGTAATACACGTGGTTGCATAGTAGCACACAGTATTGATTATTGATGCTTACGTGAGAAGTCATTCAGTTATACTCAATTATTGCTACAGTAATTGATGCATCATATCTCTTATATTATTGATTCAATTATTGTCACAATATCATCTGTATAATATGTTATATTATTAAATCAATAATTGAGACGACAAGTTATAATATTAATGATTAATAATTGTTAAAAGATTAAATATGTGTTGATTAAAAATAAAATGATTTGTGGTAATATTTATTAAATCCTTGATGTATATAAAGAGTCTATTATGAGACGTTTGTGGTAAATTTGGTTATTCTATGGGGGCCCATATGTTATCATCTAAGAGTCTCTTTCGCCAATAGTAATTACCTTTACCAGACGTCAAACCACTTGCCATTTCATATTACAGGCGTCGAATCAACTGTCGTTTCACATTATAGGCGTCGAACCAATTGTCGTTTCACATTACAGGCGTCAAACCACTTGGTGTTTCACATTACAGGCGTCAAACCACTCGGTGTTTCACATTACAGGCGTCAAACAACTTTTCTTTTCACATCACCAGTCGTCAAGCCGCTTACCTTTTCACATTGTAAGTGCTAAGCTAGAAATCTTCTATAAATAGAGGCCTAGTTCTTCATTATTTTTCACGAATTCATTCAAGCTATAGAGAGAGAAAGTATAGAGAGAATAAGAGTGAAAGAAGAAGAGTATTCTGTTACTACACTACTGCAGTATTAAATCTCCTACTAATGTAAGGGGTGTTATTTCTTTTGTATTCATGAAGAGAACTGCTGTTATTCCGTTATTTATTATTCTCATTGAATAACTCAGATATCATGCTGCTACCCTATACTTGGTGAAATTCTTACATTATTCCATCTTTATTATTCTCATTGAATATAGTGTTTGTGTCGTTTCTGTGGGACACAGTTCCATCTTTATTATTATTCATTGGAATATCTTGTTCATGCATTTTACTGTGGCTTGGGTTCCAGTCTTTATTATTCTCATTGGAATATCCTGCATGCATGCATTTTACGCGGACTGGTTCCATTCATTATTATTATTCATTTGGAATATCCCGTCTGCATGCGTTTTACTGCTTGGACTGGTTTCATTATTTATTATTCTGTTGGAATAACTCATTTGTCATGCGGTCTATCGCATGCATGGTGATTTCTTTTCTTATTCCATTCTTTATTATACTTAGTTGGTTAAAACTTTAACTTCAATACTCCATGAAATTAGTGGAATATCCTTGATATTTAAAGGCTTCATCCAAAGATCTTTTCATGGAAATATTCTTCTGAGCATTCTTGAATTTTACTCTACAAAGCAGTATCATGTTGACAATTTGGACGTTATTGGTTCCTGGATAAATTAATTCTTGAACTTGTTTTATTGAATTCTTATATCATTGTCATCATCCTTATGTTTATATTTTGTTGAAAGTCATCTGTGGCCTGTAGTGCATAGATGGACTTGGTATGATTATGACCAGGGATTATTCGGTATAATCATAACCGTAATGTTACAAATGATGTGGAAAAAGTTCTCATTGGCCTGTAGTTCATTGATGGACAGTTTTTGGTATGATTATGGCTATGGATTCTCCTTGGTCGTAGTGCAAAAATGAATTGTTTTATGGCATGATCAGGAACGTTGATGAAAACACGATTATCTTTGGCCGTAGTGCATGGATAATTCGTGGTTGAGATACTAAAGAATATCCTTGGCCTGTAGTGTAGGGGTGATTCGATGATGTGGATTATTTATTAAGCTGAGTCCCAGCGATAAAAGTTATGAAAAACCTTTTAAATCATAAAAGATAGTAGATTTTATTCTCTACTTGACTGTTTTAATGGATTGCTTGTTCATTGCAGCTTAAACTTGATGTTTGTTATATTTTATCGGTTTAACAACTTTGTTGAAGGCTAATGATAAATTATTCTACATTATCTTAGTTATAATATTTCTTACTGGGCTAGTTGCGCTCACCCTTTTTTTTACTATTCTCTTAAGGAAATGAGAACGTAGCTGGGACTAGTCGGGGAACAGAGTGATGGTCCTAGATATTTGCATTAGTAGTCCTCACTATTCTGTGAAATAGTGTGATACTAATTGTAATGAGGACTCCTTTTGAGTTTGTATACTCTCTAGTAGACAATATTTGTATTCAAACTCACAGTTTATGTTTTGTCGATTGTATACATACGATTGTATTATTAAGTTGTATTTGAATTCTGTACCATGTATTTGGCGACTCAAGATGGGTGATGTTTATCTAATTTTGGGGGCGTCACAGTTGGTATCAAAGCTTAGGGATATGATCCCTGGCTAAGATGTGAGAATAGTACTAGGAGGGGAGAGACGGGGAATTCCTTCGCTAGTATGACCTAACTAAGTTTATGTGGTATTTAATTGGTCGGTTAGAATTTAGGGATAATATGTTACATGTCAATTAACCTTTGATTTTTGGCAGTATCTGAAAATGACATCCGAGAATGTTGAGAATAGCAATGGAGCACAGGAGACCGTTGATTCTCCACAGATCAATAATCAGGACAATGTGCAACAGGATGGCGATAATCCTCCTGTAAATAACAACACTGATCGATTGACGAACTTCGGTACGTTTAGGAGCTTTTTAGAATTCATGCAACATCAGGCGAAGGTGGCTCTTGTTCATAATGCAGGAGGAAACAATGGCAACCCATGGTTCGTCACCGCTAAGCAATTCAAGGAGCTGGGACCACCGGAGTTTTTGGGAAAGCCAGAACCACTTAAGGCGGAGACGTGGTTAAAGTAGATCACCAAGATATTTGATGTCTTGGGATGCTCTGAGGAACAAAAGGTTCCCTTTGCCACCTTTATGTTGCGTGAAGAGGCAGATCACTGGTGGGAATCTGTAAAATGTACCCAGCCTGACGCACTCAAGATGTTTTGGGAGAAGTTCCAAGAGCTGTTCAATGACAAGTACTTTCCCGAAAGCATTCGTCACATGAAGGAGGTGGAATTTATCAAGTTGGAGCAAAATAACATGACCGTGTTGCAGTACGAAGCAAAGTTTGCCCAGTTGTCCCGATTTGCGTCCCACTTGGTTGATAATGAAGAGAGAATGACGCGGATGTTTTTAAGAGGTTTGAAGCTGGAGATACGTTAATATCTTATTTCTCATAAACTGTGTTTGTATTCAGATGTTGTAAATAGGGCTCAGTTAGTGGAGCGCGATAACGAGTCAACGCAACCAAAAGAGAGCAAACCGACAAAATGATAATATCTGGTGATAATACCATCAAAGTGGTGACAATAAGCATGGAGGGAATCAACATGCCAGAAATGGTAACCACTTCGGTGGTAATCATGGTCAAAACAATAAGAATGGACATTTCAAGAAGAGGAGATTCAACAATGATGGAAAGACGTCAGCACAAGCACCCGTTGTTAAGGAAGGAGAACGACCACCTATCATATGCTTCAAATGCGGAGGAGAGGGACACATCAGTCCAAACTGCGCGATGCCGTCCAAAGCATGTTATAATTATGGAAGAGAAGGTCACTTAGCCCGATTTTGTCGTTCACAAAAGACAAGTTCAGCTAGGATGGAGGCATCAAAGGCCGTCCCAGAAAAGTCAAAGCCGGTAGTTTAAGAGAAAGCATTTTTTTCGTGACAAGGAACCTGAATAAAATTATCACGGGTATGTTAGTCATAAACTCTTATGAAGTCTATACCATGTTAGATACCGGTTATACTTACTCTTTTATTTCACCAAGTTGTGTTCAATGTTTGAAGTTAACTCCGGAGAAGTTAGACTTTGATATATCTATTTAAACTCAGTTGAGAGAAACCTTCGTTACCTCCACTATTTATAAATCCTGTTCAAATCAACACTTTCACATTACCTGTCGATCTTATCTCTCTGAAAATACTTTCCTATGATGTGATTTTAGGAATCGATTGGTTAACTACTCATCATGCTTTTCGTAAGGTTGTTAGCTTTCATATTCCAAACCAACCTGTTATGCGAATTCAAGTAACCAAACCACTAAAGTCAATCATTGTCATATCAAGCTTTAAGTAAAGAGCCCTGATCCTTTCGTTGTTGACTTCATTGTGTGGAATGCACCGAAGCCAGACTTTCCGTAGGAGACGTTGTGAATGACGATGACAAGTTTATAGGTATCAATGTGACGTACTATCCAAGTCTTGGATGAGAGTCACAGTTTTGAATGATATTTCTATTTTTAATAAATTTCCAGACGTATTCTTAAAGACTTCTTAGCCTACCCTAGAGCGTGAAATCGAATTTTGTATTGACCACAGTACAAAACCCATTTATAAAACCCTAAAATATTTCTTTACTTAAAACGAACGTAACATGCGCTAAAGACGTTGGCTCGAGCTGTTGAAGATTATGATCGTACCATGCAATATTATCGTGAAAGTGCGAACGTGGTAGCTGATGTGTTGAGTAGAAGATCGTATGCGGTTACAAGTGCGAATATACGAACCCACGTGAAGATAACGAATATACGATTAGAATCGACTTTAATCGATAAAGTTAAAGCCGCTCAAGCTACATACTTAGAGCTGATGAATGTGAAGAAGAAGGTTCAAGAGGGCGTTATTCTAAAAGCAAGAATCGACGAAGAGAGGAAATCTCAACCCTCAATTTAATTGGCCCATTTGAAATTCTCGATGAAGTAGGAACTGTGGCCTATATACTCGTTTTACTACCAAGTATGTTGCGTGTTCAGAATGTTTTTTTTCGTACCGATGTTACATAAACATGTGGACGATCCGAACCACATTATTAATTTAGAACCGGACAAGATAGTAGAAGATTTAACGTATGAGGAGATACGTGTTAACATCTTGGATAAGAAGGATCATATTCGACGCTCAAATGTTATACCTCAAGAGTTAGAATTTCAAGTGAAGTCAAGGTATCCTCACTTGTTCAGCATACCAGGTATGTACATAAATTTCGAGGGCAAAATTTCATAAGGAGGGGAGATTGTGAGACCCCAAATTTTATGAATAAAGATTTAAATTTCTCGAAATATTTTTTTGAATATTATTGTGTTGATTTGATATAATGTTATAGTTGTATGTAATATTTATAAATTTTGCAAAGTACGCAAGTTGTTATAAAATATTCGATTGGTCGGGGAATATTCTTTTTGTCGGGGAATATCCGTATGACTAATACAATCATTAGTGGACCTCTACAACTAATTATTGTTTGATTGAGAAAACGAAAATAATATTTTATAAAAATAACGACGGAGGTGTTACCGTTAAAACTTTTGAACTACCCTAAGAAAAAACAAAGAATACACATGGTTGCATAGTAGACCACGTTATTGATTATTGATGCTTACGTGAGAAGTCACTCAGTTATACTCAATTATTACTACGATGGTTGATGCATCATATATCTTATATTATTGATTCAATTATTGTCACAGTATCATCTGTATAATATGTTATATTATTAAATCAATAATTGAGACGACAAGTTATAATATTAATGATTAATAATTGTTGAAAGATTAAATATGTGTTGATTAAAAATAAAATGATTTGTGGTAATATTTATTAAATCCTTGATGTATATAAAGAGTCTATTATGAGACGTTTGTGGTAAATTTGGTTATTCTATGGGGGCCCATATGTCATCATCTAAGAGTCTCTTTCACCAATACTAATTACCTTTATCAGACGTCAAACCACTTGTCATTTCATATTACAGGCGTCGCACCAATTGTCGTTTCACATTACAGGCGTCGAACCAATTGTTGTTTCACATTCTCAAGCGTCAAACCACTTGGTGTTTCACATTACAAAGCGTCCACCACTTGGTGTTTCACATTACAGAGTCAAACCACTTTTCTTTTCACATCACCAGTCGTCAAGCCGCTTGCCTTTTCACATTGCAAGTGCTAAGCTAGAAATCTTCTATAAATAGAGGCCTAGTTCTTCATTATTTTTCACGAATTCATTCAAGTTATAGAGATAAAGTATAGAGAGAATAAGAGAGAACGAAGAAGAGTATTCTGTTACTACACTCCTGCAGTATTAAATCTCCTACTAATGTAAGGGGTGTTATTTCTTTTGTATTTATGAAGAGAACTGCTGTTATTCCGTTATTTATTATTACATTGGAATAACTTTTGTATCATGCTGCTACTCTATACTTGGTGAAATTCTTCATTATTCCAGTCTTTATTATTACATTGGAATATCTTATGCATGCATGCGTTTCTGTAGGACTGTTCGATCTTTATTATTACATTGGAATATCTTGTCACATGCATTTTACGGCCGGACCGGTTCCAGTCTTTATTATTCTATTGGAATATCCTCGTCATGCATGCGCTTTTACGTCCGACACAGGTTCTATTCTTTATTATTACATTGGAATATCCCATGCGTGTGTTTTTACGTCTGGACTGGTTCATTATTTATTATTACGTTGAATAACTTTTGCTGTCTCTGGTCTATCGCATGCATGGTGATTTCTTTTGTTATTCCATTCTTTATTATACTCGGTTGGTTAAAACTTTGACTTCTATACTCCATGAAATTAGTGGAATATCCTTGATATTTAAGCTTCATCCAAAGATCTTTTCATGGAAATATTCTTATGAGCATTCTTGAATTTTACTCTACAAAGCGAGATCATGTTGACAATTTGGACGTTATTGGTTCCTGGATAAATTAATTCTTAAACTTGTTTTATTAAATTCTTATATCATTGTCATCATCCTCATGTTTATATTTTGTTGAAAGTCATCGTGGCACAGGTGCATAGATGGACTTGGTATGATTATGACCGAGGATTATTCGGTATAATCATAACCGTAATGTCACAAATGATGTGGAAAAAGTCCTCATTGGCCTGTAGTGCATTGATGGACAGTTTTTGGTATGATTATGGCTATGGATTCTCTTTGGTCATAGTGCAAAGATGAATTGTTTTATGGCATGATCAGGACCGTTGATGAAAACATGATTATCTTTGGCCGTAGTGCATGGATAATTCGTGGTTGTGATACTAAAGAATATCCTTGGCCTGTAGTGTAGGGGTGATTCGATGATGTTGATTATTTATTAAGCCGAGTCCCAGCGATAAAAGTTATGAAAAATCTTTTAAATCTTAAAAGATAGTAGATTTTATTCTCTACTTGACTCTTTTAATGGATTGCTTGTTCTGCTGCAGTTAAACTTGATGTTTGTTATATTTTATCAGTTTAACACTGTTGAAGGCTAATGATAAATTATTCTGCATTATCTTAGTCATAATATTTCTTACTTTGGGCTAGTTGAGCTCACCCTTTCTTTTCTGTTCTCTTGTGAAATGAGAACGTAACTGGGACTAGTCGGGGAACAGAGTGATGGTCCTAGATATTTGCATTAGTAGTCCTCACTATTCTATGAAATAGTGTGATAATAATTGTAATGAGGACTCCTTTTGAGTTTGTATACTTGTATTCAAACTCATAGTTTATGTTTTGTAGTATTGTACATGACAGTTGTATTATTAAGTTGTATTTGAATTCTGTACCATGTATTTGGTGACTCAAGATGGGTGATGCATACCTAATTTTGGGGGCGTAACAACAATGTCAAAGATAGTATGACTTGTCACATCAGCAGTCTACCTCTGTCAACTCGAGATCTGTGAAGACATTTGAATAGCTTTCAACGGCTACTTTCCAACGGAAGGATTGGGAAGGAGTATAAATCTTCAAGAGCTTCAAAGATCGAAGGTTGCTGGAGTTGCCGAGTTTGGAGTAACGGTGGACTGTTCTAAACCATGTAAGATAGTGAGTCCTAAGGCTCACTCTACGATCCACCAAGAACACTTATAGTCAGACAAAGAAAGAAGTAGAAGTGAGAGTTCTACAATGTAGAAGTGAGAGTTCTATTACTTGAAGAGTGTTCTGAACTGCCGAGAGAAAGAAGAGCATCATGTCATCTTGGTGTCCATCATGGGAAGACTCTAAGTACCATAGAGAAGAGCTTACAGTCATCTTAGTAAGTCCATCATGAGAAGACATCATATATCAAGAAGGGAGATCACAAACGTCATTATGGTGGCAAGCATGAGAAAGTTTCTAAGTACCTAGCAGAAGAGCTTACAATCATCTTAGAAACCCATCATGTGTAGCCATCATGTATAAAAAGGAATGATCTTCAAGGCAGTCATCAAGGGATCATCCGAAGTGGTTGAGTAACTGAAGAAGCTGAGCATCATTCAACACTCAACTGCACTTCAAGGGTGATCACACAAAGATGCTAAGTACAGAAGATGTTTAGAGCATGAAGACATCTTAGCAGCTCAGCACCAACTCCAACAAACAAACAAATAACTTAACAGAAGTCAGGGCCTGAGGGGTCCTTATCCGGAGGGACTAAATGAAGTTCCAAGCCTACTGGGCTTGAAGAGTTCCTAGGGAACTAGAGAAGTTCTAAGACAGCTGGCCTTGAAGGGTTCTTAGTGAACTGAAGTCCCAAGCCTGCTGGCCTTGAAGGAATCTTAGTGATTCAGGGTGCTTCCCTTCCTTAGTGGAAATCCTGCTAGTTGAAAGCAGAAGAGTGGATTAGGAGCTTGAGTCTCTGAACCACTTAAAACCCCTTGTGTCTTTTACCTTATGTCATTTACATTATGTCTATTAACTTTTATAACTGCTATGTATGTTTTAACAGCTTACAACCAAACTAACTCTACGAATAAAATATGTATGAGTATGAATATATCAATGAAGGGAATCTTTTACTTATTCCGTTGTGCTTGAAAAGATTCTAATGTTTGTCATATGCTAATGTAATAGCAATACAAAATAAATGAGAAAAGTATTTGAAATTAAAAAGGATCTATTCAACCCCCCCCCCTTCTAGATCTATTGTGCCTACTGGGAACTAACAATTGGTATCAGAGCAGGTTCTCATATATTCAAAAGCTAATCACATTGAGTCTGATCCCAGGCACAAACATTGGTCTAAACTTAGTTTAGTAGTAAGTAACTTGTTATATGCAGATGAGCTCACACATTGGAAATATTGTGTATAGGTAAATGAATATATACATTTGAAGCTGCTCAGATTGGTCCATATTCTCAAATATTATATCAACAAGACCAATCCTAGCCTGCAGTAAATCTTGTAGTCTGAAGACCAGACGAGATAGCCCAAGAGACATCAACAACACAGAGTTAAGCATCCACCAGCCTGAAAGATGAAAAGGCCATACATGATAAGAAATGCTTATCCAGAGAAAAAAGAAGTTCTTCTCAGACATATGTTTGGCCAATCAGCAGCTTGGTGCAAACTTGATAAACTGAAGGATGTCAAAGAACTGAAGATGCTGAGATTCTCAAGATGTATCTTCAAGACTACGACTGATTGATTAAAGGCGAACAAGAATAATAAGCTATGAGGAGCAAATGTGAAACTATGCACATCAATGCCTAAACTCAGTATGTTAAAGGTAAATGATTGTTGAGAAACTGACAGTAAAAAGGTACGGTTCCTCACTATTACATGTGTTCATCATAAAAGCACCCTCTTATGAACTATAACAGATTTATGTCAAGAAGTCATAATCTACCTAAAAAGGTGAAGAGAGAAAGTACTCTGAGGATGGAAACTCAAATGTTTATAAACTTTCTCTCCATCCAAGTTTTAGGTTGAAGATAACATCTTGAAGGAAATCTGAAATGGTTCATAAGAGCATCACAGGTAAAATTAATTCAATATGAAGTAATCTTTGCTGGTGGGTTAGTATGTATGTACAAATCCTTGTTCTAAGTGTTTGATAACTCACAGAGTATGATTATTTCTACAAGAGTGTCTTGATGATGTGTAGAAACTGATTACCTCCATGAATCAACTAGATACTCTTAAATCGTAGAGTTGATTCTCATTCTGTTAACACTTAAACCTTGTGAACATAACCCTGCAAATATCGAATCTTACACACACTCACCTTCATTCATCTCAAAATGTACCATCTAAAACTAGTTGCATGCATGAATATGACTGTTGGTGACAAATGTGATGATTATCCAAATATGAGGAACATGGGTTTAGAAAACTAACCTGGCAGGACCCATTTAATTGTGGGTACCAAAAATAGAAATGTATCTAACGTGCAGGTACTTGGTCTGTCTGACCACACTAAGGAATACTGAAGCAGAAGACTTCAGTCAAGAAGACTCAACCAGCAGAAGGCTAAGGACTGTTCAAAAGAGATTCTAATAAAATTCCTATATGTCCTAACCTATCCTTGAAGGCCCGCTGAGCTAACCAGAATGGAGCTCAGATAGCTGCTAATCTGTATATGGAAGCATAGCATTCAACCAAAGATGAAAAGAGTCTTATGTGCTCAAAAACAAGCAAAGAATGCTATATGAGAAGAATCCTCAAGGAAGCTCACAACAGAGGATCATCGAGCATTAGTCTAGAGGAATTCATCGTGGAAGCAAAATTCAGCAAACACAACTATTAAAGGAGACTACGTTCGTAGTGCTGTCAAATGATCGTAGAGTAATCGGACCTAAAAATATCCATGCCTACGATACAAGAAGATCTAAGTGATAATTGTGATTCCAGTCAAAAGGAGATATGTGAGGCTGCCTTCAAATGAACCTAAAGTAAAAGGAATCACATCTATATGAAAAAAAAACATCAACCATGGGGAGCAGTGATCTGTTGAGAAACAACAACACTGAGTTATACTATGAAGAAATGTACCAGCTATAGAGTCCCAAAACTTTGTAGCTGATGAAACAAATGAAGATCCATAGTCAGTAGGAACGTCTCAAACGTACTACTGATAACCTATCAGCAACCCAACTCAAAGTCATGGAGTGCTCACGATCAAACATCTGATCGCAGTGTAGAATCAGGAAAACACCACGATTACAGCAAATGCAATTGTCCAAAGTTGGTAGAGGACTTCCCCAACAGAAAAGGTCAAAAGAGATGTCAGTGCAAATAACTCCTAAAGTACTTCATCTGGAAAGCACATCAGGGACAAACCTGACCCTTAGTTCACTCTAAGAGGTTGGCCCTTCCTGAGCTACCTTGACCTAGAAGGAATGCTTGATCAAGTTCATCTCAAGGACCAAGATAGTCAACGATCGTAGAGTCGAAGTTGAAGAGAACTCCACGATCGTAGTGCAACCTCAACGATCGTAGACGTAGACTCGACGATCACAGTTCTACAAAGGATAATCCAGCTCCTGAGGAGCTTTGAAGAACTGAACAATTTCTCAACAATTCAGAGTATGGGGAGATAAGTTCAATCATCAGTTCAAAAGAAGTCTTGCAGATTCATCTTAGTAATGGAGCACTCGAACCTTCATAAAGTACATCAGTGGTCAAGATGAGCAGTGTCAAGATAAGGACTGATGTCAAAACCACCCACTACAGCATCTCTTAAAAGTTGATCACTGAGTCAACAAAGGAAAATGTAGGGTCCATAGCTGCTTTACCATGCTACTCTACAAATCAAAAGGTCAACGGTCAAAGCCACGTCGATTAAACGTCTACTCTTCTAAAAGGAAGTATCTAACTGAAAAGATATGGGGAGTTACAGCTCATTACTGGTCATCGTGCAACCAATGGTCGGTTGACACATCACTAGTTATGCAGAGTTAGAAGGAACTGCCATAAAGACAAATTCAAATCTACAAACAGTTACCAGAAGCTATCGAATCCTTCTCCCTCCCATTTTCAAACTCTAAAATCCTCTCAAAAGCCAAAATAGGTTAACACTCCAGAGCCTTACCAAATCACAATCAACCATCTCTCATAAAAATCTTTGAATCAAATACCATCATTCTTTGAACTACTCAAATGGAAAACTGGGGAGTAATCACTGGCATTCAGCTCAGAACCAAGTCGTTTGAGAAATCCTAAAAGTAGTTCATAGACATTCTCGAACTTGTAAAGAAAGTTAGATTCTCAGAATGCCTTGAGGCTAGCACTCGAGTATATGTTAACCTGGTTAAAGAGTTCTACTCAAATGCCTCCATAAACTCTGGAACCCTTTCTACCAAGGTCAAAGGTCAGTCTCTAAAACTGAAATCTTCTGACCTCAATCAATGCTTAGGTTTTCCTAACTAAGGACTGAAGAGCCTTGATGATGTCGATACAAAACAAGCAAAGGAGATCGCGGGGTACCAAAGAAACCCTAGTTTAAAAGACATGAAGAAGAAGGAGTTTCCAGAAGAGTACGAATTCCTTGCTAAAATAGTAGGGAAATACATACTATGCAAGGAAACTGTACACAACACGGTGCTTGATAAACAACTAAAGATTATGTCTGCAATAGTTCAAAGAAGACAAATCAACTTTGGAGTTATCTTGCTAGATCAAATTTCCAAATGGCTGGAAAAGGCTGAGATGAAGAAATCTACAGATAAACCCGTGAATAAGGTTTTTCATGGAAGGCTACTGAGCATTGTAATGAAGAAGAAGCTATGAGGAAGAATCAAGGATGATGACAGAGAACCTCTGAATGTTCACAAGGTAATGTCTCCATAGCTATTTGTGAACTGGAAGAAGAACCCAAAGGAGAACAGAAGGCTGACAACTGGGAGCAGTAGCAAGACCTCTATAAAAAAGAGGAAGAAAGAAGAGGTAGAAACCTCTAAGTCTGATGACTCTGTACCAGCAGCAACCACACCAGCCAAGAAGAGATCCAGAGGTGTGAAGAAAACTTAGGCCCCACCAAGTAGTCTCTCCATCAAAGACAAGGATAAAGAAGAAAAAGTCCTGACTGCAGAAACAACTAAGAGGAGAAGCAACTGACTGCTTCAAGTGCCATCACAAAAGAAAGCAAAGGTGGTAAACAAACCAGCCTCAATTTCCCAAGACAGTACATCTGATGAAGAGAAGGATGTAGAACCAGAAGAAGAAAAGGCAACTGACAATCTCAAGGTTGAGTACCCACAGACCAAATCTAGCAGTGAAGGTGAAGTTGGATTAATGAATGAAAATGCAGCGTCTGCTGATGAAGAGGAATGCTCAAGCCCTGTGGCTAATCCTCAGAGTAGTCACTTTGCTGATGAAGAAAAGATTCAAGATAACCCAATTCAATCCCCAAATGAAAATGCCCAAAAATGCCCAGATAATGGGTCAGACAATGATGTTTAAAGAGAAGAAGGGTCTGCCCCTACCAGTGCTGAACCTGAAGGAAGTTTGTCTGTTGAACTAGAGGAGTCAGAGTCTGAAGAGGAAGAAGAGTCTGACTCTACCATAGCTGAACCTCCAAGAAGAAGGAAGAGCTACAGACTGCAAGCCAAATTTGCCTCTAAAAGGAGCAGTGATCAATCCAATACTGTCATTGAGCTAAGTGATGATGAGTTTGTATCAAAGGATGAAAATGCTGAAGATGGAACCAGTGGTGAAAAAGATGAATCAGAGGAAGATCTTGCTGAAGAAGGTTCTGGAAATGAAATGTTGCAAGAAAGATTCATTGATGGAAATGATGAGATTGGTTCAGGTTCCGAAAGAGAAGAGACGGAAAAAGATTCTGGTTCTGCACCACAAGAATCAGAAGAACAAGAAGATTATCTAGTTCTCTCTCCCGCAAGATTTAACAAAAGAATAGTGGTGGAAGTTTCAAATGAACTACCAGAGGAACCTCCCGAAAGATGGGTGAACTATGGAGCTGAGCAGCTCAAGGTGGTAAGAATGACTACCTTTGATATAGCTAAAAACTGGAATAACATGGAGCTAGATTGTACGACCATTCTCTATAATCCTGATGACTTGCTAATGAGATGGTTCATCTAATGGATGCCATGGCTAAAGGCCCATACTGAAAAAGATGAAAGCTACTTCAGCTGGTCCTACTCTCATTTTCCAAGCATGGAGCTGGTGGCACAAAACTTCCCAAGGGTAAAGAGTTTTGCTACAAAGATGATCTCAAACAAGCCCCACTTCAAAGTCTATCGCCATGCTGGAAATCACTATATTCCCCACAATCGTAGAGTGGACTCCCAAGGGAAAAGGATCATGACCAAGGAGATGATCGTAGAGTCTGTTCACTCTACTAGTGATGGTGTTCAAGTTCATAACCAGAAGTTTCCATCTGCTCAAGCACTACTGACAGACATTCCTTCATCCTCAACCAACGATTGGAACTCAATGATGCTTCACATTCTCAACAACTTTGAAAATCTGTTCAAGAATGCAGATCGTAGAGTTCAATCTAATGCTCGGCAGGAGGCTGCTCAACCAGATTATCAAATATCTGTGGAGAAGGAGCTGATGAAAAACTCTGATGAACTGAGTGAGAAAATATCTCTATTCACTGAAGAGTCACAGAAGCTGACAACAGCAAGAGATATTTCACTCCAGAACAAGCTTCAAGCTACTATGGCTGATGTATCTCTCAAACTCAAAGAGAGGGATAACATCTATCTTAAAGTTATGAATGATCAGAAGGCAGATGCTCTACGAGCACAGAAGGCCAATGAAGAGCAGTTGCAAGCCCTCTCTGACAAGATTGACGACATGAAGCAGTCTTTCTCAGTGCAACTTGAGCTAGGCCAATAGGAACTCAAGTTTGAAGTTGCTAATTCCTCCTACTTGATGGAGCAGTTTATGTCCAACATGGAGCAGCTCTCCCAAATGATTAATGACAAAAAAGGGGGAGAAAAAGAGGCATAGAAAGAGGAAGAACAAGAGGCACTCAAAGAAGAGCAGAATGAAAGGAGAAAAGAAGTCAAAGAAGAAGGCAACATCTACAGAAAAAGAATCATCATCTGAGGGGGAGCTAGAAGATGATGATAACATGATCGTAGAGTCTGAGAGGGAGAATGTTCAGAAAGAAGCTGAAAGGGAGGAAAGCAAAGACAGAAGATCATCATCCCATGGGGAACAAGAACAAGAAGAACAAACAGATGAATAGCTGATCAACAAACATCCTGGAAACATACATGGAGCCAAAGAGGTACATCTCTAACTAGTTAAGTATGTTCTGGATCCAGGATGTAAAATGTCAGTGTATTAAATTCCACATCATTATAAATGACATTCATAATTATTTGTTTTAGAAATACAGCTGCTCACTATATATAAGATTCATTCATAACACACATATGCACTTATTATTTTTGTCATAATCAAACAGGGGGAGATTGTCAAGAATAAGCATGTGAATGTTATTCCTAATTATATATGATTTGATTATGATATATATGAATTAATATGCAAGTATGCTTGCATTAAGAAAAGATGTAAAGTCCTTTGATAGATAATAGAGACATGTATACAAGGACTTAGAATGAATTGATCAAGTATGTTAGGTTGATCCTACATAAGCAAAACAACTTTGTAAAGTCCTTAAAAAGAAATAATATATAAGGACTATAAAAGTAGTAAGATCAAACATGTTAGGTTGATCTAATGATGTAATAGATAGGCTTGTCTGATCGTCGAGCACTGCACCAGAAATCGGGGTCTTCCAGGAGAGTCAAGGAAAACTCGAGAGCTGTCGAGGCAGAATTGTAGTCTGCAAGATAGTAGATCTCGAAGTTCGTAGACTGCCAGGAGAAATGATGAAGGATCGTAGTGTGTCGAGTAGAACTTCCTCCGGACTGAAGTCTGCTGAGGAAGTCATGTTCAGAATCGTAGAGACAGCCTGCGTATGAGCCGATCGAACATCTGCTGAAGCTAAGTCAGAAACGTAGACTACACTCGGAGTCGTAGAGTCTACTAATGCCGAAGCCAAGTCAAGGATCGTAGACTACACTCTAAGTCGTAGAGTCTATTGATTACATGTAGAGATCGTAGTCGAGAAAGATCAGATGAAGACAACAAGCACAAGGCAGAAATCATAGAGTGTCAAGATCTGATCTAGGAGTCGTGAATGTATGTCGCACGTAGAGATGAATCATAGAGTGCAGAACTACGACCTCAACCGTTATGCTCATAATGCCAAGGCAGAATCGTAGAGCAAATACGATTCTCAACAAATGAGCACTCCCAGAATATCCAAAGGAACAAAACCTCTATTTGGCACTGCAATGATACATCCCACCTGAAGGGAACCAGAGAGCACTCAATGAATGGCATGTATGCTAATAGAAGATCTAATCATCAACCAAATCAGTATCAAGATTGAGTTGAAGAAGCCATTCAAGATGAAGTCTTCCACAAGTTGATCAGAAGAAGACATCAAGATGGCGATCAAGAAAGTCGACCAAGTGCGATGAGCTATCAAGTAGACAGAGGACAATGATCTTGGAAGCTACCAGGATCGTAGTGTCTGTCAAACAAAGAAAGAACTGATGAAGTGCATATAGAGATACTGGACAACTTCTGAAGAACAAGGCTAAAGGGATTAAGCATTGGGTCAGTCCATTGATGATAAGTGAACAGGATATCACAAGGAGAAAGCGAGCTGGACACGCCATAAATCTGAAGTGTCTTGCTATTCAGAAGGGGCCGGAACAAAGAAGTCAATTCATCAGTATCTGAGAACTGTTGAGGCAAACAGAAGTGTTAAAGTACTGCACAAGAGAAGGAAGAGGTGTTTTACATTGAAGATCCAATCAACACTCTTCAAGATCGTAGTGTTGTCTCTACAAGTCAACATGACACTACGATCAGGTCCTTGAAGACATGCATCAAAATCGTAGAGTTCGAATAGCTAAAGACTGAAGCATTGGCAACGGTTCAATCTGAAGGGTATTATTCGGACAAGAGCTTATTGAGAGCATCGATGTAAAAAGAAAACCTCTGATCGAGAAATTAGAAGGAGGAAATAAAGTTTTCGACCTGCCCAAGACACTAAAGTGACATATCTGATGGGTAGGTGAAATAGTAGACTACAATGTCAGAGAAAGTATGACTTGTCACATTAGCAGTCTACCTCTATCAACTCGAGATCTGTGAAGACATTTGAATAGCTTTCAACGGCTACTTTCTAACGGAAGGATTGGGAATGAGTATAAATCTGTTAGAGCTTCAAAGATCGAAGGTTGCTGGAGTTGCCGAGTTTGGAGTAACGGTGGACTTTTGTAAACCATGTAAGATAGTGAGTCCGAAGGCTCACTCTACGATCCACCAAAAACACTTAGAGTCAGACAAAGAAAGAAGTAGAAGTGAGAGTTCTACTACTTGAAGAGTGTTCTGAACTGTCGAGAGAAAGAAGAGCATCATGTCATCTTGGTGTCCATCATGGGAATACTCTAAGTACCATAGAGAAGATTTCATAGTCATCTTAGCAAGTCCATCATGAGAAGACATCAAGTATCAAGAAGGGAGATCACAAACGTCATCATGGTGGAAAGCATGAGAAAGTTTCTAAGTACCTAGCAGAAGAGCTTACAGTCCTCTTAGAAATCCATCATGTTTAGCCATCAGGTATAAAGAGGAATGATCTTCAAGGCAGTCATCAAGGGATCATCCGAAGTGGTTGAGTAACTGAAGAAGTTTAGCATCATTCAACACTCAACTGCACTTCAAGGGTGATCACGCATAAAGTCTATAAATCTGTAAGATGTTCGAGCATGAAGACATCTTAGCGACTCGATTACCAACTCCAACAAACAAACAAATAACTCAGCGAAGAAGCTGGGGCTGAGGGTCCTTATGCGAGGGACTAAATGAAGTTCCAAGCCTGCAGGGCTTGAAGAGTTCCTAGGGAACTATAGGAGTTCCAAGGCTGCTAGCCTTGAAGGGTTCTTAGTGAACTGAAGTCCCAAGGCTGCTGGCCTTGAAGGAATCTTAGTGATTCAGGGTGCTGCCCTTCCTTAGTGGAAATCATGCTAGTTGAAAGTAGAAGAGTGGATTAGGAGCTTGAGTCTCTAAACCACTTAAAACCCCTTGTGTCTTTTACTTTATGTCATTTACATTATGTCCATTAACTACTATAACTGCTATGTATGTTTTAACTGCTTACAACCAAACTAACTCTACGAACAATGTATGTATGAGTATGAATATATCAATGAAGGGGATCTTTTACTTATTATGCTGTGCTTGAAAAGATTCTTATGTTTGTCATATGCTAATGTAATAGCAATACAAAATAAAAGAGAAAAGTTTTTGAAATTAAAAAGGATCTATTCAACCCCCTCCCTTCTAGATCTATTGTGCCTACTGGGAACTAACAGACTTCGTGTTATCATAAGACAAGGTTGTGAAAATACACTTGCTGATTATATCTATGAGCACTACCTATATAATCTTGGAGTTTGGTTGAAATATAATTCTTAATTGGAGACAATGGATATAATTATATGACAAGAGAAGACTTACCATTGGAAAGAACATGACAGTAATCTTCTCATTTTTCTTTGGGGTCTATTGGGTCAACCAAGGATAATTCTCGAGTCATATGATATCTATCATAACTTAGATGCATGGTCTCCCCTGTACGAAGGTTTCCTTGAGCATTTTCCAAGGATTTTAATTTCTAAAATAGTTATTGACTGTACTTCTATGTAAATTACCATTGTAAGGTCTTATGGTCGAGGCACGATGAGAGTTACATATATTTGTATTAAAATTTATAGCTTATGTGTTGTCGTACTGTACACGATAGTTCAACAGTTGTATAAATGAAGTTTGTATTTGATTTTTGTAGTGTGATATCTGAAAACTCTAAATGGGTCGTGTGACAACCCGAGAATTTTGAATATTTTTAAAATTTTTATTATTAATTTAAGGTTCGAAATTAGAACCTAGACAGAAAATAAGTGTATGCGTTTGATATTTTTAAGAATGATTTTTGAGGATTTTAAAATTCTGTGAAGAATTTAAGTTAATTATTCAGGATTAGGGAATAAGCGTTTATGTTCTGTGTATACGTGTGCATGATGTGGTTAAGGGTTAAGGGTTAACCAGATAAACGATATCCGTAAAAAACCCTAATTATATATTAAGAACGTCAACGTTCGGTTAGATAACCCTAGTGATTAATAAGAAATCCTAGAAACCGGTTCTGAAAACCCTAAATTCAGTTCTGGGAATCTGAAACCCTAATTCGGTGTATAAAATCCTAAATTGGGAACTTAATGGTGTAAGTGTAAATAATTATAAGATTAGTTAGGGAAAAGCTTACTTAATTAGCAAACCCTAATTTTCAAATTTAGAAAAAAAATATTTTTCTATTAGAAACCCTAATTCGTAGGTTGTAAATCCTAATGACAATTTTGACCCTAATTGCTAAATTAGCGATTTTAATTAGGAAATGCTAATCCTAATTAGCAATATTTAAATTATGATTAAGAAATTTTAATATAATTAGAAAATCCTAATTATAATTTAGAAATGTTAATTTTCTATTTTTGAAACCTAAATTGGAAAATTTAGAATATTAAATTGCAAACCCTAAGGGTTTCAAACCCTAAACCCTAAGGTTTTCCAAACCCTAAACCCTAACCCAAACCCTAAACCCTAAGGGTTTGGCCAATTACTAGTATGCCATTAAATTAAAAGGAAAAAGACCATAATGCCCTTTTTCTTAAAACCTAAGCAAAAGATTTTGCAATCTTGGTGAGTCATCACTTTATGTTTATCCCATGTGCTTATTATCTTAAAAAGATCACATATGAGTGCCACCTAGCAACTTCTTTGGTTCATTGAATCCAAAGATCAAACTTAAAACTTAAGAAAAAGTAACTCACTTTACTTTTCATATTATCCAAGACCTTCTCTCTCTTCAATTTCAAAATCTAGAGTGATAGAGAGTTAAAAGTTGAGTTAAGATCAGTTCATAGCAAGCCAATATTAGATCCAAGAGTCAGAATCAAGAATCAAAGTTAGAAAGAGGTAAAGAGCCCTAAAGTTTCGAAATTAGTAATTTGATGTTGTTTGATGTTAGTTGTTGTATAAAGATGTGTTATAAGATGTCTTTAAGTGATCTGGGTTGTTGGTTCATGGATCCATAACATCAAGATGCATGATATCAAGAATTTTCAAAACTGACTATGAACCCTAGAACATGGCCTGACAGCCTAATGTCAGGGCTCATAAATCATTTCCTATTTATTGTTTTTATGTTTTAAGAGTTATAACTTATAGTATGTTGTATGGTGTTTGATCTGAAACTATAAACATGACCAGATCATGATTAGATTGAGAGATATGAGTAGTCAAACTGCGTTGACCGGTCATGGAGACTGAGTTTCTGGGCAACCCAGAAACCCAGATCTCGTCTGACAACATTTTCTGAGTCCTTGATCTTGCTTCTGTTAAGTGTTTTAGTTATGTTGTTGGTTTCATATTTGTAGTCTAACATGTTATCTACATTCTCAAACCATTAGATCACTTAGATCATACTCAGAATCAAATGCATTCGTGGTCAAACCACCGTTGACCTACATGCCGGAAGGAGATTCTGGGTAACCCAGAATCTTCAAGACCCGTTTACTGACCACTAGTTTGACCGGCCTTGATAGCTTAGATATTTTGTTGTTAAGATGATCTGAGGTTATGAAGTTGTACAGGGACATGAGTACTACACAATGGAACCTTAATATTACATTACTCATACCTGGAAGGCCTAGATCTGGAAGCTCAAACTAAGACCTAACAACTGTTCTTCATTTCTGGAAAACCCAGAAATGAAGAACAACTCTGACATGCTTTTCTACAGCTTAGATCTTAGGTTTAAGTAACGTTTTGGCAATGAACTCAATTGATAGTTGTAGTATAACACTTATACTATAACTATAACACCATTACCAGTCCATAATTTAACTAGAACATAGGATTAGAATCAAATTGAACGACCCACCTTTGTTGTCGACATGAACGTTTACAGGCGACTCAAGAACACCTATATATGACGGGTTTGTCGCTATAAAAATACTTTAATGACAGTTTTGTTATTATTATTGTTTAGAAATTAATAAAGAAATAGAAAAAAATAGATTTTAATTATTAAAAATACATAATAAATTCCGAAAAATTATTTTAAATTTTGAAAAATATTTTTTAATTATTTAAAGTATATTTCATAAATATTTAATATTTTGGATATAAATGGTATTTAATTTATTTAATTATCATATTAAATAAATGATTTAAAAATGATTTTAATTCATTAAAATCATGAAAATAATATTATGGTATAAGAAAATATTTAAAGTTATGTTTAGTGACTTTTGATATTTTGTGATGAATTTCATTAATTAATCAATATTAATGATAATTAATTTATATATTAAATAAATTATGGAAAAATAGAATAAATGATTTAAAAATCATATAAAAATGATTTAAGTGTTATAAAAATATTTTAAGTTATAAAATATAACTTTTGATATTTTGTCATGAAAATATTAATATTTTAATATTAATAGCAATTATCGGATAAAGATTTTAATTCGTTTAAAATTATATAAATATGATTTTAAAGTATTAAAAATACTTTGTGATATTATAAATATATTATAATATTATGACATGTATTTCATTAATATTTGATAATAAAGAAATATTAATGATAAAAGAATTATGTGGTATTTAATTCATTTAAATACGTTTTTAATGATTGAAAATTTATGATAAATGGTAATAATTATCTGAAATGTATTATAAGTCTATGAAAGTTATTTTGACTGCATAGAAATTTGTCTAAGATACTGTTAAGTGTTTAGCCAGAGTTTAATTGAACTTAGACTCGAATTATTGTCCTGCTAGACCTTCGGGACGTCAGATTTGTGTCAGGTTCAACTTAGACTTCAATAGTTTTACTTGATACCGAGTCTTATGTGTGTTATAGACTGATAGGGTTATGTGTTATGTGTAATGTGTTTAGGTTATTCCATGTATATGTATATATATATATATATATTATGGTATTATATTGTGATGATATTATTCTAATATTGGAGATCTATATTATTAATATTAGGTCTTCGGATAAGGCGATATAAATTGCGTAGCGGTAATCAACGGTTCAGGCAAGTTTGTTTTACTTAACTCTATTAAGAGTGTTTTATTCGGATAAGCTTATGGTTAATCATTGTTGATTGCCATAAATTGTACTCTGTACATATTGCATGTATAAGTCAGGTATGAAAGGCTGATCACCTTCATTACCAGTTGGTTTCAGATATATTTGTTCATGTATAATACTTGTTCAGTCATAAATTTGTTCCAGCTAGTTCACAATTATATTGTTGAATTATAGCCAGCTTATTATTCAGATTCTTTCAATCATGATATATCGTTATATTGTTGAATTTAAACTTGCTGGGCAACTTTCATGCTCACCCTTGCTATATCATGATAAAACATTGCAGATTAAAAGCGAATGCTTGGATCTGAAAGAAAGGTTAAAGACGCCCAAACTTTAGTTTACGTATGCGATTAGATTTGTAATAGTGATGTATGATAATAAAGTTATGTGTTAGAGATTTATGAATTGTGTATTAAGTTAAGGTTACTCGACCTTGGGGAATAGTGTGTAATATATTGTATAAACAATTTATGTTTATATCTTCTGCAAATAGTAATAGTTGTATAGAATGATCGAACCGGATCTGAGGTGATTTGGGACCTGGATTTGGGGCCGTCACAGGTCGTGTGGACCTATTTTGGGGGCGTCACATTTTGTATTAGAGCTTAGGGATATGGTCGCTGGCGGAGATATCAGTCTAGAACTAAAAGGGGAGAGACGAGTAATATACTTCGCTAGTGTGTAACTTACCTAAGCTAAAATTATTTACTTGATACGTTGACAAATTGTGATATATCAATTAACCTTTGTTTTGAAAATATATTATAGAATGATATCCGAAATACAGGAGATAAGCAATGGGAAAATCATGATACAGAGGAAATAATCAGGAAGGTACAATCCGAAAAGAAAGCAAGGTATTCTCATCTCTTCGGCATACCAGGTACGTAAATTCGAGGGCAAAATTTCATAAGGAGGGGAGATTGTGAGATCACAAATTTTATGAAATGAAAGTATTTAATTTTCCTATAATTATTATTATTCTATTTAGTAAATGGTTAAATTGATAAAAGGTTAAATTTAATGGTGATATGCGAAAAATTTTAAAGTAAGCAAGTTGTCATGAAATAATCGGTGATAAAATTATAGTAATACGCGTGTTTGCATAGTAGCACATGGTATTGATTATTGATGTTTACGTGAGAAGTCACTCAGTTATACTCAATTATTGCTACAGTAATTGCTGCATCATATCTCTTATATTTTGTCTATAGCTGTTAAGGTTTCCACTAAAATAGTATGGAAATAATTTTATTGAGAATTTTAGATAAGTGTGTCATATTTTATACGTCATTTTAACCGTTGATTTTGGTGAACCGAATAGGGTGAGGTAAACCCACCTTTGAAAGGGTGTTTTGCCACTATCATACAAGATGTCTAATGACAGATGACTTTGTCAAGAATAAGCATATGAATGTTATTCCTAATTATATATGATTTGATTATGATATATATGAATGAATATGCAAGTATGCTTGCATGAAGAAAAGCTGTAAAGTCCTTTGACAGATAATAGAAACATGTGTACAAGGACTTAGAATGAATTGATCAAGTATGTTAGGTTGATCCTACATAAGCAAGTATGACAAATGACTTTGTGTTATCATAAGACAGAGTTGTGCACATACACTTGCTGATTATATCTATGAGCACTACCTATATAATCTTGGAGTTTGGTTGAAATATAATTCTCAATTGGAGATAATGGAGATAATTATATGTCAAGAGAAGACTCACCATTGGAAAGAACATGACAGTAATCTTCTCATTTTTCTTTGGGATCTATTGGGTCAACCAAGGATAATTCTCGAGTCATATGATATCTATCATAACTTAGATGCATGGCTTCCCCTGTACGAAGGTTTCCTTGAGCATTTTCCAAGAATTTTAATTTCTAAAATAGTTATTCATTGTACTTCTATGTAAAGTACCATTGTAAGGTCTTATGGTCGAGGCACCATGAGAGTTACATATATTTGTATTAAAATTTACAGCCTATGTGTTGTCATACTTTGCACGATAGCTCAACAGTTGTATAAATGAAGTTTGTATTTGATTTATATAGTGTGATATATGGCGACTCAGAATGGGTCGTGTGGACCTATTTTGGGGGCGTCACATAATCCATTAGAAACAACCCAACGCATGAATGGACTCAACACCGATGGTCTAATCCATTGGAAACAACCCAACACAAGCATCGACTCAACCCCAATGGTGTAAGACATTAGGAACAACCCAACGCAGGCATCAACTTGTTAGCAAAATCCACATACCATGGAAATTAAGAATTTACTCCAAATAACTGTTCATCTGGAAAGAACTTGTTGATCAAACATTTATTTGCCTTGTCCTTGTCTGGATTTTCCAACCTCAAAAGATGATCAGCTACTTGATTTTTTGTCCCCTTCCTATCCTTGATTTCCAAATCAAACTCTTGAAGGAGTAGAATCCATCGAATAAGCCTATGTTTTGCATCTTTCTTGGAAATTAGATACCGAATCGCCGAGTGGTCCGTGTATAACACAACCTTTGTTCCTATTAAGTATGCTCGAAATTTATCATAGGCGTACACGACCGTAAGTAATTCCTTCTCTGTAGTTATATAGTTCAATTGAGCATCTGTGAGGGTTTTACTTGCATATTATATGGTATAAAAGATCTTGTCTCGACATTATCCCAAAACATCCCCTACCGTGTAATCGCTAGCATCACACATCAACTCAAATGACATTGTTCAATTCGTTGTTACGGTCACGGGAGCTGTTGTCAACTTCTCCTTCAACTATTCAAAAGCTGTCAAATATTCTTTATCAAATCTAAAAATTGCCTCTTTCTCTAATAGACTGCATAGTGGTTTTGCAATCTTGGAGAAATCTTTGATGAACCGGCGGCAGAATCCGGCATGCCCGAGGAAACTGCGAATTCCTTTAACTAAGGTCAGAGGTGAAAGATTCTCAATAGTTTCCAACTTTGCTCGGTCTACTTCTAACCCTTTCGCAGAGACTTTGTGCTCGAGGATGATTCCTTCTTCAACCATAAAATGGCATTTTTCACAATTCAGCACAAGATTGATTTCCATGCAGCGTTTCAATACCATAACTAAATTCTCAAGACAACTTTCAAAGGTATTCCCATATACTGAAAAGTCGTTCATGAAAACAACAACATTGCGCTCCACCATGTCTGAAAATATAACCATTATACATCTCTGGAAGGTCGTCGGTGCATTACACAACTTGAATGACATCCTCCTGAAAGCAAAGGTGCCATATGGGCACATGAATGTAGTGTTCTCTTGATCTTAAGGAGCAATGACGATCTGATTATACCCTGAATACCCGTCCAATAAGCAATAATACTCATGTCCGGCCAAATGGTCCAACAACTAATCGATGAAAGGTAGAGGAAAGTGATCCTTTCGAGTTTCCGTATTGAGCTTCCTGTAATCCATACATACCCTACAACTAGTCACTGTCCTTGTCGGTATCAATTCATTTCCCTCGTTAGTCACAATCATTATTCCACCTTTCTTTGGGACACACTGAGTTGCGCACACCCATAAACTATCTAGGATAGGTATATTATCCCAGCATCCAACCATTTCAGAATCTCTTTCTTCACAACCTCTTTCATGATTCGATTGAGCCTTCTTTGTTGTTCCACTATCGGTTTTGCCTCATCTTCCAAGAGTATCTTGTGCATACAGAATGAAAGGCTTATTAACTTAATGTTGGTAATTGTCCATACTATTGCAGACTTGTACTCTCGAAGTACCCTCAAAAACTTACTTTCCTACAAATCGTTAAGCGCAGATGCAATAATAACATGTAAAGTATCAGAAGTGCCCAAAAATGCATACCTAAGGTGTTTAGGAAGAGGCTTTAGCTCAAGAGTGGGTGGTTCCTCAAGTGAGGGTTTCATTCGTGCCGATGCTTTCTCTTCCGTATGTAATGGCTCGAATGGCACTTTGAATCTACTCACTTTATGTAATGCATCCAACATATGCAAATAGTCCACAAATTTTGGATCATCCAAGTCAGCATCTCCCATCAAAGTGTTTTCCAATGGATCCCTGTCTAAACGTCTAGTCAAGTCTTCATTAACCATCTTTTCGATCACGTCCATTCTAAAACACTCTTCCTCATCTGTAGGGAATCTCGTGGCTTTGAACACATTGAATTTCACTTCTTGGTGTTGTACTCTCATTGTTAACTCTCCTTTCTAAACATCAATGAGAGTCCTCCCAGTAGCCAAGAATGGCCTCCCCAAGATAATCGGGATGTTCTTGTCCTCTTTATAATCCAGAATGATGAAATTTGCTGGAAATATAAACGTATCCACCTTTACTAGTATATCCTCAAATCCCTCTCAGATAAGTAACTGATCTATCCGCCAACTATAATGAGATGTTAGTAGGTTTCGGTGCCGGCAAACCCAACTAAGTGTACACAGATAATGGCATGAGGTTCACACTCACCCAAATAACATAAACATTTGTTGAAGGCCATGTTCCCAATTGTGCAAGGAATGTTAAAACTCCCCAGATCCTTCAACTTCGGAGGCAACTTCCTCTGTAATATCGCACTACATTCCTCCGCCAATACAACAGTCTTATAATCTTCTAAATTCTTCTTCCTCGACAAAATACCATTCATAAACTTTTCATAGCTCGACATCTGTTCTAGGGCTTCTGCGAATGGAATGTTAATCTGCAATTTCTTGGAGATTTCCAAAAACTTTGAAAATTGTTTGTCTAATTTCTGTTTTTGAGCTCTCTATTGAAACGGTGGTGGAGGATAGACAATTGGTTCATCATCTACCTGATTCTTCTCCACTTGCCTATCTTCACCCTGTTTCTCTTCAACCAACATTTCTTCACTTTCTTTCACATCTTTCTTTAGCAAGTTTTCTACACTTTGCCCCTCAAGATGTTTTCCACTTCTTAATGTGATTGCTTGACACTGTTCATGATTTCCCCTTGGATTCTCCTCAGTTTCACTCGGTAAAGTCTCTTGAGGTCTGTTAGTCAATGCCAACACAAGCTGTCCCATCTAATTTTCCAAGTTCTTAATCGCCGCCGCTTATGTTTTCATAGTTGCCTCATTACAAGATATGTAATTCAAGAACTCTTCCAAATCTGACTTTTTCTCTTGATATGGAGCTGACTGTTGATGCTAATTTTGGAATCCGGGGGGATAATATGATTGTGGAGCTTGCTGATTTTGGTTATTACTCAACGAAAAATTTGGATGGTTTCTTGCCCACGGGTTGTAGGTATTTTGATACGGATTTAGAGGTATTCTGTTATAGCTACCTACAAACTGAACTGTGACTGGATTGATAGCACACTGCTCTGTCGAATGTTCCCCCGCACATAATTCACACACAAACGCCACATGTTGAACCTGTGAACCCGTGAGTGCATCCATCTTCTTTGATAGCTCTAAAATTTGATCCGCTAAGGCCATCACTCCATCTACCTCTAACACTCCAGCTGCCTTTTGTTGTGTCATTCTTGCAGTGGGCCACTGGTAGTTGTTAGTTGCCATTGTCTCAATCAAGTTATATGCTTCCTCAAATCTTTTAGCCATAAAAGCTCCCCCTGATGATGCATCTATACTAGTTCGGAGATTACCATTCAGCCCTTTGTAGAAGGTGTTCATTTGTAACCACTTGAGTAATACGTGATGCAGACACTTTCTTAGCAATTCCTTGTACCTTTCCCAAGCTTCATACAGAGACTCCCAATGAAACTTTTCAAATATTGTAATCTCATTCCTCATCTTCGCAGTCTTCGTTGGTGGGAAAAATTTAGCTAAAAACTTCTGAACTAGGTCATCCCAGGTAGTGATTGACCATGGCGGTAGTGAATGTAACCAGATCTTAGCCTTATCTCGCAATGTGAATGGAAACAAACGAAGCCTAACTGCATCATCAGATACCCCATTGTATTTGAAGGTACCACAAATCTCTAGAAAGCTAACTAGATGTTCATTTGGGTCATCATTACCAATTGATAAGTGGATTTTATATCCACGATTCGATGTCCATTTTAAGCATAATTGTTGTTAATTCTTTGCGTTTATGTTTATTCTTACTTGTTTCTTATTATTTTGTGTGTAGTGTGCTTGGTGTGGCGAATGATAAGAAAAAGGAGGCATTTGGAGCATAATTGGAGCAAGTATGGAAATTGGCCAAAGTCAGAAAATAGTAGCCATGCCTACCGGGGCGGGCGTTTTATATGTTTATACCCCCGTCGGGGCGGGGGTGTCGGATCCTGAGTGTCCTGTCTTGTTTGAAACTCTGCTGGAACATGGATTTTAGTTTGTTAAATGTGTTTGGACTCTATTATACATGGGATTTAGTCCAAGACTTCATGTGGGATATATATTGCTCAACATACAACGAATTAAGGGGGATGAAAAGCAATTAACATCAATTAATCACATAATTTCATATCGAGCAACGAAGTGGAGATTTTGAAGAACGATCGTATTTATTACGGATTGAGACTAAAGTGAAGGGTGTTCTGTGTTATTCTTCTACTTTAGTTTATTTCTATAATTGAGAAGATGATATCTATGATTTATTCAGTTTTTATTTCATTTATTATGACCTAATTATTTTTTAGGCTTAAGACAAAGCTTTAAGTGGAACGATGGTTATGTAATCTTTGATTTCAGTTTAAAAAGCTATTATCCGATTTATCTATATTAATTTGAGCGTGAATTTATGAATTGCCTGATCAACGATTCTTTGTGGACTTGTATGAACTCGAGAGATGAAATATGGGTCTAGACTTAATTAATATAACATGTGTTCTTGAATTTTGTGAATAAAAAAAATCATAATGAATGTTAGGGTAGAGATATGCTTGACATCGCATATAATCAGAAAAAGAACTTGAACTTTAACCTTCTTTAATTATAATTCATATAGAGATATAGTGAGTTAGTTAATTAAGTTGTTTAACGTAATTCTATCTTAATTATGGATTTGGGTTAATACGGTATTAGTGCATCGAGAGGTGGCTAGTTCTATATACGTGTTCTTGATTAATAAACTGAGATAGTGAATTAAACTGGAATAAATGTGTAATAATCTGAGTGATGCTTAGAGTGAAGTCGAAAGCCTAATTCTCCATTATTTGTTTGAAAATTCAGTTTTTAGTATTTATTGATTGTGTGGTGCTTGTAATAGTTTTAATACTGTTAGTTACAAACAGGAAATTTATTTGTTTAATAAAACTAGGATTAATAGGAAATTGGTAATTGTGAGGTTTAAATTCTTACTAAGTCTCTGAGGGAAAGATACTTTATTTACTATTATATTACTTGTTGACCACGTATACTTGTGTGCTGTGCGTAACTAGATTTTACCCAACAAGTTTTGGGCGCCGTTGTCGGGGACTTTAGTATAGTTTTTATTATTTTGCAATATCAGTTTAATTAGTCCAGTTTTACTTAAACACTTTTTGTTTTTGTTTTGTTCTTCTTATTTCAGGCTTTTGACGTTGGTTTATGCAAACTCGATCCAAAAATCCAGACTTGCTTCCTTTTGAGGTCTACATTGAGAGAAGGTTTCAGAGGTTAAGTAAGTGGATCAAGGAAATAAGGGACAAATTCGAAAACTCTGACAAAGAAGAAGCAATGGCTGCGGAAGACCAGAAAGCATTGAGGGACTTTGCAATACTGATGATTGGGTAATATACCCATGAATTGGATATATTTGGACTTAAATGATTGTATTCTCAAGTTATTTTGAAGCATTTTTATTGTGTTTAGTTGTTGTTTTGCAGATTCAGGAGCGGCAGGGACGAATTGGGGAATTTAAGCTAAAAATGGCAAAATGGTAATTCTTTCAACCTCCAGCGCCGGGGCGCTCAACTCAGTTCAAATCCTAGTGCCGGGGCGCTGGGTCGTGCCAGATGTTGATTAGGGACGCGTGCATTGACTTTTTCGTTGCCCACTAAATTGGTTGTTGTTTAAAGCTTAATTGGATTAGGAGTGCGGGGAAGCTATAAAAAGAAATTAAGTGCTTAAATTAGGGCAATCATCTAATCATTCATCATTCATTCATTCATTGGAGGCTACACAAGGATTACTTGAAGACTAAGGATTGGCTCAAGAGTTTCTTCTTCTTCTTCTCCTTATTTTCAATTTGTAATTCTTTAAGGATGATTTGCAAACGATTATTGGTTTTTATTTTTGTTACGAACTAATTCTTTAATTAAGATTTCAATTGAACCTTTTATGGCTATAAATTAGTTATTCAATTTATTCCAATTATTTATGTTGAAGAGAATTATTTATCATGCCTTGCATCTATTGATTAATTATTTGGCCAATAATTACCTTGTTACTCTAGAAGGAATTAAAAGAGGAATTCTTGGGTTAGAACTGGGTTTGATAACGTGTGACTTATTTATTTGCATAGTGAATAATTAGGTTTGTTAATTGAATGGAAATATCTTTTCACCGCATTTAACACATAAGGAATTGGAATTGAAAGAGTTTAATTCACTTGTTTTGCATAGGAATATAGCAAGATTAATCTGGATTAAATAGAAGTCGATTGATTACTTGGAAAAGGACTTTTGACATTTGAGAATTCTCATTAACAATTCAAGAGACATAATAATTGGGATAATTGGGTAATTGAGTTATAGTTCATAATTGGGGATATTGAAGTCTTAATCCTTATTTATCGGAAATCATTCATTCAAATCTTAGTTTATTTATTTACTTATTTTAGAATAATATCTTTAATTGTTTAATTTAGTTTTAATATTTCAGAAAATCATAATTTATCATTGTTTAAATAAAATTGGGTTGATATAGTGCTAGTAGTTGGAATTTATTAATTAAGATTCTTTGTGGGAACGATACTTTTCTTATCACTTTATTACTTGTTGACCGTGTATACTTGCACGTATTCTTTGATTGCGAAATCAACCAACAAATACCTAAGGTGACTGAGCTACAGTCGAGTATCACCAGGCCTGCTATAGCTGTGAATACCTTCGAGATTAGGCATGGGACTATTCAGATGATACAGAACTCGGTTCAGTTTGGGGAGCTTGCAAATTACGATCCTAACGAGCATTTGATCAGTTTTTTGGAAATCTGTGACACTTTCAAGTACAATGGGGTGTCAGATGAGGCAGTTAGACTTCGCTTGTTCCCATTCACTCCGCGGGACAAGTCGAAGAGTTGGTTACACTCTCTACCAGCAGGTTCGATAACGACATGGGATGACCTAGCTCAGAAATTTCTAGAAAAAATCTTCCCGCCAGCGAAGACTGCAAAAATGAGGAATGAGATTACCATGTTTGATCAGCAACATGGGGAGTCATTGTACGAGGCATGGGAGAGCTACAAAGAATTGCTCAAAAAATTTCCACATCACGGATTGCCTAATGTTAGGTTTGTAATATTCAAGTACGCAATCAAATTGCAAAAATAAGCGGAAACGTGTAAAAATCAGAGTTTAAAAATTTTACAAACCATATACCCGGATCACCCTTTATGCAATTATTAATTAAACAAAAAGAAAGAACAAGAATCATACCCTTGAAGATCCAAGCTTCCTCAGGTACAAGTTCACCTCCAATCCTTTTGTGTTCAACTTGAATCCACCGGGTTTGGTTCCTTCCTTTGATCAACGTTAGCCACCCAAGTGTTTGGCCTCTAGAGGTGATCCACCAAGGAAGAAGAAGAATTCAAGAAGATGGGTATTTGGCTAAACCCTAGTTTTTCTATCTCTATAGAAAAGGAGCGTACTCTCCAACCATTGGAATTATATCGTCGTCTTAATATCTGATATAAGACTCCTCTTATAAAGATATTAAGTAACCCTATTAAAATAAGGTATTATTTAATTAAACTCTTTTAATTAAATGGACTCCCTAATCTTATTAGGGATAATTAATTAAACTCCTTTAATTAATTTTCCTCCTAATCCAATTAGGAATAAATGAGAGTACTTATATTAAATTAATTCCTAAACTCTTTTAGAAATTAAAATAATAATAATTGTAATAATATTAATAAGACTCCTCTTATTAATTTATATTTAATATTTCTAAAATATTAAATAATAAATATTAAGCTATTTAATTTATTCTATCACCATAGATTAAATTAAATATACATAATATATTATTACGATTATGCCATTAACTTCTTAAATAATTATTCTTCCTTTTATGGTGTGACCCTTTAGGTTCTCCATATTAAATCGGTTGTGAATAAATCAATTAGAACAATTCTAATCTTATTTAAATAAATAAATTAAACAATTAATTTATTTAAATAAATAATATTTATTCTACAATAGGGATAAGCCTCCCTAGCGATCAACGACTTTTCGGATAATATAGATTTCAACATTAATCATAAAAGAACCTTTGAGTAAATAGTTCTTAAGTATAATTCAATCCTTCCACCATACAATGTCCCAATTAAATATAAGACATGGAATTCTTTGTCAAGTCTTATTTTATTTAATTATATGTATTTCGATCCTTAAATGCACAACTCCAAATAATGCAAATTAGAAACTCCTTTCTAATTTCATTACGCTTTAACCAGGACTACTAGGTTGTCATTTATCGAATCACATAAGACATTTCTCTTCTTTTATTAGAAGTGGTAGATTCTTTATTGATCATATATTATCTCCATGTACAACTTGTTATACCCAAGTATACCCTTTGATATACCCTAAGGGTCTTAAGGAATAAGTCAAAGTATAACTCATCATACACAAGATACTATGATGATCTCAAGTCCAAGGATCACTTGTACTACTATCACTACAGGAATTCCTATTGACAGACAAGTAAAACTCCATTAGGTATTCCTTAGCGAGCCACGCTCAAATGAACTTATTCTCTAATAAGCACCTACATACTTGCTTTAGTGTCTCCACACAAATGATCATGAGATCAATCATCCTCATCCAATGAGCAAGCAACGTATGTACCAATCTATCCGGATTCACTAAGCCCCAATTTAGTAATCCAATGATTGGGAACTATTTTAGTTTTAAGCTTTCTAAGAATTTAGATCTCATTAGAATGATCATCATCATTATTCTAAAAGCATTGCTTAAAACTATGGGGTTATCACATATTATAAAACAACATCATGTAGATAATTAAAAGCCTTTAATAAATTAATACTTTTTATTAATAAATGAATAAGATTGTTACAAAGTATATGCTTTATCATCAAACATGATTGGCTTGTATGCATACTACTTTCACCTAAGTGGTTGGAGATGAATATATTTTACAATGGACTATGTGGGAATCTCAGGACCAGTATCGATGCAGCGTCGGGGGGAGCTTTTATGGCAAAGAACTATGAGGAGGCATATCAGTTGATAGAGACAATGGCTGCTAACAACTACCAGTGGCCCACGACAAGAATGACACAACCTACAGTCGCTGGAGTGTTAGAGGTAGATGGAGTGACGGTAATAACAACACAGATTTCAGCACTTTCTAAGAAGTTTGACGTTTGATCAGGGGGACAGACACAACAAGTTGCAATTATTTGTGAGTTATACGCGGGTGAATATTCAACAAATCTATGCGCAATCAATCTAGAGTCAGTATAATTAATGAGTAGCTACAACAGAATTCCTCAGGATACATATCAGAATGCATATAATCAAGGGAATAGGAATCATCCGAATTTGTCGTGGAATAATAATAAGAATCAACAAGCTCTACGACCATCGTATCCCCCTAGATTTTAGAATCAACAACAACCAGTTCAACGTCAAGAGAGGAAATCAGATTTAGAGGAGTTGTTGTCAAAGTATATAATAAGTAATGAGGCAGCGATGAAAAACCAAGCAATGGCCATCAAAAATTTGGAAAATCAGATGGGTCAAATTGCTTTAGCATTGAACAACGGACCACAAGGGACTCTACCGAGTGACACCGAAAGAAATCCAAAGGGAAATCATGAACAATGTTAGGCAATCACTTTGAGAAATGGAAACCATCTAGTTGGGAAAAGTGCAGAAAATTTAGCTATATCGGATGACAAAGTTGATGACAATATAGTGGTTGACGAAAAACAGGGTGAGGATACGCAAATTGAGAAAACAAAGTTAGATGACAAGCCAGTTGTATATCCTCCACCGCCGTTTCAGCAGAGAGTCCAAAAGCAAAAATTAGATAAGCAGTTTGCAAAATTTTTGGTTGTTTTTAAGAAACTTCAGATTAACATCCTGTTCGCAGAAGCCCTAGAGCAAATGCCAAGTTATGCGAAATTCATGAAACAGATTTTGTCCAGGAAAAAGAAGTTAGAAGATTTCGAGACAGTGGAATTAACAGAGGAGTGTAGTGCGGTTTTACAGCGAAAGTTGCCACCAAAGTTGAAAGATCCAGGGAGTTTTACCATTCCGTGCACGATTGAGAACGTGGCATTTAATAAGTGTTTATGTGATTTGGGGGCGAGTGTGAACCTTATGTCGTTATCAGTTTACACATAATTGGGTTTGCCAGCTCCAAAGCCTACAAACATCTCATTACAGTTGGCGGATAGGTTAGTTACATACCCGAGAAGCATTGTAGAGGACATATTGGTCAAGGTTTACAAGTTTATATTCCCCGTGGATTTCATCATTCTTGATTTTGAGGAAGATAAGAACATCCCGATTATCCTAGGGTGAACATTTTTGGCTACGGGTAGGACACTCATCGACGTACAAAAAGGTGAACTAACGATGAGGGTCCAAGATCAAGAAGTTAAGTTTAACGTTTTTAAAGCCATGAAATTTCCTACGAATGAAGAAGAGTGTTTTCAGATGGATATTATTGATCAAATAATCAGCGAAGACATTGGAAAGAGTTTGGTTAACGATCCATTGGAAATGACTTTATTGGGAGATGAAGAATAAGATGATCTGGAATTTGTGGGTTACTTGCATATGCTAGACTCCCTGCCACGTGTTAGAAGATTTAGAGAACCATTTGCACCAATGCACACGCAGGAAAGATCAACAATCAGAATGAAACCATCATTGGAGGAGCCACCGACTCTTGAACTTAAACCATTACCTAAACACCTCAGGTATGCGTATTTAGGAAATTCAAATTCTTTACCTGTTATTATTTCTAATGCACTTAACGATTTGCAAGAAGAAAAGTTGTTTAGGGTTCTTCGGGAACATAAATCGGCTATAGGATGGACAATCGCAGATATCAAAGGAATCAGCCCATCCTTTTGCATGCATAAAATTCTGATGGAAGACGATGCAAAATCGACGGTGGAGCAACAACGACGACTCAACCCAATCATGAATTAAGTTGTAAAGAAAGAAATTCTAAAATTGTTGGATGAAGGTATCATCTACCCAATTTCCGACAGTAAGTGGGTTAGTGCAGTTCAGTGTGTGCCGAAAAAGGGAGGTAACTGTGGTACAGAATGATGATAACGAACTAATTTTGACAAGGACAGTGACTGGTTGGAGGGTTTGCATGGACTATATGAAGTTGAATAAGGCGACCCGCAAAGATCACTTCCCTTTGCCCTTTATCGATCAAATGTTGGACAGATTAGCGGGACATGCGTACTACTGCTTATTGGATGGATATTCGGGTTATAATTAGATCGTCGTTGCTCCTGAAGATCAAGAGAAGACTACTTTCACGTGTCCATACGACACATTCGCATTTAGGAGAATGTCTTTCAGTTTGTGTAATGCACCCGCTACCTTCCAACGGTGTATGATGGCAATTTTTTCAGATATGGTGGAGAAAAATGTGGAAGTCTTCATGGACGACTTTTCGGTATATGGGGACGTTTTTTATGCTTGCCTAGAGAATCTAGTAATGGTGTTACAAAGATGCAAAGACACGAATCTTGTACTTAACTGGGAAAAATGCCACTTCATAGTTGAGGAAGGCATAATTTTGGATCACACGGTCTTGGTTCAAGGATTAGAGATTGATAAGGCGAAGCTGGAAACAATTGAAAAACTTCCTCCACCAAGCTCAGTTAAGGGAATTCGAAGTTTCTTGTGACATGTCGGGTTTTACAGAAGATTTATAAAGGACTTCTCTAAAATTGCAAAACCTTTATGTAGTCTTTTAGAGATGGATTCAGTTTTCAAGTTTGATGAGGAGTGTAAACTGGTATTTGAGTTGTTGAAGAAGAAATTAGCCACAGCTCTAGTAATCGTCGCGCCGGATTGGACCATTCCCTTTAAGTTAATGTGTGATGCATGCGACTATGCGGTTGGGGCTGTGTTGGGTCAACGTCGAGAGAAGGTATTTCATGCCATATATTATGCAAGTAAGACACTCACGGAGACTCAAATGAATTACATAACTACAGAAAAGGAATTGCTTGCAGTGGTGTATGCGTTCAACAAATTCTGGGCGTACTTGATCGGGACAAAGGTAGTAGTTTATACAGACCACTCGACCATTCGATACTTAATTTAAAAAAATTATGATAAACCACGCCTTATCCGATGGATTCTCCTTTTATAAGAGTTTGATTTAGAAATAAAGGATAGAAAGGGGACGCAGAACCAAGTCACCGATCATTTGTCTAGGCTGGAAAATCAGGGTAAACATGAAGATGACACATGTGTAATCAACTAGTCATTCCCGGATGAGCAACTATTTGGGATAAATGCAGAATTTCCATGGTACACAGACTTCGCGAATTATCTAGTGACCAACATGCTTCCCCCCGAACTTACACGACAACAGAAAAAGAAGTTTCTTCATGACGTCAAGTGGTATATGTGGGATGAGCCTTATTTATTCAAATAGTGCACCGACAAGATGATTAGAAGGTGTATCCCCTACAGTGAAATGCATAACATACTGCAGGAATGCCACTCATTGGCATATGGGGGACACTATGGTAGTGAGAGAACAGCAGAAAAAGTGCTTCAAGCTGGGTTTTATTGGCCGACATTATTTAAAAATGCCCACCAATTTGTTAAAACTTGTGATAGATGTTAATGGGTGGGAAACATATCGAAACGGAATGAGATGCCACTACAAACAATTTTAGAAGTTGAGATTTTTGATGTATGGGGCATATATTTTATGGGGTCATTCCCTTCTTCATTTACCAATCAATACATATTGCTTGTGGTAGATTACGTGTCAAAGTGGGTTGAAGCTGTAGCACTCCCGACTAACGATGCCAAAGTGGTTCTCAAATTCTTGCAGAAAAATATTTTTACGAGGTTTGGTACGCCGAGAGCTATTATAAGGGATGAAGGTAGTCACTTTTGCAACAAATCGTTTACAACTATCTTGGCAAAGTATGGGGTCAACCATAAGGTCGCTACAACATATCATCCCCAATCTAGTAGGCAAGCTGAGGTTTCGAACAGGGAAGTGAAAAGAATCTTGGAAAACGTGGTAAACCCAAATCGAAAGGATTGGTCCCTCAGGTTGGACGATGCACTATGGGCTTACTGAACTGCGTATAAAACACCGATTGGTATGTCACCATACCAATTACTATATGGGAAAGCATGTCACTTGTCTGTGGAGTTACACCACAAGGCCTACTAGGCTATTCAGAAATTGAACTTCGATCAATCAGCTGTGGGGGAGAAGAGATTACTTCAGTTAAACGAGCTCGATGAATTCCATCTTCAAGCTTACGAGAACTCGAAACTATAAATAGAATAGGTCAAGAAATGGCACGATAAGAAAATCATGCACCAGACGTTCGAGCCAGGGCAATCAGTACTGCTATTCAACTCATGATTGTGGTTGTTCCAAAGCAAACTTAAGTCAAGGTGGTCGGGACCATTCACCATCAAAACAATTTTCCCACATGGCGCCGTTGAACTCTATAGTCGAAATCCATTGGAAACATTCAAGGTCAACGGTCAACGGTTCAAGCAATATTGGGGTGGCGTGTTCAATTGGGACGTCATCACAATCACTCTATCCGACGCACTATAAATAGGGGCTAGTCAGGCTGAACGACTTAAAATCAAGTGCTAATTGGGAGGCAACCCAATCGTACTTTTATTTTTTTCATAATTTTTTATTATAACTGTCAAAATATAGTATAGCATAATTAGTAATATACAATGAGTTTATTAAGTAGTTCTTATAATGTATGAGTCTTGTTAATCTATCACACATGTTCAAATTGATCAACAATCTACTCACGTATGTGTTTTATGGTTTGCAAGATGTTTAAATATTGAGTAATTGGAGTAACATGCAGTAAAAGAAGAGAACAAAGCTCAGTTTGCAGGGTGATATCTGAAGTCACGCATCCGAAGTTAGGGGGCTAGCCTGCCGAGGAGGGCCGTTTAGGCATTATACCCCCCGCTGGGGCGGGGGTCCTGGATTTTAAGGGACTGGATTCGACAGTTAGACACGGCCTTCTCCTTCTCCAATTCAAATACCACTTCCCCACTACTTCATCCCATTACTTCTTTTCCCCCTTCCAATACAACCTCAACTCATATCCATTTTACATTCCTTACACACGTTCTAGCAACTTTAACTCCATCACCCTCCTCCATTAAAAATCCACTAACCCATTACCTCCATCACTCATTCTTATTCACCATCTTTATATAAACATAACCCCACAACCCAAGTTTGGCACCTACACTGAATTTGAAATCAGAAAGCCACGAATTAGGGTTCCTATTGGGAGAATTCAACTTGCACCTAAGAGTGAGTGTATAATACTACAAATTCTTCATCTTCTCCTTCCATATTTACCACAAAAATTGACAAGTTTGGCGGAAGAAACCTCTGTACACACCAAGTGTTTGATAATTTGTGTGAACCAAGTTTGGGGAGAGAGTAGTGTGTTCAGACATTCGAAATTCAATGGCATCTCAACCTATATCCAAATGACAACGCGGAGAGAGTTCAAGGCCAACACTACCATCACGAACCTTCGACCGACACAAGTTCAAAAGTGCCACCGCCGCCGACCGGTACGACTACTTGGTCACAAAGGCTCTTACACCGGAGCGGGGGTTGGCACCGGATGCTCACGATGGGGAGATGATGCCATAAATTTATCAGAAAGGGTGGAACAAATTCACTGAGGAACCCAAACCCTCTATTGTCAACACAGTCAAAAAAATTTATGCGAACGCCGAGGACAAGGCACCTTTCAACGCTTTTGTGCTGGGTCGAATGGTCTCGTTCAGTGCCGATGCCATCAACACATATTATCAGTTGCGGGTGCCTAGAAAGTGTCAATATGCTCACTTGAGGGATTTCAACCCTGACTTTGAGGAGGTTCTCAAAGAAATGACCAATCCGGGAACAACGTGGATAAAGGGTCTAAAAAAAGGCACGGTGTTTCACAGTAAGGATCTCAGCCGATATGGCAAGAGATGGTATTCATTTTTATGTGCTTAAATATTTCCGTCCACGCACACCTCTGATGTGACCAAGGAGAAGGCACTACTTCTATATGCTATTGTGTAAGACTTCATCATCGACGTCGGGGCCATAATCAGTTTTTCCATAATCAGTTTTTATCCATCTGTTTCTTATATTTCAACAACACATGGAGGAGCACAACAAGGCAGCACGAAGGGATATGAGGCGTCTTGCAATGCGACAAGACCATATGTTTGATACAATGAACATGTCATTCGCATCTTTGAATACAACACTCCAAAGCTTTAATCCAGCTGCAAAATTTCCATATCAGCAGCCCATGCCCATGCCACGGTTTCCACCAAGTGATTCGAAAGGAGAAGATCAACCACCACCACAACCAACTCCACCACCTCAGACTTAGTCGATAATAAGGAAGTCCTCACTCATTTTTATTATGTTATCCATCAAATGAGGACATTGTTACTATCAAGTTTGGGGGAGTAGTTAGTTTTATTTTTCATTTTATGTTTGCATGCATACTGTTATTAGTTTGGTTTGCATTTGTTTGCATGTAGTTTTAAGCATTCATATAATCATATAGTTGCATAGTTGCTTAGGTGCATTTTTAGTTTTATTTTGGTTTTATGTTTGCATCCGTATTATGTTTGACTTATCTAATATATATATATATATATATATGTATATAGTTAACTATTGTGTTCATTGTGAATATGTCCACCAGTGTTCTAACTCATTTTATTGTGACCAATGATGAGATTGAGATTAAGTAAACAAATATAGTATTCAGTAGTAGAACTAAGATGTAGTTTTGAATCATGACTCAGATCTTGTTCTTGTGTGAAACTAGTATAAAAAGGATAGCACGAAATAACTTTTGTGTTGACTGATTAGCTTAAATCAATACATAAATAGTTTCTAAAGGATAATGCTAGCATAAATAAGAGAATGACAAGAATAGGAGGTGAAGGCAACAAATTAGGCAAGAACCTAAGTTTGGGGGAAAATGTAGGGTGTATAAGCTCTAGAAAAAAAATTGGAAACGAGTTGAGTCTTCTGGTGGGTTGAGGATAATTACTCCCCATAAACACAAGCGTGAGATGGAGTGTAAAACGCACTCACCAACCATCTATCAAGGAAAAAGAAAGAAAGAAAGAAAAGAAAAATAAAGAGAAGATGGGAAATAAGGGCAAAGAGCCCTTGTCAATGAATAAAGAGAGCATGAATACCCTATTCGGACCCCTAATCTTGGTAATTGTTTGATTTGAGTTGGAACTTTTTTGTTTTTGAAATTTTCGAGTTTATTCTGTATGAATCCTAATAAGAGATTGGTTATGTGTTGAATTTGAATTTAATTCAGTTAGCATAAATGTGGACCATACACACACGATATTAGTGATGATAAGTATAAGATTCAAGGAATTGATGAGATGTTATTGATGGGTTTTATTATGAAGTATTGTAGTTTGTGCTTAATTGTTCTGAGGCCGGATGAATAAATTTGATTCTATGATACTGTTGGATTCGTAATCATATAGTTAGATAAAGTACAACTCATTGTATTGAATTGCATAGCATGTAGGTTGTGCTGTGCTCGAGGACTAGCACTGTTTAAGTTTGGGGGATTTTGATAAGTTGATTTTATATCCGCGATTCGATGTCCATTTTAAGCATATTCGTTGTTAATTTTTTGCATTCATGTTCATTCTTACTTTTTTCTTGTTATTTTATGTGTAGGGTGGTTGGTGTGGCGAATGATAAGAAAAGGAAACATTTGGAGCATAATTGGAGCAAGTATGGAAAATGGCTAAAGTTTAAAAATAGTAGTCATGCCTGCCGGATCTTGAGTGTCCTGTCTTGCTTGAAACTCTACTAGAACGAGGATTTTAGTTTGTTGAATGTGTTTGGACTCTATTATACATGAGATTTCAGCCAAGACTTCATGTGGGATATATATTGCTCAACAAACAACAAATTAAGGGGGATGAAAAACAATTAACATCAATTAATCACAGAATTTCATAGCCAGCAACGGAGTGGAGATTTTGAAGAATGATCGTATTGATTGTGGATTGAGACTAAAGTGAAGGGTGTTCTACGTTATTATTCTGCTTTAGTTTATTTCTGTGATTGAGAAGATGATATCTTTGATTTATTCAATTTTTATTTCATTATTATGAACTAATTATTTTTTAGGCTTAAGACGAAGCTTTAAGTGGAACGATGATTATGTAATCTTTGATTTCAGTTTAATAAGCTATTATCTTGTTTATCTATATTAATTTGAGCGTGAATTTATGAATTGCCTGATCAACGATTCTTTGTGGACTTGTATGAACTCGAGAGATGAAATATGGGTCTAGACTTAATTAATATAGCATTTGTTCTTGACTTTTGTGAATAAACAAAATCTTGATGAATGTTAGGGTAGAGATATGCTTTACATCGCATGTAATCGAAAAAGGATCAATAATTCTATTAAAAAAAATTTATTTACAATTATTAAAGTAATAAATAAATTTTATTTATCACACATATATATATACAATTTACCTTGTACATATTCCCACCTTTAAAATAAAATAAAAAATTATACGCAAAATTTGTTATTTAATTATATAGAAAATATCGGGTTATTACATTCACCCTCCCTTATAAAGATTATGTCCCCAGAATAACCATTTTAAAACTTATACATATTAGGGTGCATAACATACACAATCATTGCAAGTAGATCTCAATTATAATTGATCAAACTAATCTTTAACTATTTAGCATAAAGCTTGTCTATCTGATTAAACGGAAATTTGATTTCTAATAGAACTCTAATTCCTCCTTCAAAATTTCTTTATAAAATAATTTACTATATATAGGAAAATCATGTATAAGAAAATACAAGTTATGCGAATAATACCTAGAGTTCCATCCCCAGCTGCCACAGTATCTTGAAGGGTCATGTTGAAGACTCTTGTAGTTGATTTTTTTTGTTTATTTGTTGAAGTTGGCCCTGTGATTGCCAGAGTCCGGCTGCCTTTCCCCGTAGTCATATTACCTGCTTCCATTCTCCTTTTCGGACAATCCTTCACCTTATGCTCCATTGACTAACACATGAAACACCCACTGTTCATCCTTGGATTAGGGCAGTTGGGAGAGATATGACCCTCCTGCCCGCACTTGTATCATACAAACTTACCTTATAGACACTCACCGGAGTGATTTTTTCCATAATTCTTACACTGCACAGCTTGCTTCTTAACACCTTCCTACTTGACCTGGATATTTCCAAAATTGTTCCCCTTCCTCTTTTAATTTCAACTCCTACTCCCACTATTAATTTCCACCTTTACAGCTCCCTCGACTTTGCCTTTGCTCCTTTTCTTCTTATTGTAGAAGCTCATGACCTCACTTCCCTCCACGGCTATGATAACGTTTTCCAAGAGTGTTGCGAATGTAAAGATCTGCAATTCATTGAAATTTGCAGCATACTCCACAACTGTCATGTTATCCTGCTTTAACTCCAATAATTTTACCTCCATCCTAGCCTGCATGTAAGACCCCAAATTATTAATAAATGAAATTTAATTTCCTCTATTTATCATTTTAAAATAGTAAGGGTTGATTTGATTAATGTGGATAGTTATGGGTAAAATGCGCAAATAATTTTAAATAAGCATGTGGTTATAAAATATTCATTTTTATCGGAGAATATTCGTTTGGTCGTGGAATATTCTTGCTGTCAGGGAATATTCGTACGACGGCACAGCCTTGTGTGGGCCCCATAACGGAAAGCGATTGGATGAAGAAAATGACAAGTATAAGTTGTTTATAAATAACGACGTAGTTGTTACCGTTAATACTGTTGGAATAACCGGTGGTTAAAACACAGTAATCCGCGTTGTTGCACAAGAAGACACTTCAGTATTGCACCAATTATTGATTCTTACGTAAGAAGGCACTACTCAATAATTGTTACAGTAATTACTGTTTAGTATTTTATTTTATTGATTCAATAATTGCTAAGTTGATATTTTATATTACTCTTGTTTCAATAATTGTCACTACACAGTATTTTCCATTATCGGAGTAATAATTCATATTATCTGAATAATATTATTAGATAACATTATTGGCAATGTCTAGAAAGTTTTGTCTAAGGAGAGGTTTGGTCACTTAATTGCGCGCCAGTAAGGAGAAATCCTTATTGGAAAGCCCCCTCTTTCTTGGGAACTACCTGGTTGTCATTATTGTGATTCTATAATATTATTTGTGAACAATTAATTATTGATTTATATGATAAGGAAAATATTCATTTTATGTGGATATAAAAGGAGAAATTTTTTAAAGTGCCAATTGTTGAAAATCGATATTTTATCTTTTTCTGATAAAATAATATTTTATTATATTATTATAATATAATAATGATAATATTTTTACAATGAATATGGGATATATGAGTATATGAGGAGGAAGAGTATTTTTGTTGCAAAAGTTGTTTAAAACATGTTAAACATGTCTGTGGGCCCATTTCTTGACTGAAATTTGATTATAGCTTGTAAATTGCCCGTTTGTGGATTTCTTCAATTTACATTTGGAAATTTGGAAAAACTTTCTTCTGCAAAGTTGTAGATAACGGAATTTCCTATGGAAAAGACCTATGGTTTGAATTTTTCTGATAAAAGGGCTATTTATTATGAATTATTGAAGTTCCGAAGTTTTAGAATAATTAATTTTATAAGTTTAAAATATTTTAATTCACAAAAACGTTTTTTGTGATGTAAGCTACTTGAATGGCTGATCTTTGACTAAAAAAGTGGGCGTAGGAAATTAATATATATATATATATATATATATATATATATATATATTTATATTTTATTAAATTTTCATTTTGGTATTCTAAGAAATATCCTATAAATAGGGTGCTTAGGTTAGAATTGAAAATCACACCAGAAACTGAAGTTTTCTCTCTCTTTCTCTCTCGATATATTGAGCGTATTCTTGTGAGTATTTTAATACTTTGAGTGTTGCTATATGGTGCAAGTTTAAGTCATAGCATATAACCGGTGTTTTAACTAGAAGTACTGTCTTTACAAGGTAATGTATGTTATTTTCTTCTTAAATGATATTATTTTCTTCAATATCATTATAGCGAAATACTGGTTTGAACTTTTTATCAAATTTGGAACTTTTTATGTTGGGGTTACTATTCACGTATACGGAACTATTCACGTATACGACACTATTCACGAATATGGCACTATTCACAAAAAAATTAAATTTTCGTTTTTCGTCCAAAATATCTATTATGGATACTAGCTTTGATTGTATCCATGTTTTGATCATTCTTGAATTTTACTCCACTATGATTATTTATGAGGTAGTTTTGGACATGGAATAGCTGAAATACGAATCCTTAATATTTATTCTTTTATTTCACTGGATTCATTTTCTTTAAAATATTTTTCATCATCCTCAGTCCTAAATGATGATATTGCCAAATATCTTTGGCATGTAGTGCAAAGATGAATGATTTTATGATGAATATCTTTGGCCCGTAGTGCAAAGATGAACATGTGTTTAGATGAACATGACCAACTGATGAATATCTTTGGCCTGTAGTGCAAAGATGAATATTTAATTCCAGATATATATTGATTGATATTACAGGGATAAAATATTGACGATGAACTTTTAAATTCATATATACAAGATAGTAGTTTGCATTCTCTACTTATCTCTTCTAATGAATTATTATTTCACCATGAAGATTGATTTAAAAGCTGGTTGTCTATTGTATTCTATTAGATTTTTCCTGTTGAAGACTAACGATAATTTGTTCTATGTTATCTTAGTCATAATATTCTTCTTCGGCTAGTTGAGCTCACCCTTTTCCTTTTTGTTCCATTTTTCTTCTCAGGAGGCGAGAATGTAGCGAGTACTAGTCGGGGTATGGAATGAAGGTTCTAGAAAGTCGTTTTAGTAGTCCTCGCCATTTTTGTAAAATAATGTATCAATAATTGTAATGAGGGCTTATTTGAGTGTGGATATTGTCTAGATGACAATATTTGTATTTAAACTCACAGTTTTTATGTTGTATTAATAAAGTTGTAGTTATTTCTGTACCATGTATTTTGACGACTTAGAATGGGTGTTGTATACCTATTTTGGGGGCGTCACAGTTGGTATCAGAGCTTAGGGATATGATCTCTGGCGGAGATCGGGGAATAGAACTAGGAGGGGAGAGACGAGTAAATCCTTCGTTAGTGTGTCCTACCTAAGCTTATTTGTTGGTCGGTCATAATATAGGGATATTATTTGATATATTAATTTGTTAAATTAACCCTTATTTTATGGCAGTATTTGAGAATGTCGACTGAGAATGTTAACTGTGGAGTAAATGAGACCGTGGAGACACCTGTGCTCACCAACGAGGAGAACGTGCAACAGGCTGGCAATGTTCCTCCTGTGACAACACCATTGAGCAGATGATGAACGATGGGATGTTTAGAAGCTTTTTGTAGTTCATACAAAATCAGACGAGGGAGACTCATGTTCAAAATACAGGAGGAAATGATAGCAATTCACGGTTTATCACAGCCAAGTAGTTCAAAGAGTTGGGACCACCAGAATTTATTGGAAAGCCGAATCCAATCAAGGCAGAGACTTGGGTTAAACAAATTACCAAGATATTCGATGTCTTGGGATCCACGGAGGAACAGAAGGTTCCATTCGCCACCTTTATGTTCCGTGGCGAGACAGACTACTGGTGGGAGTCTGTGAAGCATACCCATCCAGTCGCACTCAGCATGTCTTGGGAGACATTTCAGAAACTATTCAATGACAAGTACTTTCCTGAAAGTATTCATCGTATGAAGGAGGTAGAGTTTATTAGACTGGAGCAGAATAACATGACGGTGTCCCAGTACGAGGCGAAGTTTGTAGAGTTGTCCAAGTTTGCACCTCATTTGGTGGAGAATGAGGAACGTATGACGTGGATGTTTCTGAGAGGTTTGAAACCCGGCATACGTCAATATCTCATTTCTCATAAATTTTCTCTCTATTCAGATGTTGTCAACATGGCTCAATTATTAGAGCGAGATAACGAGTACGGGCAACCGAGGGACCACAACCAAGATCATACCGGTGACAGCAGTCATCAAAACAACTATAACCAGCGGAGAAAGAAAAAATACGGACAAGAGCGGCAACCACTCTAGTGGTAATCATGGCCATGAAAATAGAAGAAGCGGGTTGGGGGGAGATTTTTAAAAATAGGAGATTCAACAATGACACTGTGAAGACGTCAGCACCAACAGCAACTAGTTTTAAGGGAGGAGAACGACCACCGGTCGTATGTTATAAATGTGGAAAAGAGGGACATATCAGCCCAAACTGTCCATAACAGTTCAAAGTGTGCTATAATTGTGGAAAGGAAGGATATATCGCTCGAGATTGTACTGTAGCGAAACTAAGTCCAGTGGGGATGGTGACTCAAAAGGCTGTCCTAGAAAAGTCAAACTCAACGGTTCCTGGAAGAGCGTTTGTCGTGACTGGTCAACATGCGAGGAACCCAAACGAGGTGATCACGGGTAAGCTAATCATAAATTCATGAGAAGTTTATACCTTACTAGATACCGGTGCTACCCATTCATTTATTTCTCCTGCTTGTGGTCAACGTTTAAACTTGACTCCGGAGAAATTAGACTTTGATTTATCTGTGGAGACTCCGTTAGGAGAAACTTTCATCACATCCACTGTTTATAAATCTTGTTTGATCCAAGTTGGCACCATCACATTACCTGTTGACCTTATCTCTTTAAAGATACTTGCTTTTGATATGATTTTAGGGATTGATTGGTTAACTACTCATCATGCCAAAATTGATTGTTTTCGTAGGGTTATTAGTTTTCATATTCCTAACCAACCTGTTGTGCGAATTCAAGTAACTAAGCCATTAAAATCAATCACTGTTATATCAAGCCATAAATCCATTTGTTTATTAAAAAATGGATGTCAAGCTTTCTTAGCCCATGTTATGGATTTGAATAAAGACACGTCATATTTGAATAATATTCATGTTGTTATTGACTTTCCAGACGTATTTCCTGAAGAACTTCCCGGTCTACCTCCGGAACGTGAAGTTAAATTCTTTATTGATCTTGAACCTGGTACAAAGCCCATTTCTAAAACCCCATATAGAATGGCTCCTATTGAACTTCAGGAGTTAAAGGTCCAACTACAGGAGTTATTGGACATCGGTTTCATTTATCCTAATACATCTCCTTGGGGTGCTCCTGTTTTATTTGTAAAAAAGAAAGACGAGAGTATGCGACTTTGTATCGATTACCGGGAATTAAACCATGTCACTATTAAGAATAGGTATCCGCTACCTCGTATTGATGACCTGTTTGACCAGTTACAAGGATCACAATTCTTTTCAAAGATCGATCTTCGTTCTAGATATCATCAGCTGAAGGTTAAAACTGAGGATATTCCAAAGACTGCCTTCAGAACTCGGTACAGGAATTATGAATTCCTAGTCATGTCTTTTGGATTGATTAATGCTCCTACGGCTTTCATGGATATGATGAACCAAGTATTCAAGGATTATTTGGATCAGTTTGTTGTTATCTTTATTGATGACATCCTCATATATTCCAAAGGCCGTGAAGATCATGAGCACCATTTGAAGTTGGTACTCCACAGGCTGCGTGAAAACAAGTTATATGCTAAGTTGAAGAAATGCGAGTTCTGGCTTGAGGAAGTAGCATTCCTAGGGCACGTGGTGTCAAAACATGGAGTATCTGTTGACCCGACGAAGATTGAAGCAATACAAAGTTGGGAGCAACTAAAGACGGTGATCGAAGTACGTAGCTTTCTGGGCTTAGCTGGTTATTATCGGAGATTCGTGGAAGGGTTTTCTTGAATTGCTACCCCGTTAACTCAGCTGACTCAGAAGGATATCAAATTCGTATGGAGTGAGGAATGCGAGAAAAGTTTCCAAGAGCTTAAGACGAGACTCATTTTGGCACCTGTTTTGACCATACCATCTGGTTTGGATGGATTTGTTATCTATAGCGATGCTTTAGGTAAAGGGCTAGGATGTGTTCTCATGCAACGTGGGAAAGTTATAGCCTATGCCTCACGACAACTTAAAGAATATGAGAAGAATTATCCTACTCATGATCTAGAGTTTGCAGCAGTCGTTTTCACGCTAAAGATCTGGAGGCACTATCTTTATGGGGAGAAAGTGGAGATATATTCAGACCATAAAAGTCTCAAATATTTCTTCACTCAAAAAGAACTCAACATGCGGCAACGACGTTGGCCTGAGCTGTTGAAAGATTATGACCACACTATTCAATACAATCCTGGAAAAGCAAATGTGGTAGCTGACGCGTTAAGTAGAAGATCATATGCAGGAACGAGTGTGATGATGTCAAGTATACGCATAGAATCAACTTTAATCGATAAAGTTAAAGTTGCTCAAGCCACAGACCCGGAGCTGATGCGTATGAAGAAGAAAGTGCAAGAAGGTGCTATTCCAGAAGCAAGAATCGATGAAGAAGAAATACTTCGAGTCCACTCTAGACTTTGTGTTCCTAACGATTCTGATTTGAAGTACAAGATCATGATGGAGGCACACAATACATCATTTGCAATCCATCCTGGATGTACTAAAATGTATCGTGATCTTCGACATACATTTTAGTGGAACAATATGAAGAGAGAGATTGCAAAGTTTATCTCGAGGTGTTTAACTTGTCAACGTGTAAAGGCGGAGCATCAAGAGCCAAAGGGTCCATTGCAACCACTTGAGATTCTAAAATGGAAGTGGGAACACATTACCATGGATTTCGTTACGGGTTTTCCAACGGTTTCTCAAGGCATAAATGCTATTTGGGTTATTGTTTATAGATTAACCAAGTCTGCTCATTTCTTCTTGCCGATCACGGAGACTTATTCCTTGAACGTCTTGCTAGTATGTACGTGAATGAGATTGTGAGGTTGCATGGCATGCCAGTATCCATAGTTTTGGATCGTGACCCAAGATTCACTTCAAGATTTTGGGTTAGCTTGCAAAAAGCTATGGGCATGGATTTACGGTTCAGTTCGGCATACCATCCTCAAACGGACGGGCAATCAGAGAATACTATTCAAACTCTTGAAGATCTATTAAGACTTTGTGTCCTAGATTTCAAAGGAAGTTGGGATAAGTACCTACCATTGGTGGAATTCTCATATAATAACAGTTATCATGCAAGTATAGGTGTGGCTCCATTTGAAGCATTGTATGGACGAAAGTGTCGCTCTCCAGTGTGTTGGGATGAGGTGGGAGAAGCAACGTTGTTGGGACCAGAGTTGGTACGAATGACTAAAGAGAAGATCCAAACGATTCGACAACGTATACAAACGGCACTGGATCGACAAAATAGTTATGCGGATCTTCATCGAAAGGACGTGGAATTTGATATTAGGGATCATGTATTGTTGCGTGTGGCTCCATGGAAAGGAGTTACAAGATTTGGGAAGAGAGGAAAGCTCAATCAACAATTTATTGGTCTATTTTAGATTCTTAACCGAGTAGAAAATGTGGCCTATAGACTCGCGTTACCTCCAAGTATGTCTTGTGTTCATAATGTTTTTCATATATCTGTGCTACGTAAATATGTGAAAGACCCAAACCACGTTATTGAGTTAGAACCGGACGAGATAGCCAAAGACTTAACGTACGAAGAGGTACCTATCAAGATCTTGGACACGAAGGAGCATGTCCTACGCACGAAGGTCATACCACAAGTTAAAGTTTTGTGGAGAAACCATGCTATTGAAGAAATGACATGGGAGTTGGAAACGGAAATGAAAGCGAGGTATCCTCATCTTTTTGAAACACCAGATACGTACGTCAATTTTGAGGACGAAATTTCATAAGGAGGGGAGGTTGTAAGACCCCAAATTATTAATAAATGAAATTTAATTTTCTCTATTTATCATTTTAAAATAGTAAGGGTTGATTTGATTAATGTGGATAGTTATGGGTAAAATGCGCAAATATTTTTAAATAAGCAAGTGGTTATAAAATATTCATTTTTATCGGAGAATATTCGTTTGGTCATGGAATATTCTTTGCTGGCTTGAGGAATATTCGTATGACGACAAATAAAAATTGTGGGCCCACATAACGGAAAGAGATTGGATGAATATAATGAAAAGTATAAGTTGTTTATAAATAACTACGTAGTTGTTATTCAATTATCATTGCTGGAATACCCTATGGTTAAAACACGAATACGCGTTATCGCACAAGAGAGACACGGTATTGCACCAATTATTGATTCTTACGTAAGAAGGCACTACATAATAATTGTTACAGTAATTATTGTTCAGTATTTAATTTTATTGATTCAATAATTACTACGTTGATATTTTATATTATTGTTGTTTCAATAATTGTCACTACACGAGATTTCCCATTATCTGAGCAATAATTCATATTATCCTAATAATATTATTAGATAACATTATTGGCAATGTCTAGAAAGTTCATACAAGGAGAGGTTTGGTCACCTAATCAACGCCAAAGAAGGAGAAATCCTTATTGAAAGCCCTCTTTCCTGGAACTTCCCGGTTGTCGATTGATATGATTCGTAATATTATTTGTGAATAATTAATTATTGATTTATATGATGAGGAAAATATTCATTTTATGTGGATATAGATGGAGAAAAATTTTAAAGTGACAATTGTTGAAAATCGATATTTTATCTTTTCTGATAAAATAATATTTTATTATATTATTATAATATAATAATGATGATATTTTAACAATGAATGTGGGATATATGAGTATATGAGGAGGAAGAGTATTTTTGTTGCAAAAGTTGTTTAAAACATATTAAACATGTCTGTGGGCCCATTTCTTGACTGAAATTTGATTATAGCCTATAGAATCGCCCGTTTGTGGATTTCGGTCAATTTTTGTTTGGAATTTGGAAAAACTTTCTTCTGGAAAGTTGTAGATAATGGAATTTCCTATGGAAAAGACATATGGTTTGAATTTTTCTGATAAAAGGGCTATTTATTATGAATTATTGAAGTTCTGAAGTCTAGAATAATTAATTTTTTAAGTTTAAAATATTTTAATTCATAAAAACGCTTTTTGTGATGTAAGCTACTTGAATGGCTGATCTTTGACTAAAAAAGTGGGCGTAGGAAATTAATATATATATATATATATATATATTTATATTTTATTAAATTTTCTACTTTGGTGTTCTAAGCAATTTCCTATAAATAGGGTGCTTAGGTTAGAATTTAAAATCACACCAGAAACTGAAGTTTTCTCTCTCGATATATTGAGCGTATTCTTGTGAGTATTTTAATACTTTGAGTGTTGCTATACGGTGCTAGTTCAAGTCATAGCCTATATCCGGTGTTTCAACTAGAAGTACTGTCTTTACAAGGTAAGGGATGTTATTTTCTTCTTAAATGATATTATTTTCTTCAATATCATTATGTCGAAATACTGGTTTGAACTTTTTATCAAATTTAAAACTTTTTGTGTCGGGGTTACTATTCACGTATACGGCACAATTCACGTATACAACACTATTCATGAATACGACACTATTCACAGAAAAATTAAATTTTCATTTTTCGTCCAAAATATCTATTATGGATACTAGCTTTGATTGTATCCATGTTTTGATCATTCTTGAATTTTAATCCACTTTGATTATTTATGAGGTATTTTTGGACATGGAATAGCTGAAATACGAATCCTTAATATTTATTCTTTTGTTTCACTGGATTCGTTTTCTTTAAAATATTTTTCATCATCCTCAGTCCTAAATGATGATATTACTGAATATCTTTGGCATGTAGTGCAAAAGATGAATGATTTTCTAATGAATATCTTTGGCCAGTAGTGCAAAGATGAACAGTGTTTAGATGAGCATGACGATTAATCGATGAATATCTTTGGCCTCAGAGTGCAAAGATGAATATTTAATTCGAGATATATATTGATTGATGTTACAGGGATAAAATATCGATGATTAACTTTTAAATTCATATATACAAGATAGTAGTTTGCATTCTCTACTTAACTCTTCAAATGAATTATTATTTTCGCTGTGAAGGTTGATTTAAAACTGGTTGTCTATTGTATTCAATTAGATTTTTCCCTGTTGAAGACTAACGATAATTTGTTCTATGTTATCTTAGTCATAATATTCTTTACTGGGCTAGTTGAGCACACCCTTTTCCTTTTTGTTCCATTTTTCTTTAAGGAGGCAAGAATGTAGCGAGTACTAGTCGGGGTATGGAATGAAGGTTCTAGAAAGTCGTTTTAGTAGTCCTGCCCATTTTTGTAAAATAATGTATCAATAATTATAATGAGGGCTTATTTGAGTGTGGATATTGTCTAGATGACAATATTTGTATTTAAACTCACAGTTTTTATGTTGTATTAATAAAGTTGTAGTTGTTTCTGCACCATGTATTTTGACGACTCAGAATGGGTGTTGTATACCTATTTTGGGGGTGTCACACTGCATACTAGCTGAGAGATATTTTTCAAAAAACAAAGTGTTAAACCTAGCCCATGTAACTACACCTTCTCCTGCCCTAGCTTGATTTGCCTCCCACCAATAGTTAGCCTCCCCTTTCATCATATAGTTGGCAAAAGTTGTCTTTTGCCTCTCATCTACCCTAGCAATCATGAATGCCTTCTCTATCTCCTTTACCCAAGTTTGGGCTTCTATAGGATCAGTTGTTCCCCTGAATTATGGTGGTCCGACCGCTTTGAAGTCCTTGAAGTTCGCCAAGTAGTTGTCTGGTTGGTTCCCTGTGGCTTGTATTCCTTGCTGCATAGCCTGAGCAAAGTTTTGCATCGGATCTGGTTGTTGTCCTCCATCGTTGTTGACAGATTCTTCTGCCTTTTGATTTCGAGTTCGACTACTTGGCGGCATTATCTGATTAAATAAAATCATAAATTTAACTTTCATTCTAAAAATTATTGTATAAGTTTAACATATAACACGAAGTTTTATACAAAACTTATTTCATTAATCAAACATAGATTCACATTCATTCAACTAAGTCATAATACTTTACATAACATAGCACATACTGTTATCCCTTTGTGACAACAAAAGTCAGGATTTACTGTTACAACTTATACAAAAGTTGAGAATATTATATTATATAGACATACTTATCATAGAACAAATATTAAACACGCATAATCTAACAGTACTTATACTACTGGTTCACTACACCTTTTTCTGGATCTTGGACAACCTTTCGCCTGATGACCTTCTATCCCACAAATAAAACAGACACCTTTCTTCGAATTAGGAGAATGAGGATAGATATGTCCCTCATGTCCGCAATTATAGCAAATGTTTTCCCCTTTTCTACATAAGCCTTCATGTTTCTTGTTACATCAAAGCCAATCACTATCTGTCAATACGACCATTTCCGGATCTGGTACTACGTTTTCCACAATAACCAACTTATCGGGGTTGCTTGAACTGTGAGCCTCTATTTTAGCTATTGGCTTTGATGTTGGCTACTTCTTTACGATTTGAGGGTATCCTAATCTTTTCTACTTGACATCTACACACAAATTATCTTAATTAGCATATAATATATACACACATCAAATAATAGTTTTATATAAGTTATCTTTTATTTTGGTTGACAATGAATTTATCAAATTCTTCTCCTTTTAAACTCTATATGAGTTATTTGTATTTTCAACGTTTCCCTCTGTTCTAAGGTTATAGCCTAAGGTCTATCCCACCTAAGGTTTCTAACCTATATTCGCATGAATACTTATTACTGATATCTTTCAGTTGGTAAGTGGGAATGGTTTGTTTAGATGTAAAATAAATTCAAATGTGAATAGGAGCTTATTAAGGAAAGTTGGTATTCTAAGAAGTTTGTTTGTCTTTAAATGTCCATCTATTATGGAAACATGTATTAACAGGTCTTTAACAAATCCTATCAATCTCCTTTAATCAAGTCTGGGTATAGATTAATATTTATGACTCCTGATATTGTGAAAATCTTTAAAGCTGTTATTGAGGATTTCATGCTAACAACTTGTTATACTTCAAATTATATCTTGAGGATTTCATGCTAATAGTTTGCTCATAGTCGTTGGTCTTCATCTTATATAAAGCTTCATTTTTCTTGGTTAAGATGTGACCTCAACATTTGAAAATCAACGATTCTTTCTTATTAATTTTTATAGCTTTCTAAATATTTTTCTAGCAATCAGTGTCTTGTTATTTTTAGGCTGGAAAATTGATATTCCATTGTAATCACCATCATTGTAATATGAGAATCAAGCAACTGTTAGCTTGAATTTTCTAGAGTTTAGTGGGTCTGTTCAAAGAAAGCTTCAAAGGTCTTAGAGGTGAGAAGAGGTGCAAAGGTGTACCAGTTGCAAAGGTGCAAAAGGGGGCATTGGTGTCCAACATCAGAATTTAAGCTTCTTTGTGTCTTTACTATTCTTCACTTCTCTTATGTGTTTGTTCAATTTCTGGATATTTTTCTTTATTCGTTTGAATATATACTATTCTAGACACTAAAGCAGATAGGTCTAGCTGTCTAATAATAATAAACGAAGAACATAAGCTAAAGCAAAAACTAAAGCAGACATGCATAGCTGTCTGATTTAAATATGTTGCAGAAAATTTAAAAAATATTTCATTGTTTATTACTTTTAGCTTAAACACCTATTCTCCCCCCTCTAGGTGTGCTTATTTATTGAATTACAAAAGCATAGACTGTGATGAAACCAATATTGTTTGGTATAAAGATATATACTGATATTGTTATGACCGACAGTTTCACACTGACTAGGGTTTATTTATGACCGACAGTTTTATACTGACTCGGGTTTATTTATGACTGACAGTACTACACTGACTGAGGGTTATACTTTTGTGGTAGGATGATATGCATACTCCTGGAATGTCTAGTTAAACAAATCAACTCGTGTTGTTAGGTCTTTATGACCGACTAAAACTCATAATGTGCAAGGTTTGGCAGATAAACCTCAGTAAATATATGTCGAAAACATCTTGAACTATATGTTCACTGAATTCAGATTTAGTGTGAGTACAAGTATAACTTGTTTAAAACTTGTTGAGCCTTTTACAGCTCATCCTTGCAAATATTCTTTGCCTTTACAGTTTTGACTGACATAATGAAATTTCCAGAACTCATTTCATGTGGATAGAAAGACTCTTTCTGATTAAGCTCGAGTACATCTTTATTGAATATGATGTAATATTAATTTGGGATTTTATGTAATCAAAATTTAGAATATGTAATACAATATTGTCTATTATCAATTGCTTAGCTTTTACATTCTTAGAGTATTTAGAAAGAAGTACAATATCTATATGAACTATACATCTGAATGAGAGTATTGAAAGATTTTGGGAGTTCTCTGATCCACTGAGGCCGCGCCCCTCAGTTCCAAAAACAACCCTAGCATTAAGACTGTGAATGTCAAATAGATAGGAATTATTGATATAAAAGAAATGTCTGGGATATTATAAATCAATTCATCCAAGTGAGGGTATTCAAAAACAACAATTAATCTAACGAGAACTATGATAGCCCGAGAATTTTGAATATTTTAAAAAATTTTAATTAATTGATTTAAGGTTCAAAATCAGAACCTAGATAGAAAATTAGTTCATGCATTTGATTTTTTAAGATGGAATTTTGAGGATTTCAAAATTCTGTGAAGGATTTAGGTGAATTATTCAGAATTAAATAAATACGTGAATATGTTCTGTGTATATGTGTACAATATGTGGTTATGGTCAAGGTTGACCGGATAAACGATATCTCAGTAACAAACCCTAAGTATATATTAAGAACGTCAACGTTCGGTTAGAAAACCCTAGCGAATTATAAGAAACCCTAGAAACCGGTTCTGGAAACCCTAATTTCAGTTCCGGGAATTCAAAACCCTAATTCGATGTATGAAACCCTAATCTGGGAACTTAAAGAATAATTATAATTCTTAAATGATATTAATTATAATGTTAATTAGGGTAAAGCTTAATTAATTAGCAAACCCTAATTTCACAATTTGAAAACCTTCAACTTCGGGATTAAGAACCCTAATTTATAATTAGAGAAAACCTAATTGTTAATTTAATATTTTTAATGTTAATTAGGAACCTTAATCCTAATTTTCAAGTTAATAGTATCTAGAATACCCTAATCTAATTAGGAAATCTAAATTCGAAATTAGAAATATTATTTTTCTAATTTAAAACCCTAGTTTGTGGGTTAAAAACCCTAATGACCGATTTTGACCCTAATTGAATTAGCGATTGTAATTAGGAAATGTTAATCCTAATTAGCAAGATTTAATTTATGATTAAGAAATTTTTATATAATTAGAAAATTCTAATTATAATTTAGAAAAATTAAATTTTCTATTTTTAAAACCGAAATTCGGAAATGTTAGAAATTAAATTTGCAAAGTTAAGGGTTAAACCCTAAACCCTAAATTGGTTGAAACCCTAAACCCAAACCCAAACCCTAAACCCTAAGGGTTTGCATCAAATGACACATCTAGAAATAAAATTAATTGATAAATGACTATAATACCCTTATTGCATTATTGAGCCCAACTTGTAACAACCCCAAAATAGGTCCATTCCATCCAACCCATTCTGAGTCGCCAAATACATGGTACAGAAAACAACTACAATTTTATTACAACAATTGTCGTGCAAAATATAACAACACTTAAACTGTGAGTTTAAATACAAATATATACCAACTGTGACTCATGTCCCAACCGTGGACAACACCTCATAATGACACCTTACACAAAGGTATAGTCGAAAACTGTTTTAGAAATTAAAATCTTTGGGAAGTGCTCAAGGAAACCTTCGTACATGGGAGGCCATGCGTCTAGGTTATTATAGATATTATATGGCCACAGAATTATCCTTGGTTGACCCAATAGACCCCAAAGAAAAATGAGAAGATTACTATCATATTCTTCCCAATGGCGAGTCTTCTCTTGACATATCATTATCTCCACTGTCTCTAATTGAGAGTTATATTTCAAATAGACTCCAAGATCATATAGATAGTGCTGGTAGATATACTCATCAAGTGGATGAGCACAACCATGTCTTATGATGACACGAGGTTGTATGTCATTAGACATCTTGTATGATAGTGGCAAAACACCCTTCCAAGTTAAATTCACTTCACCCTAAACATCTATAGACCATCGCTTCTATTCCTCGCTATCCCCGCTTCGACCCACCTACTACACTTTTATTACCCGAAAGGAATTGTGAAGCAAAAGGTCGAGCACAACTAACTAGCTCAAGAAAGAATATTATGACTAAAGATAAATAAATTATCAATAGCCTTCAATAGTAATAAATCAGAGATTTAGAACATATGGTAGATGATAAAATTTTTCAACCATAGTTGCAGCAGAACGAGCAATCCATTAGAAGAGTAAAATAGACCATAAAATCTATTATCTTCTCCATGTTAAAAGTCCACCAACAATGTTTTATCCCTGTAACATCAATCAAAAATTCATGTCCACAATCACATGTATAACTCATAATCGTAATTGTTGTTCTAAATTCCTTTCCTCATCCAGGATAAAGATAATTTTCATCACTTGAAACATCAAAGATTATGGCTATACCAAATCACAATTTATGTTCATAATCCTACTAATAAATTCATCTTTGCACTACGGCCAAAGATATTCATCAACAAGTCATCTTTGCAATACAGGCCAAAGATATTCATCAATAATTCATATTTGCACTACAGGCCAAAGATATTCATCAATAATTCATCTTTGCACTACAAGCCAAAGATATTCATCAGTTGGTCATGTTTATCTAAACACCTGTTCATCTTTCCACTACGGGCCAAAGATATTCATCAGAAATCATTCATCTTTGCACTACAGGCCAAAGATATTCCGTTATAACATCATTTAGGACTAAGGATGAAGAAAAATATTTTAAAAAAAACGAATCCAGTGAAGCAAAAGAACAAATATTAAGGATTTGTACTTTAAACAATTCCCATTCAAAAATACTTCATAAATAACTAGAGTGGGGTAAAATTCAAGAATGATCAAAACATGGATACAATCAAAGCTAGTATCCAGAATAGATATTTTGGACAAAAAGAAGAAATTTCATTTTTCTATGAATAAGTCAGATATCGTGAATAATGTCGATACGCAGTATATAGTAACTCCGACACCAAAAGATAAAAATTTCACAAAAAACATCATCACGCTTCGTGAATAGTACTCGTGAATAGTAACTTGTGAATAATAACTCATGAATAGTAACTCGTGAATAGTAACTATGACATGAAAAAGTTCCAAATTTGATAAAAAGTTCAAACCAATATTTCAGCATAATGATATTAAAGAAATAATATTATTTATGAAGAAAATAATCTCTCTTACAATCCCTTACCTCAGAAAGAATAATACTTCTGACTGGAATACTGGATATAGTGCTGAAAGAACTTGCACCGTATAACAATACTCAAAGTACTAAAATACTCACAAAATACGCTCGATATAATAGAGAGAGAAAGAGAGAGAAATCTTTTGTTTCTGGTGTGATTTTCAATTCTAACCTAAGCACCCTATTTATAGGAAAATGCTTAGAACACCAAAGCAGAAAATTTAATATAATATTAATATTTATATTATAAATTTTCTACGCACACTTAGCATCTGAAATCAGCCACCTAATCACATGTTAAATGAGTCCCAACAATGTAAAAAACGTTTTTGTTAATATAATTATTTAAAACATCCAAAAATCAATTATTCTGGAGCCTCGGAACTTTAATAATTAATAATAAATAGCCCTTTTATTAGAAAATTCAAATCTCGCAAAATTTTATAGAAAATTCAATTCTCTACAACTTTGCAGAAGAAAGTTTTTCCAAATTCCAAACAGAAATTTACTGAAATCCATAAACGGGCGATTTTACATGCTATAATCAAATTTCAGTCAAGAAATGGGCCCACAGACATGTTTAACATGTTTTAAACAACTTTTGCAACAAAAATACTCTTCCTCCTCATATACTCATATATCCCACATTCATTGTAAAAATATCATCATTATTATATTATAATAATATAATAAAATATTATTTTATCATAAAAGATAAAATATCGATTTTCAACAATTGTTACTTTAAAAATTTTCTCCATCTATATCCACATAAAATGAATATTTTCCTTATCATATAAATCAATAATTAATTGTTCACAAATAATAATATAGAATCACAATAATGACAACTAGGCAGTTCCCAGGAAAGAGGGGGCTTTCCAATAAGGATTTCTCCTTACTGGCGCGCAATTAGGTGACCAAACCTCTCCTTAGACAGAACTTTCTAGATATTGCCAATAATGTTATCTAATAATATTATTCAGATAATATGAATTATTGCTCCGATAATGGAAAATACTGTGTAGTGACAATTATTGAAATAACAGTAATATAAAATATCAACGTAGCAATTATTGAATCAATAAAATATAATAATTTGAATAAAGAATTACTCGTAATAATTATTCAAGAGTGCCTTCTTACGTAAGAATCAATAATTCAAAAATACTGTGCAATACCGTGTGCTACTGTGCAACAACACGTATTACTTTACTTTAACCACCGAGTATTCCAACAGTATTAACGGTAACAACTACGCCGTTATTTATAAAAAATTTAATTTGTCTTTTTCTTCATCCTACAATTATTCTGTTATGAGGCCCACAAAACAAGTCACCTACCATCGTATTAATATTCCCGACAAAAAAGAATATTCCACGACCAAACGAATATTCCCCGACAAAAAGAATATTCCACGACCAAACGAATATTCCCCGACAACAATGAATATTTTATAACCACTTGCGTATTTTTGAAAAAATTCATATATCACCCTTAACTTTTTGTTTTTTATCAGTTTAACTATTTACTGAATAGTAATTATAAGAAAAATTGAATAATTTTAATTTATAAAATTTGGGGTCTTACACAACTTGTCAATCTTGCCAAGATGTGAGTTGGCCACCCACTTTAACCACTCCATATGCTCTATATTAAACACATCAGTCGATTTTTTGCAGATCCTAGCAACAAATAAACATATATAGCTTAAAAGAGAGAGAAATGGGTCACTTACATTTTTATTTCTCTCCAAGACCTTCTCTCTCTAGAAATTCGGATCTTAGAGTGAGAGAGTGTGAGAAGATGAACCATGATCAGTTAATAGCATGCCAAGAGCAACAATTAAAAGTCAGAAATCAAAGATCATGCTTGAAAGGTATAAAACCAAAAAATTTCGAAAATCATGTGATCCATGTTGTTTGATGTTAGTTGTTGTTTAAAGTTGTGTAATAGGGTGTCTATAAGTGATCTGGGTTGATAGATCATGGATCTTTAACATCTAGATGCACGATTTAGAAGTTTCCTTAAATCTGGAAAAACTTGAAATAGTGGCCTGACAGTTATATGTCAGGGCCCATAGATCGTTAAGTTATACATGTGTTCTATGTCATGTAGACTGTGCTCTGAAACAAGAAACACAACCAGATCATGAATAGATTAAGAGATATGACTAGTCAAAGACCGTTGACCGTTCACGGAAAACCAATTGTGGGCAGCCCAGAATCCCCAGAAGTCTCTGACAAGATATTCAATGACTCTGATCTTGCTTCTGTTATATGTTTTGGCCAAGGTATTGTGTTGTTGTTATATCCTGACATTAAGACTATATACTGAAGCTTTTAGTTCACTCAAATCCTTAACAGAATAGTTTATAATCAAGGTCAAAGTGTGTTGACCGATTCGACCTAAGAATGTTTATGGGAAACCCAGAACCTTCAAGAGCCAAAATTTTTAGCGTGGTTTGACCAGCCCTAATCTTGTGCATTAGTTGTTGTTATGATGATCGGTTGCTATAAACATGTACCCTGATATGTGGTCTACATTATTGAACCAATAGTTCACCCAAACAAGTTACCGGATACAAGTTATGAAGATCGAAAACTAGTACCCTCGACTATTCTTCATTTTCTGGAAAACCCAGAAATGAAGAACAGTGTTGTCAGAATATTTGGAGGCCTTGATCTCTCTGATTTCGTGTAGTATGGATCTGAACTTAGTTTTGTAGTGTAGTATTACATACATACTACAACTATGATGCCCTAGATTGCCTAGATAACATCAAGAACACAAAAATTAAACCGATCAAACTAGGCCCCTACGAACTGAGTTTGAAGTTCTGGGCTTGATGAAAAATAGCTCAAGAACACCTATAGTGACGGTTCTATTGCTATAAGGCCCTTTTAGCGACAGTTTAATTAAAAAATTAATTATTAATTTTTGGAAATGATTTATTGTAATTAATAAATCGAAATAAAAAGATTTTAATTATTAAAAATACATAATAAATTCCAAATATTTATTTTAAAGTCTGAAAAATAGTTTTTAATTATTTAGAGTATATTTCATAAATATTTAATATTTTTGGAATATAAATGGTATTTAATTTATTTAATTATAATATTAAATAAATGATTTTATTTCATGAAAAATTATATTATGATATTAGAAAATATTTTAAGTTATTTTTGATGACTTTTAATATTTTGTGATGAAATTCATTAATTAATCAATATTAATGATAATTAGTTTATTTAATAAATATTTTAAATAAATTATGGAAAAAATAGAATTAATGCTTTATAAATCATATAAATATGATTTAAGTATTATAAAAATATTTTAAGTTATAAAATATCACTTTTGATATTTTGTCATTAAAATATTAATATTTTAATATTAATAGCGATTATCTGGATAATGAATTTAATTGTTTAAAAATTATATAAAGGTGATTTTAAAGTATTAAAAATACTTTGTGATATTATAAATATATTAAAATATTATGACATGTATTTCATTAATATTTGATAATAAATAAATATTAATGATAAAAAAATTAAGTTGTATTTATATTATATAAATACGATTTTAATGATTAAAAATTCAAGATAAATAGTAATAATTATTTAAAAACTATTACGAGCTTACGAAAAATATTTTGACTGTTATTAAAATTATCTGAAATAATTGTTAAGTGTTAAGTCAGAGTTTAATTGAACTTAGACTCGAAGAATTGTTCGACTAGACCGTCGGGACGTTAGAACTTTGTCGAATTCAACTCAGACTGCAAAAGTTTGACTTGATACCGAGTTTTATGTGTGTTATAGACTGATAGGGTTATGTGTTATGTGCTAGGTGTTTAGGTTATTCTATATATATATTATAGTATTATATTGATGATATTATTCTAATATTGGAGATCTATTTTACTAATATTAGGTCTTCGGATAAAGCGATATAAATTACGTACCGGTAATCAACGGTTCAGGCAAGTTTGTTTTTACCTATCTCTACTAAGAGTTGTTTTATTCAGACAAGCTTATGGTTAATCATTGCTGGTTGCCATGAATTGTACTCTGAACATATTTCATGTATAAGTCAGGTATGAAAGGCTGATAACCTTCATTACCAGTTGGTTTAGATATATTTGTTCATGTATAATACTTTTTCAGTCATAAATTTGTTCCTGCTAGTTCACAATTATATTGTTGAATTATAGCCAGCGAATTATTCAAATCATTTCAATCATGATATATCGTTATATTGTTGAATTTAAACTTGCTGGGCAATCCTTATGCTCACCCTTGCTATATCATGATAAAACATTGCAGATAAGGTGAATGCGTCGGATACAAGGACATGTTAAAGAGAGTTATAGCTTTAGTATATGTGTGTAATTAGATTTGTAACAGTGTTGTATCTTAATATAATTGTAAGTCATATAAGTTATGTATTGTGTATAAGTTAAGGTTACTCGACCTTGGGGGGAAAAGTGTGTAAGTTTAATGTATAAACAATTTAGGTTTATATCTTTCGCAAATAGTAATCGTTGTATAGAATGATCGAACTGGATCCGCGGTGAGTCAGGACCTCGGATTCGGGGTCGTCACAAGAACTACTGTCTGTTATGGAATACTATGAATTTTGGATTTATAGAAATTATTGTCTTATGAAATATTTATGTGAGCACTAAATCTGCTACAAGAAGTGTAGAGAATTTGGGGGCGTCACAATTTGGTATCAGAGTTATAGGTTAGAAACCTTAGTTGAGGACACCTTAGGCTATAACCTTGGAAGAATTGGAGCAGTAACGAAGATAGTAAAGAATTGAACTCAAAATGAGCTTATAAGAGATGAATTGAGGAAATTCATCATAAAATAAAAAAGAAATTAAAGAAAACTATTGTTTGCTATGTGCATATAATGTATATTATGTGCTAATCAAGTTAATATAATTGATAGGAAATAAAGAATTTAAGGATGTACGTATAGTGAGTGAGGAGCTTATTGTTCCATTTAAGCTAGTACTGAACCAAAATCAATTGTATCAATAGAGAATGATCCAGAGGATATAAAAGGAGAAGTGCCAGCTAAAGTAGCTTATAACAAAACATTTGAAGCTGTAGAAGGCGAATCTATGATAGATTTAGAGAATAATCATGAAGAGTACCCGAAGTTAGAACTAAGTGAAGAGGGAGACTTAAGTCTTAATGAGGCTCATATATAGCCAGAAGGAGGGGCAATAGAAGTGGAAGAAAAAGTTGGAGAGTAAGTAACAACGAAGGTACATATTTTGAATAAATAAGGTGTTCACCCTGGAGGAATTGTGAATAACATCAAGAGGGATAATTAGTGGTATGGAAGTTACTTTAAGAGAAATGAAAGAAGAGCATGATAGGTTAGGGAAACAGGTTAAGGAAATGAGATTTGAATGCAAGGTAAAACTTAGAGTAATAAGGGAAAGTGAAAATGAAATAGCGGTCATCTAGGAAACTTTAAAAAGAGAATAGAAGAAAGTAAGAACTGTGAGAAGATGCATACATGTGTGTATAGAAAAAAAAGTAGAAAGTATGGGCAAGAGTGACATATTAACTCTCATTGTCCAATCTGAAAATTAATGGATGTTATAGGTATTATTATAATAAGAAGGTAGTAGAAATATATAAGATGAAGATTGATATTCGTAATAGTAAAGATAATAAGGAAGATATAATAATATCTTATGAAAGAAAATGAAGATACATATGCGTGTAGTGTGTAGTGTGTAAGTTCCAAATTTTTGTATAAGTTAAGAAATGTTAGTAAATCCTAACTTATGGGCTGTAATGAAGGGATATCTGAGATATATAGCAGTAGCTATAAGATGAACTGTTATGGTGCTCCACGGTGCTATAATTCACACAAACATTCAATTGAAATACCTCAAAAGAACGAATATGTCTTATATATATTCCAAAATAATACTACCATTCCTCAAGTTCTTTATAACCGTTACATTTGTTCTTGTCATAATATCAAATATTATCATTACAAAGCTATACTATTACATTTGTAATCTACCAGTTTGCTTTAGCCTTCCCTTTAACCTTGTTGAATCCTTCAGTCCATTCGATCTAAGCTGCATTCATATGGTTCAAGCAAGAGTGAGCATAACAAGCTTAGCAAGTACAACAATTTCATTTTAAAAGCATGTTTGAAACATAGGAATCATATATCTTCAGTAACAGGATAATTGTTACGAGGTACTATCAATAACTTAAAATAGCATTCATTTTCCTTCAAAACGTTTTATCATAACAATATTCAGTAAAACACCAAATCTGGTCCAAGACCAAGAGCGTTTCATAATTTCTTTGAAAAGGACAACCTGGGATGAAGTCCGTAAGTCTGGCATATCTTACGAGCACTTCTAGGTGATCAGCCTATAGTACTCTATGTTGATCAACACTACATCCATTAAATGTGTGTACATTTAAGTTGTGGCAACCTCACGTGCCCATCAAATACTCGATGAAAATACATTTGTTTATTCATATTCAGGCTTACCTTGAATCCGTACGCAACAATTGGCATAGGATAGCGTTAGCAATTCTATATTGAAAGACTTATAAATAAATAAATCAATCAATCAAGATTAGTCTAGCCGAGTTAAAACTGACATCGACTCTTTCTTTAAAACCATACATGCATCTCATAACTTGAATCATTTGAAAACCTGGCTAACACGAAGGTTAGACAAGCATTTAGAAAAACTTGCCTTCAACGTCTGCTACAGTATAATTACTTTTCCTTTGAGTCTTTACGGTCTCAACAACACATAATCACATAACATACCACATTAGGTCATGAATGAACATACAAAGTTCCTAAAGAATCTTACCCTTCTTCTCAATCTTATCATATATTAGATTAGTTATTTATTGGTTCTGGCTTTCTGTCGTTCTTTTACATCGTTCTTCCCATCTTATTTCCTTTCTATAACTTAATTATTTCAGTAATACAACTCGTTTCGAGTTAATCATCCTTCATCATGGATTACTGGCGTCGTTGCCGGGGATTGGCGTTTAAATTTTTATTATTATCATTAGTTTTAAGCTATATTGTATGACTTAGATAAATCTAATCTTATCGCATTTCCATTTTTTTTGTTTTTGTTTTTGTTTCAGGAACTTGTATAAATTTTTATGCGCACGCGGTCATCCAACCCCGACCTAACACCTGCTCATGACAACATAAACGGGAGAGGTTGGAAAATGAGTGTTCGTAGAAATTTACAAGCACAGTTAGAGGGTACTACATCTAATATGGCAGTTGAGGCACAAGGAGAAGATCAAAGAGAGGAGCCTAGTCAGGCCAGCGATAGCAACTAATACCTTTGAGATAAAAATGGGCACTATTTAGATGGTACAAAATTCAGTACAGATTGGGGGTGCCGCTACAGATGATCCGAATGAACACCTGTTGAGTTTTATTGAGATACGTGACACGTTCAGATATAACGGGGTGACGGAGGATGCTATCAGACTTAGGCTGTTTCCATTCTCGTTGAGGGATAAAGCGAGAAGTTGGCTTCATTCTTTGCTAGCAAGATCTATAACTACATGGGAGGACTTAGCACAGAAGTTCTTAGCCAAGTTTTTCCCAATGGCTAAGACTGCAAAAATGAGGACAACAATCTCTCAATTTGAGCAACAGCAGGGTGAATCCTTATATGAGGCATGAGAGAGATACAAAGAGATCCTACGGAAGTGTCCGCACCATGGAATGCCAGATGGGATGGTGATCAACACATTCTATAATGGATTGGGATGGCAGTCTAGGCCGATTGTAGATGCAGCTGCAGGAGAGGCATTATGGGCAAAGAGCTATGAGGAAGCCTATAACCTTATCGAGACAATGGCATCAAACGATTTTTAAAATCCTACATCTCGGATGCCACATCCCAAAGTTGTAGGTTTGTTGGAAGTGGATACTATTACTCAGTTGCCGGCACAGATGGCAGCTATGGCGAAGAATATAGATTCAATAGCCGAGAGCAAAATGAAAACAGTTGCCTTTGTATGTGAAATTTATGCGGGGTCACACTCGACAGATCAATGTGCTATCAGCTCAGAGTCAGTACAGTATGTGAGCAACTACAGAAAAGACCAAGGTCAGTTTCAGAACACATACAACCCCAACAACCGTAATCATCCAAACTTCAGTTGGTCAAATAATCAAGGAAATCAGCAGAATCAGTTTCATCCAACTAATCAGTTTTAGTCACAGCTAGCGCAGCCACAGTTTACTTCTAGACCACCTTATCCACCGGGATTTTCTCAACAACAACAACATCACACTCCAACTACACCTCAGCAAGAAAAGAAATCAGAAATGGAGGAGATGATGGTGAAATACATGGCGAATACATAGGTTATGATCAAAAGCCAAGTAGTGGCTATTAAGAATCTGGAAACTCAGATGGGGAAAATGGTAAACATGCTTAACAACAGTCCGTAGGGTTCATTATCGAGTAATACAGAGACAAATCCACGAAGAGACGGGAAGGAACAGTGCCAAGTGATCACATTGAGGTCTGGGAAAAATATTGCAGACACTGAAAGTCGTGCGTCCACGGCCAATTGTACTAAGGAGGCCGTGCGGCCGCGCGAGGCAGAGCAGGCAAATGTTGAGAAAGGAAATCTAGAAAATTCTGAGGTTCAGCATTAGAGAAAGATAAAGCAAGGTCAGTTGAGAAGCCTATTAGTTCAGTACCACCGATTCACCCTCAGGTACCGTATTCGTAGAGATTGAATAAGCATAAGGAAGATAAACAGTTCAACAAATTCTTGGAGGTATTTAAAAAGCTGCAGATCAACATACCTTTCGCTGAGGAATTGGAACAAATACCAAGTTATGCAAAGTTCATGAAGGGTATAATGTCAAGAAAGAGGAGATTAGACGAGTTTGAGATAGTAGCCTTGATAGAGGAGTGCAGTGCAGTGCTGCAATAGAAGTTACCTCCGAAGCTGAAGGATCCGGGTAGTTTCACAATTCCATGCACGATTGGAAAGATGAACTTTGATAAATGTTTGTGTTATCTTGGGGAAAGTATCAATCTGATGCCTTTGTCATTGTTCAATCAGTTTGGATTACCGGTTCCAAGGCCGACAAACATTTCCTTGCAGTTAGCTGACATATCCATCACATATGCACGGGGAATTATTGAAGATATATTAGTGAAAGTGAAGAAATTTATCTTTCCAGCTGACTTCATCATTTTGGATTACGAGGAAGATAAAAATATACCAATCATACTGGGAAGACCATTCTTAGCCACATGAAAGACTTTGATAAACGTGCAGAAGGGGGAATTCACTATGCGTGTTCATGATTAAGAGGTCACCTTTAATGTCTTCAAAGCCATGAAGTGTCCAGCAGATGAAGAGGAATGTTTCTGAGTTGATTTGTTGGATCAGCTATTAAATGATAAAGTAGAGAGTCTGGTGGACTATGAACCTGTGAGAAGTGTAATTGCTAAAAATTCAGAGTTGGAGGAATTAAGATTTCAGGCGTATGAGAATTCGAAGCTGTACAAAGAGAAGGTGAAGCAATGGAATGACCGAAAGATCTTCGATAGGACATTTGAACCAGGACAAAGGGTCTTACTTTATAACTCCAAACTAAAATTCTTTCCCAGGAAACTGAAATCAAGATGGTCTGGGCCATTTATAGTGAAGACTGCCTTTCCGCATGGTGCAATTGAAGTATTTGATATGTTTTCGGACAAGCCTTTCAAGGTGAATGGACATCGATTGAAGCATTACTGGGGTAGTGAGGTGGATAGACAGAAAATCACCTCAATTCTGTCTTCAACATGAGATTCCGAGACAGTCATGCTAATTGACTATAACTTAACGCTTGATGGGAGGCAACCCATTATTTCTATCTCTACTTAGTATTTATTCAGCTCAAGTTGCTTTTATTAGCTCATTTTCATTCTTAGTAAGGATAATGTGAGCATCTTTACATAATTATCATCGTAACAGAAATCAAATAGGAGTATTTTGTGCATTGCATTGAAATTAGGGTGACTGAATAGACACTCATTTTTATTTAATAAATCATGCTTTGATAGTGTCTATTAATGTTATTGCAGGTGTATTAGAGTGTACGCATTAATGTCTTGCAGTGCTGGGAACAAAATTTAGCAGTAAAAGTACCAGGGTCGCGCGGCCGCGCAATACTTATATTATAGAACCGCGTGCACGCGAGGTATGGCTGCCAGGCCACATTTCTCATTCGCGCGCCCGCGTTAGGTTCTAGCGCGCCCGCGCTGTACATGTATAAGATTTAAACTCAACTCGCGCACCCGCGCCCAAATCACATGGATAGACTGCGCGGTCGCACGCGACATCAAACGTTGAATTTTTTTTTAAGTTTAAAAACGTGTTGGAGATCATTTGGGCTCTTATTTGAAAATATAACAGAAGCGCAATCACCGTGCTCTCTCCAAAACGCACGTCTCTTCCTCTCTATCAGTTAAATAATTGAAGCCATCAATCTCTCCACCACGTAATCACCCACGATTTCTTCCACGTTCCACATCTACTCAACCTCTACACTGCACTATAAATTTAGGGTTTCTGCTTGGGTTGTGCAGCAACGAGATTGGGGGTACTCTTATTATCGGCTTTTATTCATTATCGAGAAAATCATCTGCATTCTCTCTATCAATTGCCATGGGTCCGAAAAGAGCACGCTCTTCTTCTTCATCATCGTCGTCCTCTAGCAGTCAAGGGGATGATATGGTTGATCACACCAAGTTTCTGGATTTGGAAGCCCAGTAGGAGTAATACCATATTGTGACCAAAACCTTTGTGAAAGAAAGAGGGTTCAAGCCTGAGCAACAAGATGGTTAGCTCTATGACATGATTCGCGAAAGAAGATGGCTTGGATTGACTACCACGTCCATGCCTACCCCAATGGGTATTTTCAGAGAATTCTATGCAAATTCAAATGCAACGATGAGTGGGTTATCAGTGGTGCGCGGTGTTCAAGTGGATTTCAGACCACCCGCCATCAGAGCCATTTTCAGAATTACTGGCACACCACCGACTGGGTCTGCTAATTGGGTAGCAGGTGCCCATATGGAAACAGACTTGGAATTGGTTATTGCTGAATTGTGCGTACCAAGCACAAAGTGGACGAACAAAGCCGGCACGAATCATCCTCGTATATTCCCCGCTACCGCCCTAAATCGATATGCAAAGGCATGGAATCTGTTCATATATACCCAGTTAGTTCCTTCGTCTCATCAGCATGAGATCACAACGGAAAGGGCAATCATTATGTGGGGCATAATCACCGACAAATACATTGATGTGGGCCATCTTATCCATTTAAATATGTTGCGGTATCTGCGGGGAAGCACTATAGGGAGCATTCCACACGTGTCAGTTGTAGCTATGTTGTGTGCTGATCAGGGCAGCCATTGGGACAATGACCAAATGCAGAACCCAAGCCAGGATATCACCCACGCCACCATTGCAAAATTCGAGGATTGGGCAGGAGGTGTACCACACCCGCGCGAACGAGGATTTAGTAACCAGCCCACTTTCCCAGAGCCACCACAGCAGCCTTCTCAGACAGATGAGGCAGACCCGTCAGCCTAAGTTCCCTTTGCTAATGGGGATCGACAGCTCCGAAGGTTGGAGTGAAAAGTCGACGCCATATATGACAATTTTTCAGCATTTGCAACGGGGTTAACGAGGTCATTGGCAGAAGATTTTGCACAGCAGGGGACAATGCTTGAGTGGCCTCAGTTCGGGACATTTGTGCCATATCCACCACCAGATTCACCACCCACAGAGGGTGGTGCGGCTGAGCATTAAGGGAGTTTTCTTTAACCCTTTACCTTCATTCACTTGGACATTGAATATTATAAGTTTGGGGGTATTGGGGTAGTAGTATAGTTGCATTTAGTATTTGCACGTTTATGTTTAGTATTTTCCATGTTTAGTTTACAGTTTGCATGCTTATATTGCATATAGTAATTTAATATTTTTAGTTTGCATGTCTCACAGTTCTGGTCTTATGGAAATTTTGTCTAGCCGATGATGATAATGAATTTTGAAGGATTTTGAGTATTTTGGATAACATGAGCTGAGATATAATGTTTTACACAATGCAATTCATAATGCTATTTAAATGCTTTCAGTTTGCACGGCCTGTTCACAAACACTTGTAGGTATAAGAATTATGTGTTGCATTGCTCGATAGAAAATGTAGTTTTAAAAAGGGAAATATGTGGAAAGTGAACTTAGACTGTATAAAACATTGATATTCAAACTTTGGAAAAACATGGGTATGATATGTATAAAAAAAATAAAAAAAATTAAATAGCAATAACGTGGCTAGTCTTATTTTGGGGCCCTAGCTACTTGAGTAAGTACGCCCGTAGGGGTGTCTTTACCCTAAGGTCTTTCATGATCTAGGAGTCATTGGTTGAAAGCTCGCTAAGGGTTAGAAGTGTTTGCTTAATGGAATGAGGCATTGCACAGTCATGTGAGAAAAAAAAGAAAAAAAAAGAAAAATAGAAATAAACACTGCGGGAAAGTTCAAAAATCGCCCTCGTGAGTAGCAATAAAGCAGTTAAGCCCATTGTTGAACCTTAGTTGGTTTTAATATGTTGGAATAGTCTTTGTTGCATAAGTATACATGAGTCTTGATTTAGATTGTAATTTTCTGTTTTGAGAAATTTAACATGTGTATTCTTTGCTTAAATTTAGTTTTGATGAACACATCACACACACACACACAACAACTCTATAACATATGCGGACTATCTGAGTGTATGATATTATGCCTATAGTTCAGTTTAAATTTCTATTCTTGAATCTGGATAAGTTGTTGAGTCATATTGGACTAAAATTCTATTATAGCTGGAACAATGTGAAACAAGTTTGCATCATGATGTAGTTGCATAGCATGTAGTTGCATTTTCATTGTTTATTAGTATGCATTGCTTGAGGGCAAGCAATAATTCAAGTTTGGGGGTATTAGATAAGTGGGTTTTATACCTACTTATCGGATATCAATTCACACGAACTACGCCTATCATAAGTACATTTTAATGTGTTTTTAGTTGCATTTTGTTTATTTTGCATTGCATATACTTAGAACTCCCTTTGGTGTAAAAGTGCAAGAAATGGCGTAACTTGTCAATGGTAGATGGCAAGAGGCTAATGACGCATGATGCGAGGAACAATTGAAGATATACAACTGAAAATAGATGAAGGAAGAGTGGCATGACAAAGAAGGAATAGTAACAGACGAAACAAGAGCAACAATGAACCACAGGATCAACATCTGAGAAGCCGCCAGGCTATATAGGCCTGAACTTCGCTACCACCGATCACCCGGATGGGAAAATTTTGAAGACGCGCGCCTGGACTCGGACTCGGCGCTGCGGCGCGAGTCCCTTTGTTACTTGTCGCACTGCGGCGCGAGTTTGCAGGGGACTATGTCCACTTTGGCATTGCGGCGCTGAACTTTTGTCTTTGAGTCGCGCCGCGGCGTGGACTCTGAGCCACAGAACATTTTGACGTATTTTCACACTTGTGAGATTCCCGGACTCGTAACTTCTTCGTTATAAGTCCGAATTGGCTCGTTCAAGAGCCTACATTTCACAAATTACATACTCTACGTGTTCATGCAAGAATTTTATCTATTTGACTTCGTTTGCTAAAAATTCACCTATTAGTTCATTTTTAACAAAAACGATAAACGTTTGTAAACGTTCGTGAACGTTCAACGCTCGTTTCTTCGTTATAAGTCGGAATCCGGTCATTTTTGAGTCCGCAACTCTATAATTCCAAATAAGACTTGTCTCCATTAAAAACCAATGTTTCTAAGCTCAATATCAAAATTCGACTTCCATTCCGAGAATTTCACGAATTCAACAATTATCGTCCAATCGTGTGAATTCCGGCCAAACTTCGTTACTTAAGATTTGTTCATCGTTCTAAATGAATTCCATCCATTATATAGACATCTCCACCTACATATTACAACCTCTTATTTTCATGTGAAATCATTACATGTTCTTCATGAACTTATTTACTTATTAAATTATAACATACTTGATTTCATTGCTTATGACTTATTAATGAGTTAAGTCCTTTAATCACTATTCTTACATCTCATTAATCATACTAATTTCTTAAAGTAAACATATGACAAGTTCATCATTGTTCTTCATAAATTTATAACTTATTTAGGTTTGAATTACTCAATTGTGACTTATACGGCTTACGTTCATTAAGTTGTTCATTCTCTTCATTTCTTAGCTTACATTTTCTACCACTACCCACTTTTCTAATCAATGAAAGAAAAGAGAATCATGGTTCAAGATTGCTTACCCTTTAATGATCACTTGATAAACCTTAATCTTCTTCTTTCTTCTTTGGATTAACAAAGGCTAACGTCTAGCTTTACTAGCTTTTTCTCTCAAGCAAATAAGCTCTCAACTTGTAAGTTATAAAGTGTTGGATAAATGAACAACCAACAAATGAATCCAAGCTTGCTATTTATAGGAAATCCTAGATGAGGGCACAATGGTCAAAAGGCCATCCACCTCCTTACTATTCCTATCTTAGCCATCAAGTAAACTTGCTCCTCAAATAAATTACTTGGCCATCACATTTACTTAACCATGAAGTATTCTTGCTAATCACATAAAAGCACTTTGCTTGCTCACCACTTATCTTAGCCATTAAGCTTACTTGATTGCCACAACACTTAGCCATTAAGTTTCCTTTACTTTCTCATCACTTTGGATCACCCGTGGGTTGACCGATGGTTCTTGATTACCCATTGGATTAATAGTTTGGCTTAAGATTTAATTAAACTAACTTATGTTTTTGGGTTTCCATTAATTTACTATGGGCTTCACATTACAAACACTTGGGCTTGCACATTTAATTTACATTAGACTTAATCATTCCTACATTTGGGCCTTATCAAAACTCATTGGACTTTAATATTTCCTACACAATCCTACAAATCCATTTCTTTTGGCTTAAAGCCTCATAACGTATAATTTACGTATAATTCTCGTATTCTAACTCGTATACTTATTCATCATATACAATATACTATCATTCATACATACTCGTATAATACCTCGTATCATACTCGTATTCTCTACCTCGTACAATACCTACGTATTATACAATCATTACACTAATTTCTTAACGCTTGATTTTCCCAACGTTCTCAAATTAAGTCCACAGGCGAAATATTACGTTTTCCATAACTGAAATATTATTGGATATTCCATCTCACATTGATATTCTATCGTTACGTATTTCTCGGAAGTTCAAAAATAATTCCCGAGCAGAAATGCATGAATAGTGTTTTTCGAAAAATTTCTCGGAAAGCTTTTATTTTCATTTTGGAAATTCAAACACTTTAATTCAATCATGTAGCCAAAATCCTACGACGTTCTGATATGTCTAGGTCATAGAACGACCTTCAATTAGCTTGCTCCCATAAATAATCAATTAAATTCATTTAATCCACATAATTAAATAAAATTTTAATTCTCCTAAAAATCTGATTTTCTCGGGTGTTACATTCTTCCCCCTTATAAGGATTATGTCCCCAGAATCTCGCTAATACTATATGCACCATTGAGGAAAATTGTTCTTCATTTTAATCTCAATTTCCCACAATGCTTCTTCGACATTGGGGTCCTTTCATTTCACCTTCACCGAATGTATTATCTTAATTCACATGACTCGTCACTTCCTATCAATAATCTAAGTTGGAAGTTAAACCCTTATAAACATATTACGCTATCTTCTCTCTGATTAATTCTTCTTTTAACTCATAATTATCTAGAACTCAAATTACACCTTCAAAAAAAGATTATACTTAGTCTTCTATTTATCCCGCGTCCTCTTCTTCATTCGCTTGCATTCTTCGTTACCTAGTAGTACTTACTTAACTCGTTTAATTTCATGGATTGAGTCTACATTGTGTATAACATTTCTACCCCGTAATTTAACTTCTAACTCTGTTCTCGCCATCGCCGTTATTAACTCATTTTGAGTCGTTAACATTGATAGCTTTTCCCACCTATTTAACGCGTCGGCTTCTACGTTTACCTTCCCCGTATGATATAAGATATCACAGTCCTCTCTCTACCGCATATTCAACTTCTTCTGCGTGGAGATATATTTCAGACTCTTAGAGTTCGTGTATATCTCACACCTCTCCCTGTATAAATAATATCTTCAGATTTTTAATTCAAAACTTCAGTTGCCAATTATAGGTCATAAGTAGGATAGACCTCCTCATAATCCTTTAACTGGCGTGATGCATACACAATGACTTTGCCATTCTATATAAGCACACAATCATGTCATTTACGCGAAACATCGAGATACACTACAAAATTCCCCATATCATATGATAAAGATAATACAAGTGTCTTACTTAACCTTTATCTTAAATCCTGTGACGCTAAGGGTACCTTCAACCATAGCACCTCACATGAGAACCTATATGTTTATCACCGACTTGCTCGGTGCCTCTTACGGAAAATCGAACTTCATTACATTAGTCAACCCAAATGACATAACTAGAAACTTGTCATAACAATAACGAGTTCTGAACGTTATCTTAGGTACCTCCTCCTTCTTCCTTACTTTCAACCGCCTACGCCCCGTACGCAAATCAATCTTAGAAAAATTCTTTGCCCCTTTTAACTGACCAAATAGATCATCGATCATGGGCCATGGGTATTTATTCTTAACCGCTAACTTACTCCTTTTACGATAGTCAATACGCAACGTAACAACTCATCCCCTTCCTTAACATCCTGCTAACTAGTGTCATGGTTAGACAAAAATAATGTTCTGGTGATTTATTACCGCAATTTACTACCTTGGATTTTCTGAAAAACTGAAGATTCACACTTTTCTTATAACTATTTATTATAGCTCTATGGTTAATCAACCCCTTCATACTGAGAATTTCTTCAATTCTCTAAACATTAACAATACTTATATACCCATACTTACTTACCTTTATCATTTATGAAACAATTTTCACGAATATAATTATCGAAAGTTATTTCCTCCTCCTCTATCTTAATGTTTAAAGGTACTTATACTCCCTTTCAGACAGACTCCAAGATGAGTCTTTCCACATGTCATACACGCTCCGATCCTATGCTTAGGATCCCCTTGTCCCACTCCAGTATTCTCGGAGTTAAAAATTCTTTAATTTTGGCATACTGCCCCTGGCATTCTCTACCTTGGTTTTCCCCCTCCCTTGCTCTCATTCTTTCCCTCTTTGTGTTATTGAGTTAATGCCTCACTGCCACCTTCTGCTATAATCACCTTCTCCAGAATGGTCTCATATGAAACCTTCTGGAACACTGCAATCCTACTGTAGAGCCAGGGTTTCAGGCCCTGCTCAAACCTACGAGCCTTCATCTCCACAGTGTCCACTTAGCGTGGAGCAAATCTTGCCAATTCATTGAATTTGGCCATGTACTAGGGAAATGTTATGTCCCCTAGTTTAAGTTCTAAGAACTTAATCTCCATCCTCCTTTCCATGCTTGTAGGGAAATAATTCTCGAAGAAAACCTTCTTGAATCGTTCCCATGCTACCGCATATGTTCTAGCCCCACCCTGGTAAGCCTCCCACCAAAAGTTGGATTCTCCCCTCTCATCATGTAAGTCACAAAAGAAGTCTTTTACGCCTCACCTATGCTTGTATTAACAAACACCTTCTCCATTTCCTTTTACCTCTGAATGGGCATCCATTGGGTCCGTCGTTCCTTTGAACTCTAGCGAACCTAAGCTTTTAAACTCTTTAAAGGTAGTCATTCTGGATACTCTAGATCCCGCGGGTAATCTACCCCCAGTTTAATTTAATGCAGCCGTTAATAAATTAACGAACTCTTGCATAGGGTTGTTCAAACCCCCTTGATTATCATTATGTGATTCCGCTTCTGGATTACGTTGTCTTCGCCTTCGCTAAAATTTCATTATTATCTATTTACTTACTTCGTTATTATTCGTCGTATACCAACTCATACCATAACAAAGCATATTAAATGAGAACTTCATTATATTCATATGCTGCTTCATAGTTTGAAACTATTTACAATTTGTTATCCATAGGAAAAACCTATTACATCTCTATCCCGCAATTGAACTTCACAAAAGTTAGGATTTACAAAAAGACTACCCTTTTATACAAAAGAGGGTTTTATGTCATTACACACATATTAGTAACTCTAGACTTCTAATAATGCAAAACATCGTCCTCATATTTCTCATTTGCAATCATCGCTACGGTATCCCGACTAATAGTGTGTCGAGTTTGTCCTGACTCAATGTAACAACAAGCAACTTTCAGCTTGAAATCCTTATGAGCACTCTCATGGGTTAAGTAAATAGAAAAAGCGTTTGTTATTACAAACGTAGCTGAGGCGCAAAAGACTTCTTTTGTGACTTACATGACGACATGGGAAGCCAACTTTTGATGGGAGGCTCACTAGGTTGGGGCTAGAGCATATGCGATAATAGGGTAATAATTCAAGCAGATTTTCTTTGAGAATTATTTCCCTACAAACAAGTGAGGGAGGATGAAGATTAAGTTCTTAGAACTTAAACTAGGGGGACATAACGGTTCCCCAGTACGCGGCCAAATTCAATGAATTGGCAAGGTTTGCTTCACATCAAGTGGACACTGAGGAGATGAAGGCTCATAGGTTTGAGCAGGGCCTGAAACCGTGGCTCTATAGTAGGATTTCGGTGTTTCAGATTGTTTCCTATGGGACCATTCTGGAGAAGGTGATTATAGCAGAGGGTGGTAGTGAGGCTTTGACTCAATACCACAAAGAGAGGAAGAATAAGAGCAAGGGAGAGGGAGAAACCAAGGCAGAGAATGCCAATGGCAGTATGTCAAAAAGAAAGAATTTTAACTCCAGGAATACTAGAGTGGGACAAGGAGATCCTAAGTGTAGGATCAGAGCGTGTAAGACATGTGGGAAGACTCATCTAAGAGTCTATCTGAAAGGGAGTATAAGTACCTTTAAACATTAAGGTAGAGGATGAGGAGATAACTTTTGATAATTATATTCGTGAAAATTGTTTCATGGATAATAAAGGTAAGTGAGTGTGGGTAGATTAGTATTGTAAAGTTGAGGAGGAGTATTGTTATAAGAAAAGTGTGAATCTTCAGTTTTTCAGAAAATCCAAGGTAGTAATTTACGGTAATAAATCAACGGGACATTATTGTTGTCTAACCATGACGCAAGTTAGGAGGATGTTAAGGAAGAGGATGAGTCGTTACGGTTGCGTATTAACTATCGTAATAGGAGTAAGTTAGCAGTTAAGAATAAATATCCATGGCCCAGGATCGATGATCTATTTGATCAGTTGAAAGGGGCAAAGAATTTTTCTAATATAGAATTGCGTACGGGGTATAGTCGGTTGAAAGTAAGGAAGAAGGAGGAGATACATAAGATGACGTTCGGAACTCGTTATAGTTATGACAAGTTTCTGGTTATGTCATTTGGGTTGACTAATGTGCGAAAGTTAGATTTTTCCGTAAGGGGCACCGAACAGGTCGGTGGCAAATTGATAGGTACCCTTGTGAGCCGCTATGGTTGAAAGTAGCATTTACGTCAAAGAGTGTTCGAATAATATTAGGACGAGTGTGTCGTAATAATCATTGGTGATATTCTAGTCTATTTCAAGACACCAGAAGATCACGCTGAACATTTGAAGATCGTGTGAGAAACACTACAAAGGGAGAAGTTCGATATGGAATTCACTAAGTTTGAATTTTAACTTAAAAGATATACAGATATGTAATTGATAAGTTTGTTGGGAATGAGAAATGAGAAAATAGTTTTCAGGAGCTAAAAGGAAGGTTAAGTGAGGCACCTGTATTATCTTTATCAGATGATCCAAGGAATTTTGTAGTGTATCTCGATGCTTTGCATAGATGACGAGGTTGCATGCTCAGGTAGCATGGCAAGGTCATTGTGTATGCATAACACCAGTTAAAGGATTATGAGGAGGTCAATCCTACTTATGATCTAGAATTGGCAGTTGTAGTTTTTGAATTAAAAAACTGAAGATAGTATTTATACAGGGAAAAGTGTGAGATATACACGGACTCTAAGAGTCTGAAATATATCCTCACACAGAAGGAGTGCAATATGCGATAGAGAAGGATGGTGATATCTTATATCATACAGGGAAAGTTAACGTAGAAGCCGACGCAATAAGTAGGAAGGGTAGGGGAAGCTATTGATGTTAACGACTCAGAATGAGTTAATAACGGAGATGGAAAGATCAGAGTTAGAAGTTAAATTACAGAATGAAGTGGTAGAAAGGTTATTCACAATATAGACTCAATCCATGGAAATGGAACGAGTTAAGTAAGTACAACTAAGTAACAAGGAGTACAAGCGAATGAAGAAGAGGATGCATGATAAATAGAAGATCATGCATAAGTTAATAAATAGAAGGTCATTATTTGAGTTTCAAATAATTACGAGTTAAAAGAATAACTAATATAATAGAAAGATAGCACAATATGTTAATAAGTATTTAACTTCTAACTCAAATTCTTGATAGGAAGGAACAAGTTCTGTGAAATAAGATAATACCTTCGGTGAAGGTGGAATGAAAGAACCACAATGTCGAGGAATCATTGTGGGAACTCGAGATTAAAATAAAGGAAAAATTTTCCTCAATGGTGTATGTATTATTAGCGAGATTCTGGGGACAAAATCCTTATAAGGGGGGAAAAGTGTAACACCTCAGAAAATCGGATTTTTAGGAGAATTAAATTTTTATTTGACTATATGGATTAAATTAATTTAATTGATTATTTATTGGAGTAAGTTATTTAAAGGTCGTTCTATGACCTAGGCATATCGGAATGTCGTAGTATTTTGGCTACGTGATAGAATTCAAGTGTTTGAATTTCCAAGATGAAAATAAAAGCTTTCTGAGAAATTTTCTGAAAAACACTATTCACGCATTTTGCTCGGGAATTATTTTTGAACTTCCAAGAAATACGCAACGATAGAATATCAAGGTGAGATAGAATATCCAATAATATTTCAGTTATGGAAAACGTAATATTTCGCCTGTGGACTTAATTTAAGAACGTTAGGAAAATCAAGCGTTAAGAAGTTAGGGTAATGATTGTATGATACGTAGTTATTGTGCGAGGTAGAGTATACGAGTATGATACGAGGTATTATACGAGTATGTATGAATGATGGTATATCGTATATGATGAATAAGTATACGAGTTAGCATACGAGAATTATACGTATAGAATACGTTATAAGGCTTTAAGCCAATTGTAATGGACTTGTAGGATTGTGTAGCAATTTGTGAAGTCCAATAAGAATTAATAAGCAAGCCCAAGATTATGAAGTATTAAAGCCAAGTGTTTGTAATGTATAATCCAATATGGATTAATGCAAGCCCAAATTATAAGTAAGCTAATTAAACCTTAAGCCCAAAGTATTAATTTAATGGGTTAGGGTGACCCATAGGGCAACCCATGATCACATGGTTGAATGTTATGACCAAGTAAAATAAGTAAGGACTAAGTAAACTTAATGATTAAGTAAAGGAAGTAAGGAGCAAGTAATCTTAAGAGCTAAGCAAGAGATAAGCTATGTAATAAGCAAGTAAGTTAATGGTTAAGTAAATGTGATGGCCAAGTATATGTGATGAGCAAGTAGACTTAGTGACCAAGATTTGTGGTGGGCAAGTAAGGGATATATGTTGTGGAGGCCAAGTAAACTTGGTGATCACATAATGAATAGTAAGGAGGTGGAAGTGGATTAATGAACATTATACCCTAACCTAGCAACTCGTATAAATAGCAAGCTTTGTATTCATTTGTTTGTTGTTAGATTTTCATCAAATAACTTATAAGTTTAGAGCTTATTTGCTTGAAAGAAAAAGCTAGAAAGTTAGCCTTTGAAGTTCAAGAATCAAGAAGGAGATTAAAGATTAAACAAGTGTTATTCAAGACTAACTAATCTTAAACCATGATTTCTTTCTCTTTCATTATTAGAGAAGTGGGTAGTTATAGAACATGTATGCTAAGAAGGAGTTGGAATGATGAATCAACTGGCTTAAGTCTTAATAAGCCGTATAAGTAATGAATAAGTAATTCAAACATAAATAAGTTATGAACTTATAATGAACATATATAAACTTTTAACATTTTTACACAAATTAAGTTAGTATGTTAACAAGAAGCAAGAATAATGGTTAGAAGTCATAAACTATCCTAAGTCATGAGAAATGGAAACATAAGTAGTTTGTACTTTTATAAGTTATAAACTCATAAAGAACAAGTAATAACTTATCATGTAAATAAGTTAATGAAGTATATATATTAAGAAGTTAGTATGATGGAATGAATCCATTTGAAACGAAGATCAAATCTTAAGAACGAACTTTTGCCGGAATTCACACGATTGGACGATAATCGTCGAATTCATAAAATTCTCCGAATGGAAGTCGGATTTTGTGTTTGAACTCGAAAACTTAGTTTTCGATGTAGACAAGTCTTATTTGGCATTATAGAGTTATGGACTTGAGAATAACTGAATTCCGACTTAGAATGAAGAAACGAGCGTTGAACGTTCATGAACGTTTATCGTTTTCGCTAAAAATGGACTAATAGGTGAATTTTTAGTTAACGAAGTTAAATAGATAAAATTCTTTCATGAACACGTAGAGTATGTAATTTGTGAACCGTAGGCTCTTGAACGAGCCAATTCGGACTTATAACGAAGAAGTTATGAGACCGGTAATCTCACACAATGAAAAATATGTCAAAAATTGTCTGATGTACAGAGTCCGCGCCGTGGAACGACTCAAGGCATAAAGTCCCACGCTGCAGCTCGAGACCGGACCATAGTCCTTTTTAATTGACGTCGTAGCATGACCAAAATACATCGGGCATGGCAGCCAGCCTTGCGCGTGATCAATTCTAGAAACAGTGCCAGCTTACGTCATGCGAGCCCAAGAGGAGAAGCTGGTGCCACAACGCCAACACTAGATCATGCACAGTAATAAAAGCTTACAAGTAAGGAAATAAAGATAATTGATTGGTAATGAACCAATAAATTACTAAACTTAATGTAGCATCATTAAGATAATTGTAAACCTTAAGTAATACACTAAAGGTTGAAGATAAGTCGAATGTGAACATAAATGGTATGCAATAGATGTACTTAACCAATGACGATCGAGTTTTGAATAATGATGTAAGAACAATAGTAAGCCGCGAGGGATGATAATTAACTCTGACCAAGTTGTATTAATGAAATAATTTCAATTAAGTTATAGAAAAGAAATAAGTTGGTAAAGAACGATGTAAAAGAACGACGGCAAGCAGTAACAAATAATAACAAATCTACTACATGATTAGATTGAGAAGAAGGGTAAGATTCATTAGGAACCATGTATGTTCATTCATGACCTAATGTGGTATGTTATGTGATTATGTGTTGTAGAGACCATAAAGGCTCAAAGGAAACATAATTTTACTGTAACAAACGCTGAAGGTAAGTTTTTCTAAACGCTTGTCTAACCTTCGTGTTAGCCAAGTTTTAAAATGATTCAAGTTATGAGATGCATGTATGGTTTTTAAAGAAAGAGTTGATGTCAGTTTTAACTCGGCTAGACTAATCTTGATAGATTGATTGATTTATTTACAAGTCTTTCAATATAAAATTGCTAACGCTATCCTACACCAATTTTTTGGTACGGATTCAAGGTAAGCCTGAATATGAATAAACAAATATATTTTCATCGAGTATTCGATGGGCACGTGAGGTTACCACAACTTAAACGTACACACGTTTAATGGATGTAGTGTTGATCAACATAGAGTACTATAGGCTAATCACCTAGAAGTGCTCATAAGCTATGCCGAACTAACGGACTTCGTGCCGGGTTGTCATTTTCAAAGAAACTATGAAACGCTCATGGTCTTGGACCAGAATTGACGTTTTACTGAATATTGTCATTATAAAATGTTTTAAAGAAAAAGAAATGTTATTTTGAATCATAGATAGTACTTCATAACTATTATCCAGTTATTGAAGATATACGATTCCTATGTTTCAAGCATGTTGTTTAAAAGAAATTGTTGTACTTGCTGAGTTTGTTATGCTCACTCTTGCTTGAACTATATGAATGCAGCTTAGACCGAACGGACCGAAGGATCTTGCAAGGATAATGGGAAGGCTAAGGCGAACCTGTAGCTTACCTATGTAATAGTATAGGGTTGTAATGATAATATTTGATAATATGACAAGAACAAATGTAACGGTTTTAACGAACCTGGGGAATGGTAGTATTATTTTGGAATATATGTAAGACATATCCGTTCTTTTGAGGCATTTCAATTGAATGTTTGTGTGAACTATAGCACCGTGTAGCACCATATGTCGGGTTGAAAGAGACCCGGATTTGGGGGCATCACAGCTTAACCTAGAACTTTATTCAACAACTTAATGGCACTCCTTTCGGATGTTGCCATCTGTTATGATGGAACAGTGAGGAATGTCTGCAGTAATTCAATTAACTTTACAATTCGAGTATTGGACACAAACAGGAACTACGACCCCTTTTTTTTTAATTGTTGCCGAGGAACCAGTTGGAGTACTATTAGCTGCAACTACTATGTCAAAACCTGCATACAAGAAAGAGTACATATATGTACGGAGAGTATTATTGCATTTATTGAAAATAGTGGAAAACTAAGCAAATGCTACTTAGTTTATTTTGCCAATGATAAACTAAGTAAGTGGTACTTAGTTTATGAGAATTGTTATTTGGAATCTATAGATTCTATTGTTCGACATTCACTCCTATTTGTTAAACGGGTTTCTAAGTTTCATATTATAATACATATATATATATATATATATATATATATATATATATATATATATATATATATATATATATATATATACACACACACACACACATATAATACTTAATTATTGAGTTTATTGACAATTGTGGCAAACTAAGTAAATGCTACTTAGTTTATTTTGCCCGAATGAAAAAAACTAAGTGTTACTTAGTTTTTGAGAACTCATTATTTAGAATATATATGAAGACTACTATTAAATTAATTTATTTTATTTTATAATATTTAATTGTATTTATTATTATATTTTATTTTATTTTGTACTATAATATATAATATAATTTTGATTATTTTATTATATTAAATTAAATTCATTTTTTTATTTTAATAAATTGGATTAAATTTATTATTATGTTTTAATATATTTTATTTCGTTTTGTATTATTATATTATATAATTATTAAATTAAATTTGTTAAATTTAATTTTATGTTAATTAATTTAATTAAATAAAATTAATTTTATTTAATATAGTTTATTATTATTATTATTTATTATTTATTTTATTTATTTTTATTTAATTTATTATTTTAATTTTATTATTTTAATTTTTTATTAAATTAAATTTATTTTATTGTATTATTATATTTTATTGTATTTTATTTTTATTGTATTATATATTTTAAATATTATTTATTAAATTAATTTATCTATTAAATTAAATCAAATTTTGAAATTTAATAATTCTGACAGAAATTCTGTTAGAAATAACAAATATACCTACATCAAACATCATCATCACACACTTACTGAATAACTGATAACATAAATCAACCCCAAAGTTTAGTAAACCCAAATAAGATAAATCAAACACTTACTGATTAACATGTGTATATACTCAATACCAAACCCAATTCAAAACACATAATTTATCAGTCCCAAAACTAAGCAAAAAACCCAAACTGATCATAAAGCAAAATATGTATTCAATTTAATAGAATCCCAAAATCAGAACATATATGTAATAGACCCAAATATAACTCCTCGATCAGTCCCAATTCAAATTACATAACTCCTTATCAATTAACAATATCACAAAATTCATACATTATAATACCAAAATTCTAGTAATATCAATCCAAAAACAAAATAAACTCAGACCAATTGCACATTATAATACCAAATTCATACAAAAAATTCATACTCAAATTTCATACTACTAACATTTAATATATACTCAATACTTGGAAAATTAGGAGAGAACAGAGTCAGTGATCGGCGGCAGTGGGTGGTGACTTGTGATAGTGCGTGGGTGGTGGGTGGGGTGGTATCTGGACATGGGGTCAGGGGTCTATGGGAGAGGGGTGGGGTTACCAGGGGTTGGGGGTTAGGAGTGGGGGGTACCTAGGGGTGGGTACTTGTGGGGTGGGAGTCTGGACGACGTACATGGGGTGGGGGGACCGGGGGAGAGGGGTTTCGAAGTGGGAAGAATGAGAGAGAGAGAGAGAGTATACTGGTATTTAGAGAGAGATATATATAAAAATGAGAGGGCTCTAGAGAAGAAGAAGCATTTTTTAGGTTTATTTTCGATGGAATTTCTGTCAGGTTTAGGTCCCTCAAAATTATCTTAAGGCCAACGGATAGTCTCTCAGAAATAACCCTCATTCCGTCGAGGTTATATTTGGCGTTGGCGGGAATCTTCGCGCCACCAGTGGATCCCTACTTCTGACGGAATTTGGTCAAAAATATACTATTTTCGAGGGACATATGTCCAATGAAATATTCCCTCGAAAATATACTAATGTCGATGGAATGTAGTGCGTCGGAAATAATTCCGTCAGAATTTGCCTCTTTTCTTGTAATGTACTACAAGTAGCAACAATTAACAAGGTCATACAACATCACAAATGAGAGTTATAAAGCTTTGAACTAGCTGTCAGACATGTTCTTCATGTTCTAGGTTGCCCAAAAACATGAAGTCATGGCTGGTCAACGACCTTGGTGGACTTATATCGTGCAATATATTCATGATAAAGGTGGTCTAGACGTTGGGTTGTGTAGAGAAACTAACAGATAACACGTTTCAATTATTTATAATGTTTATACATCAACAATATGCGAGATCAAAGGTCTTGAACAAGCTGTCAGAGTTGTTCTTCATTTTCTAGGTTACCCAAAAATGAAGAACAGTTCGTGTAGCCATATTTGGGCTTCCACAACTTGAAATATGTGCAATGCTTTATTGATTTAAAGGTTTCAGTGTGTAGACAACATGTAAGGGTACAAATCTATCACATAAAATCGATCTAACAACCATAAAATAATCAGATTCATGTCAGTCAAACCTTGTCAGAAATAAGGTTCAAATGTTTTCTGGGTTACCTAGAAAATAATTTTCATGATTGTCTTAATTACTTTGATCGGCTACTGATTCCAACATATTTGGTGTATAGGTGATAAGTAGGTTTTATACCTACTTATCTGGTATATGTTACTTGAATTAGTTTCTTAATCTCATGTTTTTTAGTTACTTTTCATGCATTTTGTGTTCGTTTTGTAGATTATATGCTTGGGAGCTGAAATCGCACATAATTGGTATAAAATCACAAAGAAAAGCAATCCGAACATCATTTGGGCTTTCATGTTCTTGGTTTGGAACTTGAATTACATTGTAGAGCTTCTTCTTATCTTTCTGGAATATCTTGAATCATTCCAATCGGAGTTCAGATGCAAGAGTAATGATATTTGTACCAACGGACGTTGAACGTCACTGTTTTGGGTGGCCATTTGCGTAGCAGTCACATCCAGCCCAATTTAGACCTTCATCCGTCCGTTATTTCTCAATTCTTAAATAATGAAAGTTGTAGAGCTCGTTGATATCTTCAATTTGATAGGTGGAAGACCTCGTAACTCTTTTCGGATCAAAGGTTATGACCGTTTTCCCAAAGGACGTCAGAGCAGAAAAGGTTCCTTCACAAAACCCACACTGGGGTGGGCATACCAGCTACAAAACAGACCCCTAGCCCCCCGGGGCGGGCCCTTTACAAGCCTAGACCCCCATCGGGGCGGGGGTATGCCCAGAAAATACAAATTTTCTCTAAATTTGAGTTCGGGAAGGATTGTTTCGATCTGATTGACTCAAGGACTTCCAAGAGGTCTTAAAGACGTATGAAGAGACTTATAAAAGGATGAGAATCATAAGGATTAGATAGTTTAAAGTTTATTTTGGCCAATGATGAAATTGGAATTGAGTAGACAAGTGTAGTACTAATTATTAGAGCTTTGATGTGATTTTTTTGTTATGAATTGGATCTTTTTCTGTTTGAAACTTATATAATAAGGATAGCAAAATAAAAACAACTTGTTGATTAATCGAGTTTAAATTGATACATAATGGGATTCTAAAGGATAATGTTAGTTTGAATAAAAGAATGACAAGAATAAGTAATGATGGCTAAAGTTAGACAAGAACCTAAGTTTGGGGGAATATTTGGGGTATATTAGCTATAAAAAAGGAAAAAAAAGAAAAAAGAAAAAGAAAATATGAATAAAAATTGTGGCATGTTTGTTTAGTTTTGTGGCCTTTGTTACTTGAGTAAGTAAGCCCGAGGGGATCGATTGTCTTTACACCTAGCGCCCTAAGGTCTTAATGCTCTAGGTCATTGGTCGAAAGCTCGTTTAGGTAGCATTGAAAAGCCTAAGGGAATAAGACATTGCATAGCTATGTGTATATAAATCAAAAGAAAAAATGAATAAAACGGGAAATAAGAGCAAAAAGCCCCTGTAGATGAAAAATAAAGCATAAGTTACCCAATGTTGACCCTCGATATTGGTAATTGTTTGATTTTAGTTGGATCTATCTTATTTTTGGATTTCTTGAGTTTACACTGTATAGTGCCTTCGAAGAGACTTATTATGTTTTAAATTTGATTTTATATCAGTTAACATTGTTATGGAGCACACACGCACTATATTAGTAATAACAGTCTAAGATTTGATGATTAATTAGGAAATTACTAATGAGTTTTGATAAAATGTATTATCATGTTTACTTGATTTCTCTAAGGCCAGTTAAATAGACTTGTTTCTATCATTACTGTTGGATTCTTAGGCATGTAGATTAGTTTCATTGCATAGCATTGTTGTTTTGTGTTTTTACTTGAGGACAAACAAAGGTTTAAGTTTGGGGGTATTTGATAAGTAGGTTTTATACCTACTTATTCGGTATCTGTTACTTGAATTATTTGCTTAATCTCATGTTTCTTAGTTACTTTTCATGCATTTTGTGTTCGTTTTGTAGATTATATGCTTGGGAGCTGAAATCGCAAATAATTGGTATGAACTCACAAAGAAAAACAATCCGGACATCATTTGGGCTTTCATGTTAATTTCATGTTCTTGGTTTGGAACTTGGATTACATTGTAGAGCTTCTTCTTATCTTTCCAGAAAATCTTGAATCATTCCAATCGGAGTTCAGATGCAAGAGTTATGACATTTGTACCAATGGACGTCGAACGTCACTGTTTTGGGTGGCCATTTGCATAGCAGTCACTTCCAGCCCAATTTGGACCTTTATCCGTCTGCTAATTCTCAATTCTTAAAGAATGAAAGTTGTAGCTCTCGTCGATATCTTTGATTTGATAGGTGGCAGACCTCGTAACGCTTCCCGGATCAAACGTTATGGTCGTTTTCCCAAAAAACGTCAGAGTAAAAAATGTTCCTTCACAAAACCCCCGCCGAGGTGGGCATACCAGCTACAAAACAGGCCCCTAGCCCGCCGAGGCGGGGGTATGCCCAGAAAATACGAATTTTATCCAAATTTGAATTCGGTAAGGATTGTTTCGATCCGATTGACTAAAGGACTTCCAAGAGGACTTAAAGACTTATGAAGAGACTTATAAAAGGAGGAGAATCATAAGGATTAGAGGAGAGATTAGAGAGAGAGAGGATTCCATTAGATTAGATTAGAGTAAATTAGACCAAAACCCTAGTTCTAATGAGTTTTGGAGATTGAATTAACTTGGAGACCATAGAAGATTCAAAGTAGGAGCGAGGAGGGAGCTTCAAATCTACAGACAATAGATTCTATCTTCTCATCTTCTTATATCTTTGTCTTTTATTGTGTATTCAATTGTGGATTCTTAGTTTTAATTCAATAATAATAAACTAATTCTTTATTTGAGATTACAATGGATCTTATTGTGTAGTTTATTCTAATATGCTTCGGTGTCAATTATTATGTTCTATTGTCAGGATTGTCTATTGTGATTTGGACTTAATTGCTTAATTGCCTAGCTAATAATTACTGTGATAATGTATATGAACTCGAGAGATGAAGTTTAGATTTAGATCTGATCATGATAGCATGTGTTTGTGATTTCTGCATAGATGCAATTCATGATTCGTGTTTAGGATAAAGATATGCCTTTACGCCATATGTAATCTTATAGAGAACTTTTGCTTTAAATCCTTTTTAATTGTAATTCACAAAGAGATATAGTGGATTAGTTAATTAGGGTGTCTTGCTTAATTCTATCAGCTATGGAATTAAATGAGTATGAGTATTATGCATCGAGAGGTGGTTTTATCTGCTTTAGTGTTCTTGATTAACAATTCAGGATAAAGAATAGTTGATGAGAAGTGTGTTAACTTAAATGAAGTAATAAGTGAAGTTGTGATCTTAAATCTTCGTAATCTTAATTTAACTAGGGGTAATTAGAATTAGTTTACTTATAACTTGAAATTCATTCGTTTCAATAAGATTTAGTTGGTTACGGGTTAATACTTTGTGATTTTTATTAAACAATTCCTCGTGGGAACGATACTCTACTTTCACTTTATTACTTGTTGACCACGTATACTTACGTGTTGTGCGTAATTAGATTTTACCCAACAATAGGTGTTCTATTAGAATGAATTTACAGTCCATCTACCAATCTACAACTTGGATACAACAAAAATAACAAAGAAATAATCAACAGAAAGATCTAAGGGCATGAACTTGTCAGTCGAGGCGTCTTTCAAGCGCTTCTGGGTTAACCGTAATCGCTCGGTCACTTTCGATCAACTGAAGTTTCACCAACTATATCTTATAATATATGTAAATCATCCATACTTGATTCTAGTTCCAGATCCAAGCCTACACTATATACTACAACTTTTAACATTTAAACAAATAAAACCTTAAACATATAGAGTTCTAGAAGACCTGAAATTCGATGTTAGACAACATTTTTCAACTATTCCACATTTTGAAAAACACCAAATCTGAGCCTATAGATTTTATGGATCTAACATATATCAACCCAGATCACTTATATAGACTACAAACAACATGTTTAAACAAAAAATCAGAACATTTAACAAAGGCTCAATGGTCAGATTTTTTATTAGGGTTTTATACCTTTATGAACAAATTCTTGAATCTAGGCCTCTGATTTGTTGTGAGTGTTAGTGGGGCTTGATCTGGGGACTGAAATGCCAAAGGTTTTCGTGAGTTTTAGAGTGAGAGGGTCTAGGTTGTGTATTGGTGACCAAATGGGCAAGAATATGACTTTTCTCTCTCTTTGATTGTATAAATAATGTGGTGCAATGTATTTACTGAGATACAAGATGGCTGAGATGTGTATAATTCAGCCATATGGAAGTCAAAGGTGGTTCACCAACTAAAGTGTTGGCCAATTTTGCAAGTTAGCTACAAAATAATGCATGAAGGGCATAATAGTCTTTTGGCTTGTGATTTTTATGGCCATTTGGTGACTTGGCAAACATTTAGGGTTTGACCCTTAGGGTTTAACCCTAAGGTTCCATAATTTTTGATTTTTTTTTCTAGGATTTCTAATTAGGTTAAAAAATGAAAATTAAAGTTTCTAAAATTCCAAATTAGGATTTCTTAATTAGATTAGGTTTTCTATTTATATAAAACATGAATATTAGGTTTAAGGTTCACTAATTAGCATTAAGATTACTAGATTATCGATTAGTGTTTCTGTGACACCCCCAAATCCGGGTACTTCGATTCCACGGGATTTGGTGTTCACTGTACAAATATCATCTATCTATCTACCCATAATAAATGCAAACCATGCAATAGATAGAAATAAAATCTTCCCTTTAAAGGGTTTACAACATCCTAATCATAAACATAATCCCGTGTTAAAACTAACCTTAAACATCATCTATGAATCATAAACAAATAAGTCTTAACAACATCATTAAACCAAGTCTTAAACAAAATACATCATCATATAAACAATAAGTCTTCGTCACTTGCTAACTTTACCCTTGCCCTTACTAGTGGAAGGTTCATCAGTTCTTTTGTTCTTAACTGCAATGTTATTATTAAGCAAGAGTGAGCATTATTGCCCACAAGTACAATAAGAAAATAACAGTATAATAACATGCGAGTAAATCAAAGACATCTGAATAAAAGCTCAACTTTTGAATCAAGAATGAATAACAAGAATCAAAAGAATTCTGAGGGTCATAAGACCTTGAACTATGTCCTAGGTTATCAAGGGTTATACTTGAAACCTTTAATACTATAAGACTATGGACCTTTCTACTGCATTTAGGGGATCAGCCCTTAGTACCATATCACGTGCACAATATCTTAACGCTTAACGATAAGTAAATCCCTTTGCGGGGTTGTTCATCTCGGTTTGACATTCGAGTCCGCACCAAAGGAAGTTTGGTTTGGATAATTCAATAAGGGTTCTGAAATTTAGAACGTTCATCAAGTAAGGACTAGTTGAATCAAAAGTTCACTAGTCTAATAAGGTTAAACAATAATGATATTCAATTTGAATAATAATCTCAAGAAGTATACAATAGGATAATTATTGTATAACTGAATCATGCTTTGAAAAGATAATCAATCTTTAATATAACATTTGAACTTGAATAATAGTAATGATAGTTTTCTCGAGGTAAATAATAAACTTGAACAATAATGACAAGTAGGGTTTGGAAACTTGCCTCGTGCGTAGATTACACTTTAACTAAGCACTTTCTTTGAATTTAATCCTACACACCATTCACATTCACAATACCAGTTAATTATAACTTAACTAATCATTACCGATTATTCTTTTGTCTAAACTTTGGTTATGACTATACTTAGTCAAATTATCACATTTACTGTCACATAATATCACTTCATGAATAATAATTTAATTATGTACTCCATAACTCAATCTACATGTAATTATGTTATTTAAATGTTAAACATCTATTTTATCATCTCATTATACTTTTAACATATCTCTATGTTCTTTAAATCAAGTTAATATCACATTGCTAGACTTGAACATTAAAAATATCTCATTTCTGGACATTCTGCAGAGTGGCACTGCGGGGCCACTTTTGTACTTGGTATTCGCGCTGCGGCTTAAGATCTAGGTGATCATCCCAATTTCCTTTAAAGTCCATCACACATGCTCTTAGCATATCTTCTAATGTTTGAATCGTTCTCTCGCTCTGCCCGTCTATTTGAGGGTGGTAAGCTGTACTCATTCGCAATTGCGTACCCATGCATTCCTGAAGACGTTTCCAAAAATTTGATGTGAAGCGTGGATCCCTATCTGAAATAATTGATACCGGCACTACGTGTCTCGAAACAATTTCTTTTACGTATAACCTTGCCAACTAATCTAAGTTGAATCTAATTTTGATCGGAAGGAAGTGTGCGGATTTCGTTAGTTGGTCAACGATAACCTATACTGCGCCGTAGCCTTTCTGAGTCGTCGAAAGGCCAACCACGAAGTCCATTGTAATATGTTCCCATTTCCATTCTGGGATCTCTAATGGTTGTAGCAATCCACTCGGTCTCTGATGTTCCGCTTTCACTTTCTGACAGGTTAGACACTTGGCAACACATTCTGCAACATCACGTTTCAAATTCGGCCACCAGAAATGTTGTCTAAGATCTTGGTACATCTTGGTACTACCAAGGTGAATCGAATATCGTGAACTATGGGCCTCACTCAAAATGTCTTTCTTAATCTCTTGCACTGGCGGTACCCAAATTCTACTCTCAAATCTTAGTATTCCTTCCTTATCCATCTTAAATCTCGGTTCAATTCCTTCAGATATCTTCTTTGTCACCTTTATACATTCTTCGTCCTGAAGCTGACCTCCTTTACTTTATCTAGTAGAGTTGTACCAGATTGCATCTGAAATATTTTCTCATCAATCTCCATAGGATACTTCACTTCCAACTCTAGTTTCTCCATTTCTGTAATTAGCTCCTCCTGAGCAGTCAACATCATCAATTTCTCATGACCCTTTCTACTTAAGGCGTCAGCAACCACATTTGCTTTACCCGGATGGTATAAAATCTCACAGTTGTAATCCTTAATTAATTCCAACCATCTTCTTTGACGCATATTCAAATCCTTCTGTGTAAAAGTATATTTCAGACTCTTGTGGTCCGTATATATTTCACACTTCTCCCCGTAGAGATAGTGCCTCCAAATTTTTAAAGCAAAAACAACTGCAGCTAAATCCAAGTCGTGGGTCGGATATCTCTTCTCGTAATCTTTCAATTGTCGTGATGCATACGCAGCGACTTTGTCATTTTGCATCAGCACACAGCCAAGTCCTTTATGCGACGCATCACTATAAACAACAAAATTTCCTGTATCATCCAGAAGGGTAACACAGGTGTCGTATTTAATCTCTTCTTCAATTCTTGAAAGCAATCCTCACACTTTTTCGTCCAAATAAATTTCACATCTTTACAAGTTTAATTCGTTAACGGAGTTGCGATCTTGGAAAAGTCTTGTATGAATCTTCTATAATATCCTGCTAATCTAAGAAAACTGCTTACTTCTGACTGCGTTCTCGGCTGATCCCAGTTAATTACGGCTTCGACTTTAGATGGATCTACCGAAATTCTGTTTTTATCTATCATGTGACCAAGAAATTGTACCCGTTCAATCCAAAATTCACATTTCAAAAATTTGGCATATAACTTCTCCCTTCTTAATACTTCCAACGTTAATCTCAAATGCTCTTCGTGTTATTCTTTCGTTTTGGAATATACCAAAATATCATCTATAAATACAACTACGAACTTGTCCAAAAACGGTTTGAACACACCACTCATTAGTCCCATAAAGGCTGCAGGAGCATTCGTAAGACCAAACGACATTACTAAAAATTCGTAGTGACCATATCGCGTTCTAAACGCTGTCTTCGGTACATCCCCTGGCTTCACCTTTAGTTGATGATAATCGCTTCTCAAGTTTATCTTGGAAAAGTATCTCGCTCCCTTTAATTGATCAAATAGGTCGTCGATCCTCGGTAATGGATATCTATTTTTAATCGTGACCTTATTCAGTTCTCTATAGTCAATGCAGAGCCGCATCGTTGCATCCTTCTTCTTCACAAACAACACCGGCGCTCCCCACGGTGATACGCTCGGTTGAATGTACTTCTTGTCCAATAATTCTTGTTGTTGTACCATTAATTCCTTCATCTCTACTGGTGCCATTCGGTATGGTGCCTTCGATATTGGAGCAGTTCCTGGCGCCAAATTGATCACGAAATCTACCTCTCTATCTGGTGGAAGTCCTGGTAAATCGTCTGGAAATACATCGACGAAGTCCCTCACAATCGGTATCTCTTTGACCTTCAGATTCTCTTTTTGACTATCGACTATGTAAGCTAAGTATCCTACACAGCCTTGTCTTAACAACTTCCTGGCCTGCATCATCGTCAGACAACTTGCTTGTCTAGGCGACTTGCTACCATAAAACACAACCTTTGACGGAGTCATAAGGTTATTACGCTTCTTTTGGCAATCAATTACAGCCCCATAATTGAATAACCAGTCCATTCCCAAAATAACATCAAATTCCCCAAGTCGAATAGGGATAAGGTCTACGTTCATGATATTACCCTTAATATCCATCGATTCTTTTTTGTATATGCATTTCATACAGAATTATTTCTCTATTCGTAATTTCTATGTTCACGGGGTAATCCAATTCATTCTTAGGCAAATCTAAATTCTTGGCAAAATCATCGAATATAAAGTAAGAAGTTGCACCCGAATCAAATAAAATGTAAGCATTATCTTTATTAATCGGAATGATACCGACACCACATCACGGGATTGAACTGCATCTTGCACCGTCATGTTGAAAGTGCGGGCGGTTGGTCGGTTTGTTGCGGTTGGTCCGGTGATGGTTAAGGTATTTCCATTGTTATTTCCCCGGTTTCCTCCTGATCCTGACCCTCCCGATCCCTTCTTGGGACAGTCTCTTTCCAGATGATCCTTCGAACCACAAGTAAAATAAGCACCCTTCTTTGGGTTTAGACAGTTTGGTGTTATGTGGCCTTCCTGACCACAATTGTAGCACACTCTTTTTCCTTACATACAAACTCCCAGATGGGCTTTCCCACAAGTTGGGCATGCTTCGATTCTTTTCTTCTGATTACCTTGCTGATTTCCAGATGATGAGCTGTCATTCCATCTTTTCTTCTGATTGAAATTTCCACCTCCTGTGCCACTTCCACTGGCCTTGTTATTAATTTCACCTTCACTCTTCTTCTTCTTCTTCTTCTGATCTTGATTGTACTTGGTCATCGCATCGCTTCTACCTTCAGCGAGGATGGCCTTTTCCAAAACTCCGGCAAATGTGTTTATCTGAAACATTGATACCTTGCTGTATACCCAAGGCTTTAGTCCTTGTTTGAATCTTCTGGCTTTTCTTTCGTTCGTGTGTACTTGATACGAGGTGAACCTCGCTAACTCGTTGAATTTATCCGCGTAGTCAGGTACGCTCATGTTTCCCTGCTTTAACTCTAGAAATTGAACCTCCATCTAGTTCTGTGAACTAGTTGGGAAATATATTTCGAAAACATCTCTTTAAATCTCTCCCACGTAATTACACCTTCACCTCCTCATACTCTGTTTGCTTGCCACCAATATCTAGCCTCAGACTTCAGCATAAACGTTGCAAAAGCGGTCTTCTGGTCTTCTCTAACCCTAGCAACGTCGAAAACCTTCTCCATTTCCATAACCCATGTTTAAGCCTCGATTGGGTTCATGGAACCTTTGAACTCTGGCGGTCCCACCGCCTTGAAGTCTTTAAACATTGTGTTTGGTGGAGCTTGAGGTTGATTGTTCATTGCTCCAGTTAGTATGTTAACTAACTATTGAACGGGATTTGTGTTGGCATTATTGTTATTATTGGTTGACTCTTCCTGAGCCGGTTGACGATGTTATCTTCTCCTTGGCGGCATATTTCTGTTAAATAAACGCTTATTAGAACTTTATTTATTTCTCTAAATAGTTAAGGCATTACTTAACAATTTAACATACTCATTTAACACATCATCTCAAACAACTTGATATATTTTCATTCAAATCAAAAGTTTTAACATTAAACGATAGCATAACTGCTATTTACATCAACTATCATGGAATAAAGAATCCACAGGATTTAAAACATTCAAATATTCCTTCGTTCATAAACACGTCAGAATTTACATCTAAAACTAATTAAGTTCTTCAAATAATTAAATAAATCATATCACTGTCGGTCAAGGTACTGATTAGCCTTGCTACGCTCCTCTTCTAAGATGCGATACATCGTCCTATGATCCATCATGTACAATGGTAGTCCTTCGAATTGGATCGGGTACCTCAAAACTCGATCTTGAGTCTCATTCATTGCCTTATTAAGTGTAGAGTACATTTCCCCAATCTTCGCTTTCTTTGCACGACTATCATCCTCTACACGATCAGCTAGACATGATTCTCTTACCCAGCCTTCCTCTGATATGTTCAGTCTTTTGGAGGTTTCCTTCAGTTCCTTCTTCAGCTTCTCTATCTCCTCGGTCTTATCTTCGGTTTAACCCTTCTCATGGACCAAATCCCATTCTACATTTCCCAGTGGTGAGTGAAGAGTCAAAATCTCACTCTCCTTCTCCTCTAGAGTAATCTGCTGAATAATAGCTCACTCAGTCAGATCCTGCACCTCATCTCGTAACTCCACGTTACGGTCGTATAATGTGTCGTACATCTCAGCATCAACAGTGTACCGTGGTAACTCCTCTTCTTCCTCTTCCTTAACAAATTCCTCCTCAGGATCCTCCTGTACCAACAATGGTGAACAATGGAAATGACTCCCTCTGTACCAGCTGCTCCCTAACGACATGAATGTCTCGGGGCTCCTCCTCTGTCGGTACTGTAGGTACACGGGGTTCCTCCTTAGTAGGTACTATAGGTACACGGGGTTCTTCCTCCCCATCTTGACTAGCTTCACCAACATTCGACATCCTGACAACAAAATTTTATGTTTTAGTTACTAAGTTGTATCATCAAACGCATACTTTAACACATAAACACATAAGGTCTTTTATTATCTTCAATGAATTACATAAATTCATTTCTTATATCTCGATAAGAGTTTTCCATCACTATCTTCTTTCTATAAGGCTACTACCTAAGGTTGTTCCCCCACCTAAGGTTCATAACCTACAGCCTTGATACCAACTTGTGACACCCCCAAATCTGGGTACTTCGATTCCACGGGATTTGGTGTTAACTGTACAAATATCATCTATCTATCTACCCATAATAAATGCAAACCATGCAATAGATAGAAATAAAATCTTCCCTTTAAAGGGTTTCAACATCTGAATCATAAACATAATCCCAGGTTAAACTAACCTTAAACATCTGTGCGAAATCATAAACAAATAAGTCTTAACAACATCATTAAATCAAGTCTTAAACAAAATACATCATCATATAAACAACAAGTCTTCGTCACTTGCTAACTTTGCCCTTGCCCTAACTAGTGGAAGGTTCATCAGTTCTTTCGTTCTTAACTGCAATGTTATTATTAAGCAAAAGTGAGCACTATTGCCCACAAGTACAATAAGAAAATAACAATATAATAACATGCGAGTAGATCAAAGCCATCTGAATAAAAGCTCAACTTTTGAATCAAGAATGAATAACAAGAATCAAAAGAATTCCGAGGGTCATAAGACCTTAACTATGTCCTAGGTTATCAAGGGTTATACTTGAAACCTTTAACAGTCATAAGACTATGGACCTTTCTACTGCATTTTGGGGGATCAAATTTTAGTACCATACATCGTACACTATCTTAACGCTAACACATAAGTAAATCCCTTTGCAGGGTTGTTCATCTTAGTTTGACATTCGAGTTCGCACCAAAGGAAGTTTGGTTTGGATAATTCAATAAGGGTTCTGAATCAATAAAGTTCACTAGTCTAATAAGGTTCAACAATAATGATATTCAATTTGAATAATAATCTCAAGACGTATACAATAGGACAATTATTGTATAACTGAATCATGCTTTGAAAAGATAATAAATCATTAATATAACATTTGAACTTGAATAATAGTAATGATAGTTTACTCGAGGTAAATAATAAACTTGAACAATAATGACAAGTAGGGTTAGGAAACTTGCCTCGTGCGTATATTACACTTTAACTAAGCACGTTCTTTGAATTTAATCCTACACACCATTCACATTCACAATACCAGTTAATTATAAATGAACTAATCATTACCGATTATTCTTTTGTCTAAACTTTGGTTATGACTATACTTAGTCAAATTATCATATTTACTGTCACATAATATCACTTCATGAATAATAATTTAATTATGTACTCCATAACTCAATCTACATGTAATTATACTATTTACATGTTAAACATCTATTTTATCATCTCATTATACTTTTAACATATCTATATGTTATTTAAATCAACTTGTTATCACATTGCTAGACTTGAACATTAAAAATATCTCATTTCGGACATTACTGCAGTGAGTGACTAAGGCCGCCACTTTTTATTTATTATTCGCTGATCATGCAAGGCCACACATATGACAAGAGATCTGGTCTTTGATCCGGTGTCATAGCGGTGGCCATGTGCCATACAGGGCTATAAGGCATTTAGGATCTGGCCATGCATGGCTGACGAAAAAAAAATTGTTCTTCAATTCGCGAAAATTGCAGAACACAGCCCAAAAACTCCAATTAAATTACTACTACACGAAATTAATCATACCCAAGTGTTATAATTCATGCATAAACATAACCCAACATTTATAGAATGGTTTTAACCCATTAAATCACATAATCACAGAACTAAAATATGTGAATTTCACTGACTTTGATGTTCTTGAAGGTTTTGAAAATAAAACATGAAAATTGTCACTACAGATTCGTTATAACACCGAATCCGTTTATTTAAACTTTGGTCTCTTCGTATCAACATACATAACAACATACGAGTGTAAAATTTAGGGATAATATACGATCAACACATGAATTATCACGTATAAGGCCATAAGGCCAAAACTCATACTTTGTGATTTTGTAGAAATCATATACTACGTATTTCCATGAAACTGATGTTATGGTTTACAAAATATATATAATTAAATATGATTTGACAACATCTTAACCTATATATGCACATAAGCCTTACAATTTCCCATCATTGAGACTTTACAGAAAACTGTGAAAGCCATTTTTTTGTAAAACTCAAACAACGTAAAATAGAAATTGGGAAGGAGGAGATTACCCTGTAGAGTATAAATTTAGAAGATTACATACTCCCAATATCTATAAATCTCACAATTTTATCTGACAATTTCTCAAACTCTTTCTCCCTCTCTGTTTTTAAACTTAGAAAATGAATAGAAAGAAGAGTACGTATAATAAAGGAAAAGAGAACTGACGCGCATACTGGTCAGTTAACCCAGTCATGGGTAACTGCTAGTAACTCCCACTAAGGCCATGTTTGGCTAGGCTTAATAGATTTCAAAATCATTTAATTTAATAAAGCTTTATCATATAGTTTAAATCATGTCACACTCACTTGCACAATAAATCAAATATCTTATTTAATATAAATAAACTATAATAACTTCTCATAAATTCACATAGTCATATATTTAATTTCTCATTAATAAATAATGTCAAATTATTAATTCTCTAATTAATTATTACATTAATTAAAATAACATTATGCTTATTAAATATTTCATTTAATAGAATAAGCTCACATAATGACATACTTCAAATAATAATTATTCTCTACATTAATTTAATAAATGTAACACATATAATTAAATTAATCTACCACAAATGCATCAATTAATTATTTAATTCAATAATTAAATCATCGAAAAATATTTATTTAATTCAATAAATATTAAAAATTAATTTACAAAAATCTCGTTCGTCACAGTTTCTAACTAACAAATTAGGGTTTCTAATTTAATAATTAGGGTTTATAATAAATAGGGTTCCTAAATAATAATTAGGGTTTCCCTAATTAACCTTAAATTCTATAACACCGATCATTGATCACATTATCGTGATTACATAATAATCTTGTACTCTAATTTGATTTTCGAATTATGGTTTAGCACAATAATACTAGGTCTTCTACTGTTAGACCATAATTGACCAACCAATATCAGTCAACACATATACAGTACATATTATAGCACTGAAATATAAATAATATTATATTAATATTCTCTTTTCTTATTCCAAATCCAGATTTTGGGTTCGGATTCCATATCTGATTTATCTTTCGTATACATACCATTATTAATTAAGTTATAATAATTAACCTAATTAATCTAAAATAAATTCATATAACAAACTAATTATTATAATAATGATATAATCATTTCATATTATTTAAATAAAATAATAATCATATTTTCATAGAAATAAATAATAAAAATATTTCTACTACAAAAATTAATTGAATATAATAATATAATTTATAATGATCAATAATTCTATAAAAAATTATTTACAATTATTAACGTAATAAATAAATTTTATATATCACATATATATATATATATATACAATTTACCTTGTACATATTCCCACCTTTAAAATAAAATAAAAAATTATACGCAAAATTTCTTATTTAATTATATAGAAAATATTAGGTTATTACATTCACCCTCCCTTATAAAGATTTTGTCCCCAGAATCACCATTTTAAAACTTATACATATTAGGCTGCATAACATACACAGTCATTACAAATAGATCTCGATCATAATTGATTGAACTAATCTTTAACTATTTAGCATAAAGCTTGTCTGTCTGATTAAACGAAAATTTGATTTCTAATAGAACTCAAATTCCTCCTTCAAAATTTCTTTATAAAATAATTTACTATATATAGGAAAATCATGTATAAGAAAATACAAGTTATACGAATAATACCTAGAGTTCCATCCCCAGCTACCACAGTATCTTGAAGGGTCATGTTGAAGACTCTTGTAGTTGACTTTTTTGGTTTGTTGATTGAAGTTGGCCCTGTGATTGCCAGAGTCCCGCTGCCTTTCCCCGTAGTCATACTACCTGCTTCCATTCTCCTTTTCGGACAATCCTTCACCTTATGCTCCATTGACCTACACATGAAACACCCATTAATCATCCTTGGATTGGGGCAGTTGGGAGAGATATGGCCCTCCTGCCCGTACTTGTAACATACAAACTTACCTTTCAGACACTCACCGGAGTGATTTTTTCCATAATTCTTACACTTCACAACTTTCTTCTTAACACCTTCCTACTTGACCTAGATATTTCCAAAATTGTTCCCCTTCCTCTTTCCATTTCCACTCCTACTCCCACTATTAGTTTCCACTTTCACAGCTCCCTCGACTTTGCCTTTGCTCCTTTTCTTCTTATGGTAGAGGCCCATGGCCTCACTTCCCTCCCCGACTATGATAGCCTTTTCCAAGAGTGTTGCGAATGTAGAGATCTGCAATTCATTGAAATTTGTTGCATACTCCGCAACTGTCATGTTGTCCTGCTTTAACTCCAATAGTTTCACCTCCATCCTAGCATGCATACTAGCTGAGAGATAATTTTCGAAAAAAAAATTCTTAAACCTAGCCCATGTAACTACACCTTCTCCTGCCCTAGCTTGATTTGCCTCCCACCAAAAGTTAGCCTCCCTTTTCATCATATATGTGGAAAAAGCTGTCTATTGCCTCTCATCTACCCTAGCAATCATGAACGCCTTCTCTATCTCCTTTACCCAAGTTTAGGCTTCTATAGGATCAGTTGTTCCCCTAAATTCTGGTGGTCCGTCCGCTTTGAAGTCCTTGAAGTTCGCCAAGCAATTGTCTAGCTGGTTCCCTATGGCTTGTATTCCTTACTGCATAGCCTGAGCAAAGTTTTGCATCGGATCTAGTTGTTGTCCTCCAGCGTTGTTGACAGATTCTTCTGCCTTTTGATTTCTCAGATTCTGCACCTCCATTGATGTTTGAACAACTTCAACTTTAGTGTCTGAATTAGTATCTGTCAATACTACCATTTCCAGATCTGGTACTACGTTTTCCACAATAACCAACTTATCGGGGTTGCTTGCACTGTGAGCCTCTATTTTAGCTATTGGATTTGATATTGGCTACTTCTTTACGATTTGAGGGTATCCTAATCCTTTTCCACCTGACATCTACACACAAATTATCTTAATTAACATATAATATATACACACATCAAATAATAGTTTTATATAAGTTATCTTTTATTTTGGTTGACGATGAATTTATCCAATTCATCTCCTTTTAAACTCTATATGAGTTATTTGTATTTTCAATGTTTCCCTCTGTTCTAGGGTTATAGCCTAAGGTCTATCCCACCTAAGGTTTCTAACCTATATTTGCATGAATACTTATTGCTGATATCTTTCAGTTGGTAAGTGGGAATGGTTTGTTTAGATGTAAAATAAATTCAAATTTGAATAGGAGCTTATTAAGGAAAGTTGGTATTCTAAGAAGTTTGTTTGTCTTTAAATGTCCATCTATTATGGAAACGGGTATTAACAGGTCTTTAACAAATCCTATCAATCTCCTTTAATCAAGTCTGGGTATAGATTAATATTTATGACTCATGATATTGTGAAAATCTTTAAAGCTGTTATTGAGGATTTCATGCTAACAACTTGTTATACTTCAAATTATATCTTGAGAATTTCATGCTAATAGTTTGCTCATAGCCATTGGTCTTCATATTATATAAAGCTTCATTTTTATTGGTTAAGAGGTGACCCCAACATTTGAAAAGCAACGATTCATTCTTCTTAAGTTTTTATAGCTTTCTAAATATCTTTTTAGCAATCAGTGTCTTGTTATTTTTAGGCTGGAAAATTGATATTCCATTGTAATCACCATCATTGTAATCACAGAATCAAGCAATTGTTAGCTTGAATTTTCTATAGTTTAGCGGGTCTGTTCAAAGAAAGCTTCAAAGGTCTTAGAGGTGAGAAGAGGTATAGAGGTGTACAAGTTGCAGAGGTGCAAAAGGGGGCATTGGTGTCCAACATCAGAATTTTAGCTTCTTTGTAACATGGACTTATTTTTGTTTTGAGGTTTAAATCATAATAAAAAGAGTCTCCAATCCCAATTGGGACTGGACATGGATTAATCCACTAGATAGAGGTAGGGGCTGAACCATATAAAAATCTTGGTGTCTTTACTATTCTTCACTTCTCTTATGTGTTTGTTTAATTTCTGGATATTTTTCTTTATTCGTTTGAATATATACTAATCTATACACTAAAGCAGATAGGTCTAACTATCTGATAATAATAAACGAAGAACATAAGCTAAAGCAGAAACTAAAGCAGACATGCATAGCTGTCTGATTTAAACATGTTGCAGAAAATTTAAAAAATATTTCACTGTTTATTACTTTTAGATTAAACACCTATTCACCCCCTCTAGGTGTGCTTATTTATTGAATTACAAAAGCATAGACTGTGATGAAACCAATACTATTTGGTATAAAGATATATAATGATACTTTTATGACCGACAGTTTCACACTGACTAGGGTTTATTTATGACCGATAGTTTTATACTGACTGGGGTTTATTTATGACTGACAGTACTACACTGACCAAGGGTTATACTTTTGTGGTAGGATGATATGCATACTCCTAGAATGTCTAGTTAAACAAATCAACCTGTGTTGTTAGGTCTTTATGACTTACTAAAACTCATAATGTGCAGGGTTTGATAGATAAACCTCAGTAAATATATGTCGAAAACATCTTGAACTATATGTTCACTGAATTTAGATTTAGTGTGAGTACAAGTATAACTTGTTTAAAACTTGTTGAGCCTTTTAGAACTCATCCTTTCAAATATTCTTTGCCTTTGCAGTTTTGACTGACATAATGAAAGTTCCAGAACTCATTTCATGTGGACAGAAAGACTCTTTCTGATTAAGCTCGAGTACATCTTTATTGAATATGAAGTAATATTAAATTGGGATTTTATGTAATCGAATTTTAGAATATGTAATACAATATTGTCTATTATCAATTGCTTAGCTTTTACATTCTTAGAGAATTTAGAAAGAAGTACAATATCTATATGAACTATACATCTGAATGAGAGTATTGAAAGATTTTGGGAGTTCTCTGATCTACTGAGGTCGTACCCCTCAGTTCCAAGAATAACCCTAGCATTAAGATTGTGAATGTCAAATAGATAGGAATTATCGATATAAAAGAAATATCTGGGATATTAAAAAACAATTCATCCAAGTGAGGGTATTCAAGAACAACAATTGATCTAATGAGAACTACTGTCTGTTATGGAATACTGTGAATTTTGGATTTATAGAAATTAGTATCTTATGAAATATTTACGTGAGCACTAAATCTGCTACAGGAAGTGTAGAGAATTTGGGGGCGTCACAATTTTGTATCAGAGTTATAGGTTAGAAACCTTAGTTGAGGACACCTTAGGCTATAACCTTGGAAGATTTGGAGCGGTAACGAAGATAGTAAAGAATTGAACTCAAAATGAGCTTATAAGAGATGAATTGAGGAAATTCATCATAAAATAAAAAAGAAATTAAAGAAAACTATTGTTTGCTATGTGCATATAATGTATATTATGTGCTAATCAAGTTAATATAATTGATAGGAAATAAAGAATTTAAGGATGTACGTATAGTGAGTGAGGAGCTTATTGTTCCATTTAAGCTAGTACTGAACCAGAATCAATAGAGAATGATCCAGAGGATATAAAAGGAGAAGTGCCAGCTAAAGTAGCTTCTAATAAAACATTTGAAGCTATAGAAGGCGAACCTATGGTAGATTTAGTGAATAATCATGAAGAGTACCCGAAGTTAGAACTAAGTGAAGAGGGAGACTTAAGTCTTAATGAGGCTCATATATAGCCAGAAGGAGGGGCAATAGAAGTGGAAGAAAAAGAAGTTGGAGAGTAAGTAACAACGAAGGTACATATTTTGAATAAATAAGGTGTTCATCCTGGAGGAATTGTGAATAACATCAAGAGGGATAATTAGTGGTATGGAAGTTACTTTAAGAGAAATGAAAGAAGAGCATGATAGGTTAGGGAAACAGGTTAAGGAAATGAGATTTGAATGCAAGGTAAAACTTAGAGTAATAAGGGAAAGAGAAAATGAAATAGCGGCGATCCAAGAAACTTTAAAAAGAGAATAGAAGAAAGTAAGAACAATGAGAAGATGCATACATGTGTGTATAGAAACAAAAGTAGAAAGTATGGGCAAGAGTGACATATTAACTCTCATTGTCCAATCTATAAATTAATGGATGTTATAGGTACTATTATAATAAGAAGGTAGTGGAAATATATAAGATGAAGATTGATCTTCGTAATAGTAAAGATAATAAGGAAGATATAATAATATCTTATGAAAGAAAATGAAGATACATATGCGTGTAGTGTGTAGTGTGTAAGTTCCAAATTTTTGTATAAGATAAGAAATGTTAGTAAATCCTAACTTCTGGGCTGTAATGAAGGGATATCTGAGATAAATAGCAGTAGCTATAAGATGAACTGTTGTGACGCCACCAAATCTGGGTCTCTTCCAACCCGACATATTGTGCTCCACGGTGCTATAGTTCAAACAAACATTCAATTGAAATGCCTCAAAAGAACAAATATGTCTTTTATATATTCCAAAACAATACTTCCATTCCCCAGGTTCTTTATAACCGTTACATTTGTTCTTGTCATAATATCAAATATTATCATTACAAAGCTATACTATTACATCGGTAATCTAACAGTTTGCTTTAGCCTTCCCTTTAACCTTGTTGAATCCTTCAGTCCATTCGGTCTAAGCTGCATTCATATGGTTCTAGCAAGAGTGAGCATAACAAGCTCAACAAGTACAACAATTTCATTTTAAAAGCATGCTTGAAACATACGAATTATATATCTTCAATAACTGGATAATCGTTACGAGTACTATCAATAACTTAAAATAGCATTCATTTTCCTTTAAAACGTTTTATCATAACAATATTCAGTAAAACACCAAATCTGGTTCAAGATCATGAGCGTTTCATAATTTCTTTGAAAAGGACAACCCGGCACGAAGTCCGTAAATCTGGCATATCTTACGAGCACTTCTAGGTGATCAGCCTATAGTACTCTATATTGATCAACACTACATCCATTAAAAGTGTGTACGTTTAAGTTGTGGCAACCTCACGTGCCCATCGAATACTCAATGAAAATAAATTTGTTTATTCATATTCAGGCTTACCTTGAATCTGTACCCAACAATTGGCGTAGGATAGTGTTAGCAATTCTATATTGAAAGACTTGTAAATAAATCAATCAATCAATCAAGATTAGTCTAGCTGAGTTAAAACTGGCATCGACTCTTTCTTTAAAACAATACATGCATCTCATAACTTGAATCATTTGAAAACCTGGCTAACACTAAGGTTAGACAAGCGTTTAGAAAAACTTGCCTTCAGCGTCTGCTATAGTATAATTACTTTTCCTTTGAGTCTTTACGGTCTCTACAACACATAACCACATAACATACCACATTAGGTCATGAATGAACATACATAGTTCCTAAAGAATCTTACCCTTCTTCTCAATCTAATCATATATTAGATTTATTATTTATTGGTTCCGGCTTTCCATCGTTCCTTTACATCGTTCTTACCATCTTATTTCCTTTATATAACTTAATTATTTCACTAATACAACTCGTTTCGAGTTAATTATCCTTCATCACTGCTTACTAACGTCCCTACGTTATTAATCGACACTTAATTGTCATTGGTTAAGTACATTTATTGTCTTCCATTCATGTTCACATTCGACTTATCTTCAACCTTTAGTGTTATACTTAAGGTTTAATTATGCCTTAACAATGTTTCATTAAGATCCTTGATTAAGTGTTCATCAATTACCATTCATGTTCAACCTGTAAACATTCCTTATTGTCTAAGTTATAAAGGTCGCATCAACATGCGCGCCACTATTACTCTTTGGTTGTTGACTGCGGCGTCACACAATAGTGCCCAAAAACCGAACTCTGCGCTGCGGCGCGAGTCCCTTTGTTACTTGTTGCGCTGTGGCACGCATTTGTAGGGGACTATGGCCACTTTGGCGATGCGGCGCCGGACTTTTGGCTTGGAGTCGCGCCGCGACGCGGACTCTGAGCCACATAAATTTTTGACAGATTTTCACACTTATGAGATTCCCGGACTCGTAACTTCTTCGTTATAAGTCCGAATTGGCTCGTTCAAGAGCCTACGGTTCATAAATTACATACTCTATGTGTTCATGCAAGAATTTTATCTATTCAACTTTGTTTGCTAAAAATTCACCTATTAGTTCATTTTTAACGAAAACGATAAACGTTCGTGAACGTTCAACGCTCGTTTCTTCGTTCTAAGTCGGAATCCGGTCATTTTCGAGTACGAAACTCTATAATGCCAAATAAGACTTGTCTCCATTGAAACCTAATGTTTCTAAGCTTAATATCAAAATTCAACTTCCATTCCGAGAATTTCACGAATTCAACGATTATCGTCCAATCGTGTGAATTCTGGCCAAAATTTGTTACTTAAGATTTGTTCATCGTTCTAAATGAATTCAATCCATTATATAGACATCTCCACCTACATATTACAACCTCTTATTTTCATGTGAAATCATTACATGTTCTTCATGAACTTATTTATTTATTAAAGTATAACATACTTGATTTCATTGCCTATGAAATATTAATGAGTTAAGTCCTTTAATCACTATTCTTACATCTCATTAATCATACTAACTTCTTAAAGTAAACATATGACAAGTTCATCATTGTTCTTCATAAATTCATAACTTATTTTGGTTTGAATTACTCATTCGTGACTTACACGGCTTAAATTCATTAAGTTGTTCATTCTCTTCATTTATTAGCTTACATGTTCTACCACTACCCACTTTTCTAATGAATGAAAGAAAAGAGAATCATGGTTCAAGATTGCTTCCCCTTTAATGATCACTTGATAAACCTTAATCTTCTTCTTTCTTCTTTGGATTAACAAAGGCTAACGTCTAGCTTTACTAGCTTTTTCTCTCAAGCAAATAAGCTCTCAACTTATAAGTTATAAAGTGTTGGATAAATGAACAACCAACAAATGAATCCAAGCTTGCTATTTATAGGAAATCTTAGATGAGGGCACAATGGTCAAAAGGCCATCCACCTCCTTACTATTCCTATCTTAACCATCAAGTAAACTTGATCCTCAAATAAATTACTTGGCCATCACATTATTTAACCATTAAGTATTCTTGCTAATCACATAAAAGCACTTTGTGTTGGGAGAGTGCATATTTTGATTTGATGTTTAAATATAAATGCTCATGATTATTTGTAAAGTCCTTCAAGGAATATATGTACAAGGACTTAGTGATAGATCAAATTGTTAGGTTGATCTAAGCTCTTAATGTGTATCATTCTGTAAATGAATTTATAGATAGAGAGATCAAAGTTGTTAGGTTGATCTTGAGATGTAATAGATAGGCTTCGAAAAATTCATAGTGTATCAATCTGATCAATATTGCAGAAGTCAAGGAAGAAACGTAGAGCTTCAAGGATCGTAGTGTGCCTGCCTTGAAGGGCCTCTTCGGAAATCTTAGAGTGGTCCCAACGTTTGTCGAGCCAACTCAGAGAACGTAGTGTGCTCTCGGAAACGTAGAGTTTACAACTCAAGCAAGTGAAGATCTTAATGTGCAAGTATTTAAGAGAAATCGTAGTGCTCTCTGCTAATAGCATCAGACCAAGCACCACGGCGACAAGTCACTGAGATTTGAATCGTAGAGTACCACAATCTGAATTGTAGAGTATCATCTGTCTTGTGTCAGAAGCATCAAGCCTCACGCTTTGTGTGGAGACAAACTCCAACAAATGAGGAATGGATTCTAAACATTGTAGTACTCACCAGTCCCAAAGGCATAAGAGATATCCTTTGTATGCAACAAAGAAGCGTATTGAAGAAGCTAAGGAAAGTACCATTGGTAAGGGGAAAAACACCTTTTCAGGTGTTAGGTGAGAAAGCAGTCTGCTGTGTCACTGGGCCAGAATGCAATTCAAAAGATGTGCAGAAAAGTCTCCATCAAAGAACAGAAATGTCAAACGCATTTAATGCTTCAACGGATGTATCCAACGGATAGTTTTCAAGATCACATATATGCAAATCAAGTAGATGAGAGAATTAAGCAAGCATTGAACAAAAACGTACAAGAACTCTCAAAGCTCAACTCTACGACCTGAGAAAAAGAAAAGCTTGCTCAGCTACTCAGTTCTTTCGAACAAGTGCTTAAACAGCAACTAAGTAGCAACCATCAAGAACTCAACATCTACCAATCAACTGAAGAAAAAGTTCCAAGTCAGAAGGTCTTGAAGAGTTCTAAGTAAACTGTAAAAGAGCCAAGTCTGCTGGACTTGAAGAGTTCAAGAGTGAACTAAGAAGTTCCTAGACTGATGGTTTAGAAGGAATCTAAGTGATTCAGAAAGTGTAAAAGACAACTTTAGTGGATTTCCTACTCGATGAGTAGAAGAGTGGACTAGGAGTTTTAAGTGCTCTTAAAACTGGGTTTTATTTTTATTTTTATTTTTATTATCATTAATATTAATATTTTTATTATCATTAATATTAAACACAGTTTTTTAATAAAAATAATAATAAAACACAGTTTTTTTAATAAAAATAATTATTTTTAATAAAAATAATTATTATATTATTTATATAATAATTATATAAATAATTTATATTATTTATATAACTATAAATAAATAATTATATAACTAATTTATATTATTTGTGTAATTTTTAGTTGTTTTATTTGTTATTTTACCTTTTTGTCCTTTGATCTCATTAAAAATATATATTCTTTTTACACATAAGCACTCATTTAGCCTATTAAGATGTCACGTCAACAATTTCTGACGTGGCTAGCCCAATTGAATGAAATCGAAAAAAATTAATAGTTCAATCATCTAATTGACAAAATTAAAAGGTGGATCACCGAAGTGGAATATGGCCTATAGTTTAGGGTAGTAAATCATATTTAAGCCAACTAATATTAATTCCGCTAAAGTTTTAATCATTATCTACTAACAAGTTAAAATGAAAAGATTTTTAAATATCTATTCAACCCCCCCCCCCCTCCTTCTAGATAACTATTGTGCCTCCGGGAACTAACAATTGGTATCAAAGCAGGTTCTATTATACAGTCTACAATGCTTTAGTAGATCCAATGGCACACTTACCAAGTGAATCAAGAACTAGAGGAGGCAGCAAGCCACTAATGTGCAACAAAGATAAATTTGCAAACTGGAAAGTTAGGATGCAAGCATACATGGACTCAATAGATGAAGATCTATTTTAGACTGTTCAGAATGGGCCCTATGTTCCAACAAAGCTTGCACCAACCATAGACGATCCAAACAAAATACAAATCAAAGTCAAAGAGGAGTGGACAGAAAACGAGAAGAGAGCTTTCCAACTAGACAAGAAGGGTAAGAACATTTTGTTTCAATCATTAGAAGATGATCTATTTGAAAATGTGGTCAACAACAAGACATCAAAGGAGGTTTGGGAAGCACTACTCATCATGCACGAAGGAACGAAAGAAGTAAGAGAAAACAAATAATCTCTCCTAACACAGCAATATGAAATGTTCGCACACGTTCAAGGAGAAAACATCACTGCCACCTACGAGAGATTCAACGTTCTACTCAACTCTCTACGAGCATATGGAAAGATTTACCCAAACAAATATCTAATCATAAAGTTCATGAGAGCCTTACCAAGCAGATGGGATGCCAAAACCACTGCTATTAGAGAGTCAAAGAATCTTCATGAGATGACAGTTCAACAACTATATGGCAATCTTCTGACATACGAACTGGAGCTGACTCAACGAGCTGAAACCCTATCAGAATGAAGAAAGAAGGATAAAGGTGTTGCTCTCAAAGCAACTGAAAGTGAATCAAAGGTCAACATTGAGATTGACTCTGACTATGACGAAGACGACGATGAAGACTTTGCTATGCTGGTAAAAAGACTAAGAAGGTTTATGCATCAAAGCAAAACTAGCAAGCCAAAGAAGTTCATCAACTACAACAGCTAGGAGCAAATGAATGATCTATGCTACAACTACAAGAAGCCTGGACACTTCATTGCCAACTGCAACAAACCTCTCAGAGAAGAACTAAAGAAGAAATCACATGCAAAGAATGAATACAAAGGCAATAAAAGGCCTCAGAAGAGAGACAAAGGCTTGGTAGCTGGAGGATCGTGGAGTGATTCAGACAATGACTCCAATCTTGATTCTAGAGATGATGAAGAACCACAAATGGCTAATCTGTGCCTAATGGCCAAACATGCAAAGGACAAACTAAACTCCAACATATATGAAGTAAGTCTAGATGAGGTATTTGACTTCAACTCTCCTGATGTAGACATTAATGATTTGAGAACTGCACTGCATGCCATAATAATTGATCTACATCAATACATGAAGTGGTTCAGAGTTCTGTCTAAGGATCATTCACTTCTTCAAGAGGAGAAAAAGAAAGTTCAAGAAGAGCTTGAAACAGCTCTTCTAAGTACTAACCTTCTCTCCAAGCTTGAGGCTGAGAATGAGATCTCAAAACAGACTAATGAGCTCAATGCACAAAGAGAGTCTAATCTAACCTCTAAAATTGAGGAACTAGTAAAGACTATCTCTATATTGAACAAATCCTCATCATCCATGGACTCCCTACTCTCTAGTCTGAGAAGTGCATTTCACAGAACAGGACTAGGCTTTGGGGAATCCACTTCAGAGCCATGTGTGGAAAAGACAAAGGAAACTAGCACTAGTAATGCCTCAAGTTTTTGTAGAAGCATTACCTTTGTGAAATCCTCACAGAAGGAAGAACCAACCCAACCTTGTTCTACTATTTCCATCCATACTCCAAGGAGTAAAAGGATCTCATGCTGGCCTGGGCTTCAGAAAAGAGAAGACTAATCCATCCTCTACTCACCAACCTCTAAGGATCGTAGAGTTAAATAAAACCAACTCTACGAACCAACTGGGAAGGTATAGTAGAGGTAAGATGCACTCCTCACATTTCATAAGACCAAAGGACACGTGGAAGAAGGATAATCAGTTTAACAGAAGAATGACTAAAGAACCACAAAAGTCCAAATAGAGAATGAACTCTCACACACACATGCATGCATCATACTAAGTGTTTTGTGTGCAATAGAGTAGGTCACAAGGCTACAAGATGCTATTATAATTCCATGCATGTGAGACCCAAGATCAAACAGATTTGGGTCCCCAAGGGTACTAACAAAATAGGACCCATGCAAATATGGGTACCAAAATGAAGGTTCAATGTTATGACAGAAAAAGAGCTCCACGATCACAACCTGGTATCTGGACAGTGGATGCTCAAGACATATGACTGAGAACAAAGCCCTTATGTCTAACTACATAGAGAAGGAGGGTCCCTCAGTCATCTTTGGAGACAATGGCTCGGGCAAAACAAGAGGATATTGTTCAGCTGGTAATGGTGCAGTATCTTTCAGCAAAGTGGCATATGTGGAAGGTCACCAACACAACCTTCTAAGCATCAGCCAAATATATGACAAGGGTCATCAAGTAACATTCCTCAACAACCAGTGTCAAGTCAGAGATTTGAAGACATCTGCTATAAAGATAACCGGGGCAAGAGAAGGAAATGTCTACACAGTGAATCTTAGTCAACTAAGCTCAGACGAGACAATATGCTTTCTGGCTAAAGTATCTGAAGAAATGAGCTGGCTATGGCATAGACGGTTGTCCCACTTAAACTTCAAAAGCATGTCCAAACTGGCATCAAAAGATCTTGTTGCAGGCCTACCCAAGTTCAACTTCGTCAAAGAAAGGCCATGCAATGCCTGTCAGCTTAGAAAGCAAACCAAAAGCTCATTCAATAGTAAAACTGCCAACTCAATCGACAAGCCCTTGTAGTTGCTTCACATGGATCTATTTGGTCAAATTCCAACAACAAGACTTGGAGGGAAAAGGTACTCACTAGTTATAGTCGACGACTACACCAGTTTCACATGGGTATTCTTTTTAACATCAAAGGATGAAACGAGCTCCCAATTGATCAAGATATTTAGGCTAGTAATGAACGAGAAATGAGAGAAAATCAAGGCCATAAGGAGTGATCACGGAAGAAAATTCAACTTCTCAGAAATGAACCAATTCTGCACAGACAATGGCATCTATCATAACTTCTCAACTCCACGAACTCCTCAACAAAATGGAGTAGCTGAAAGAAAGAACATAACTTTGATAGAGGCTGGAAGAACTCTACTAGCAGCAGCTCATCTACCTGAATACTTCTGGGCAGAAGCCGTCAACACTGCATGTTACACGCAGAATAGATCACTGGTACACTCTACGATCAAGAAGACACCATAAGAACTGTGGAAAGGAAGAAAGCCAAGTGTCAGCTACTTTCATGTATTCGGCTGTGCATGCTACATTCTCAACAATGGGAAGCAGTACATGACAAAGTTTCAACCCAAGTCAGACGAAGGAATCTTTCTTGGATATGCCACAGACAACAAGGCCTACAGAGTGTTCAACAAAAAGACACTAAGTGTTGAAGTCTCAATTCACATCATCTTTGATGAAACAGACTTGGACAAAACAATGATTTAAGACACTATGACCGACAGTTTGGACACTACGAATGAGGCTGTCGTGCTCAAAACTACGATCGTAGGTAGTGCCAGATATTAAAATCGTTGAGCAAAGAAATGAGATCGTAGAAAGGCTTATGCCAGACAACGAACCTCCACACCAAGAAGAAGAAATAGATCTTGAAGGACTAAGACAAGAAAGCATAAGGACAGATGTCCCAACAGGAAACCGATGGGCAAGGGATCACACCCAAGATCTAATCATTGGAGATCCGAGTGCAAGAGTAAAAAATAAGAGCTGCCACCCAGAATGAATGCTTTTACCTAAGCTTCCTGTCACAAATGGAGCCAAAGAAGATAGAGGATGCTATGGAAGACTCCATCTGGATAGAAGCCATGCAGGAAGAACTCAACCAATTTGAAAGAAGCAAAGTATAGAGATTGGTACCAAGACCAAAGAGTCATCCTGTCATTGGAACCAAACGGGTCTTCAGAAACAAGATGGATGAAGATGGAGTAATAACCAGGAACAAGGCAAGATTAGTAGCCAAGGGCTACTCTCAGGAAGAAGGCATTGACTACGATGAGACATTTGCACCTGTTGCCAGACTAGAAGCCATCAGAATCTTTCTTACCTTTGCTACTCACATAAAGTTCAAGGTCTTCCAGATGAATGTCAAAAGTGCATTCCTGAATGGAGAACTTCAAGAAGAAGTCTATGTAGAGCAACCTCCAGGTTTCATCAATCCATCTCTTTCTAATAATGTTTATAGATTAGACAAAGCCTTATATGGTCTTAAACAAGCACCTGGAGCATGATATGAAACACTAACTAACTTCCTGATTGAAAATAGGTTCACTAGAGGTAGAGTAGATACCACATTATTCTTTAGAAAGCATAAAGATAAAGTCTTATTGGTTCAAATATATGTTGATGATATTATTTTTGGTTCTACTGATGAAATGTTATGTAAGAGATTCTCCAAGCTTATGCAGAGCAAGTTTGAAATGAGCATGATGGGTGAACTGAACTTCTTCCTTGGACTGCAAGTGAAGCAGACTGATGAAGGAATATTCATTAACCAAGCCAAGTACATCAGAGATTTACTTAAAAAGTATGGCATGGTATCAGCCTCTCCCCTGTGAAAACCCCAATTGCTCCTGCAACCAAGCTTGACCAAGATGAAAAAGGTAAAAGTATTGATATAACTCAATACAGAGGTATGATAAGCTCTCTTTTATATCAAACTGCCAGTAGACCAGACATAATGTTTGCAACATGCATATGTGCTAGATTTTAGGCTAACCCTAAAGAATCACATTTAACTGCTGTAAAGAGGATTTTTAGGTATCTCAAAGGTACACCTCACTTAGGGCTTTGGTATCCCAAGGAGTCCTCAATTGAACTAACAGGATACACAGATGCGGATTTTGCAGGCTGCAAAATAGATAGAAAGAGTACCAGTGGCACCTGTCAATTGCTAGGAAACAGACTTGTGTCCTGGTTTAGCAAGAAGCAAAACTCGATTATCTACTTCAACCGCAGAAGTAATATACATTCTTTCTTTGGCATTCTTGTACTCGATCCTATGGATGAAAAATCAGCTAGCTGATTATGGGTTTGATTTCAAATCCATTCACATTCACTATGATAACACAAGTGTCATAGCAATAACTCATAATCCTGTTATGCATTCTAGGACTAAGCATATAGAAATAAGGTATCACGTCATTAGGGATCATGTGCAAACTGGAACTATATCTTTACAATATATCCCTACTGAAAATCCACTTGCTGATGTCTTTACAAAACCTCAAGATGAATCCAGGTTTAACAAGTTAATAAGTGAGCTAGGAATTCTTAATTTACAACCATGAAATATATGCTATATTATGTGCTAACTATACAGATACAAAGGCTATGGTTGAAATCATAGACATGATCAAGGGAAGTCCACGATCGTAGAGTTGAAGTGACATGAAAGAAAATGATCATAGCATAGACTCAATAATCGTAGTGCAGACTCAACGATAGCAGAACCCCATCATCAAGAGGAGCATCCTGTGATGATAAGTTTCAAAACAAATAAATCTGAATGCTAAGTCAAAAACTCATCACAAGGACCCGGTCAGACTCGACGATCGTAGTTCAGACACGACAATTGTTGGAACAGACTCGAAGAAATGATGGACAGACTCGACGTTCGTAGCTCAGACATGATGATTGCTGGACAGACTCAACGATCGTAGTTCAGACTCGACGAATGCAAAACAAACTCAACGATCACAAAAGCTACCTCAACGATCGTAGTCCTCCTTAAGGACACATTAGCTCTGCAGAGGCAAAAGGGAAAATCAGTACAATCCTTCTCAGTCAAATTCGTAGAGCCAAGAAGAAGTTGACACCTGCCCCACTAAACAAAAATGGAGAGAGGGAAACTACAAGTACAGTTCAAAAATGCCTTTTTGAAATCAAAAGTTCAAAAGGCTTATCTCTCTTCTCTCTCTCTACAAGTAGAAACCCTAACCCCAAAGAAAGCTCAAGCAACCTTAATCCCTTCAATGATAGAAATGGCAGCCTCCAACGTCATCTCTGGCTATAGACTATGCTTCGATGAGTTCAAAACTGCTGAACCCAAATTTCACAAGATTATGACATTGTTGAAGAAGGCTGGTCTTGAAGATGCTCTAGGTACGAGCACATGGATATACCCAAAGTTAATAAAGGAGTTCTACAAAAATGGAGTATACGAAAATGAAGTCCTCACGACGAGAGTCAAGGACGTGGAAATCAATCTAAAGCTGAAAACGTCAATCTAGCCCTAGGCTTCAAGTCCGAAGGATTCTGGTTTTTAGATGGCATCGATTTCCATGTAGGGCTTAAGAAGATGCATCACAAGAAATCCCCCACTGTTAGAGGATACAAGAAGAAGGAGTTTCCTCAGAGGTATGAATTTCTAGCTGACATTATTGGGAAGTGTATATGCTGCAAAAGCATTGGGCACGATTCTGTAAATGAGGTGCAGTTAAAGCTCATAACTTCCATAAGCTATGGGATACAGCTTAACTATGGAGCCTTACTGCTGGAGTGTTTAGGAAAATGGATTCTCAACTCGAAGAAGACAAAGGGACCTCAAAAGATGTTCTACAGGCGGTTTATAAGCATCATCTTACAATCTGCTTTATGTGATAAAATTGGGGATAATGGAGGAGTGTCCATCAATCCAAACCGACGAATGATGTAATAACCTGAATATTTTCTATATAAATAAATAAGAAATTTTGCATATTAATTTTTTTTTTTAAGATGAGAATATGTGTCAAGTAATGTGTATATATATATGTGATAAATAAAATTTATTTATTACATGAATAATTTCAAACAATTTTATTTTAGAATTATTGATCATTATAAAGTATATACTTATAATAATTAATTTTATAGTAGAAATGTCTTTATTATTTATTTTCTAAGAAAATATGATTTTTATATTATTTAAATAATATATGAAATCATTATTGGAATTATTATAATTACTATTTTATTATATGAATTTTAGTTCGTAGTTTTAAGTTAATTATTTTAACTTAATTAATAATGCATGCTATATGTGAAAGATAAATCAGATATGAAATCCAAACCCTAATTTTGGATTTTGAGCTATGAATAAGAATAATAATATTATATTAAGTATAATATTATTTTTCGGTGTTATAAATACATACAGTATATGTGTAGATTGTTAATGGTTAGTCAATTATGGTGTATCACGACAAACCCTAGTATTACTGGCATAAACCATGATTGGAAACTTAAAACTGGAAATTAAGATCGGTCAGAAATTGTGTTATATGAATTATGTGCATATTATAGAATTAATGTTAATTAGATAAAACCCTAATTAATATTTGAAAGCCCTAATTTAAAATTAGAAACCCTAATTGCTAATTAGGAACCCTAATTGCTAAAATTATAAACCCTAATTATTATTTTTGTAAATTAAAATGTTAATTTAAGAACCCTAATTATTTAAACCCTAAATTTTAATTTTATTAAAAACCTAATTTTAATTAGTATGTTTTAATTAAAATTTTACTACACTTTAATTTTAATTATCCAAACCCTAGTAATTATTTGGAAAACTTTAAGATGTAAAATCTAGTGAGTAAACCATAGATTCAAGCACCTTGGACAAGAATACCCTTTGACTTATTTGAAAAATAACAATTTTACCCTTTTTGTCCCATTCTTGAATTATTGGTTAGACAAGATCTTTGCAAATCTGACCAGCCACCCTATTGTCTAGCTATGAACCTACAGGACTACAATTCTCATTATACTAATAAATACATATGCATTGTATACAAGTTTACATAGAATTCAAGAGAGAAAAAGTCTCCTCCAAGCTCATTTTGCACAAACACTCATCCTAGAACTTCTCTCTCTAAAACCTCAAAAATTTCTTTCTTTAGATCGATCACACAAAGCAAGCCCCACTAAAATCCATAAATGAATCGAAGCATAGAAATCAGATTTTGTTCATAAAGAGGTAAGAACCCTAAAAGAAATCTGATCTTGAACCCTATGTTAGATGTTAGTTTTTTTGTGTTAAACATGTAATATGTAGTATATAATGATGATCTGGGTTGCTCGATGTTAGATCCATAACATCTAGAGGCTCGGATTTAGCATTTTTCAAAATCTGGAAAAAACTTATTTTGTGTCTGACAAGCAAAAGTCAGAGGCTGTAGATCTCTCTCTGTTTATGATTTGGTGTGTTTTATGGTTTGGAGTTGTAGTATGCTGTGAGATCTGGAATCTAGAACTTGATTCATTAGTCGGATCATGCTTAGAGTGAAAGTTATTGATAGTCAAAGTCAGTTAATTGAGCCATGACTATTCAAATCTGGGTAACCCAGAAACTTACCTAGAACGTTCTGACAGTAAGTTCTTTAGTACAGATCTCTCGTGTGTTTGTCGATTTGTTTTTATTGTTGTTTAAATGTTATAGTATGGTATATGTACTACATATTCAATCTTTTATATAACCTAGATGATTAACATTGTATTTAATAAACAAAGGTCAAACCAAGTAGCTCGATCCACGTTTCATTTTACGGGTAACCCGAGAAACGTATGTCCACCATCTCTGACATGGTTTGACCGACATGGATCTAGAGATTTGTTTGTTGTTATGGTGTTTGTATGTGATAGATCTCTTCACCTACATGTTGGCTACAATCTGGAAACCTTAGATCACAAAAATCATAAAAGTACAACAAGTTGTGGAAGCCCAAACATGCACTCTCGATCTGTTCTTCATTTCTGGAAAACCCAAAAAATGAAGAACAGACTCTGACACGATTTTTTGAGCCCCAACACGTTTTGATTATTTATGTTTAGACTTGACCATGGATTGAAACATGTTCTCTGATAGTTTGTCTAGATAGCCCGACGAGCAGAAAACACTTAACATAAACAGATTGACAGATTTAAGGCCATCCAAATCGTTGACCGGCCACGACTTTGTTTTCTGGGAAACCTAGAAACGTCAAGAACAGCTCTGACAGCTTGTTCATGAGCTTAGATCTTCCATATGATGCATGTTTTGACCATGTTTGTTGTTAGACTGTGTAGTATTACATTCGTTCTATAATATCTAATCATTAACTCGACCAGAAACACATTACACAAGGAATGATTGATGGTCAAACAAGCAAGCTCGAGCACTGACTTTGAATGCCTTAGTTTCTCAAGAACACCTAAGGCGACACTTACTGTCGCCAAAGGGCTTTAACGACAGACTTATTATAATTAATTAATTTAAATTCTAAAAATAATTTAAAAATAGTAAATAAATTCTGAAAATTACAAAAATAGTTTTAAAATTATTTTATGTTATAAAAATTAACTTTTAATAATTTGACATATTTTTCATAAATATTAATATTTATTTGGATATTATTGGTTTTTAAATTATTTAATAAAGTGCATTAAATAAATTAATTAAAAATGATTTTATTGTATTAAAAATCATTTTAAATAATAATAAGTTATTTAATAATATTTTAAGTTATAAAACATTACTTTTAATATTTTAAGATAAGTTTCATTAATTATTAAATATTAATGATATTAGATTTATTTAGTAATTATATTAAATAAATTAATTAAAAATTATTTTAATATTATAAAAATCATTTTAAATGAAAATAAATAGTTTAAAATATTTTAAGTTATAAAATCTAACTTTTGATATTTAAAGGTAAATTTCATTAATAATTTAATATTAATGATATTAAGTTTATTTAATAATTATATTAAATAAATAGTTTTAAAATGGTTTTATTGAATTAAAAATCATTTAAAAAGGAAATAAATGAATTAAAATTATTTTAAGTTATAACTAATGACTTTTAATATTTTGATAAATAATAAATTAATATTCTAATATTAATGGTAATTATTTAAAAATGATTTTAAATGTTTTAAAAATTATTTAAGGGTAATATTAATACTTTAAAAATATTTTGAGTTATTATAAATAACTTTAATATTTTGGCAATGATTTCATTAATAGTTTAATATTAATTAAATATTAATGATAATAGAATTAGTTAATATTTAAATCATTTAATAATGATTTCAGAGTTTGAAATTTCATGATAAAGTATAATAATTATTTAAAAATTATTATAAGGCTATGAAAAATAATATGACGGATATTTAAAATATCTAAACGACTATTGAACTACAGGATAGAGTCTTAGACTCGATATTTACCCGATAAAGCCGTCGGTACACCGAAATATTTCAGAAATTGATTTGGACTTAGATAATTTGACTAGATACGTGTTTGTTTATGATGTAATGACTGTTAAACATATGTGACAATGTGATTAGGTTATGTGCTGACTGCAATTAGCAGTACTATGTGATATGATATATAATTTTAATGGAACGAATGATCTTATTAATGATAGGTTTTGATATAAAAGATAGAACTAAGTTGCGTTATTATAAGCAGCAGCTCAGGCAAGTATCTAAACCTTATGCACTACTTTTATTTCGTGCGAACATGTATATCATGTTATGCAAGTTTCTTAAACTTACTCCAATTATTATTGAGCAAGTATCTGATCTATTATTTACATTGTACAAGTATCCTACCTTTGTATTTCCTTTATGCAACAGACATTAGTAAGAAAGTTTCAGAATCATATTATTGTGCCAGATTATTAACTTTATTATTATTGATTATGTATCCAATCTTTGTATTCATATAAGTTCTTACATTATCCAATTATTGTATTATTGTATAATTCAGATATTTATTATGTTCGTTAATTCGTATATAGGGTTAGACAAGTGTCTCCACTTGGATAACCATTATATTTAATCATATGTTGATACATACTTATTGATTTCGAGTATGTATATGTTGACTTAAAAGCCGTCTAAGCTATTTGATTTAGCTAGACATAAAAATATTATTGAACAAGATAGAACGTTATTGTATCCAACCAGATTGTTTTGGTTTGGATTCCCGACTAAGTATGAACATCCCGAATATGGGAAAACTTTTGTGCACCTAAGGTGGATAGAGTGAACAATAATATCGTTCTTGCATGTAGTATTGATCAATACAGGGCGCATTGGGATGATCACCCTCGTGCCCGTAAGTTATGACAGTTTGCGGATGAAGTTCTACTAAACCCTAGCGAAAATGAAAAACAATGTTCATAGTCTGTCGACTAATCTCCAGTTATAGTCAGTACGTAGTTTCAAAATTTGAGATAGATTTGGTATGTTGTTATTATTGGTTCAGCTTACTTCACAACTGTTGATTCATTGTAGAAGAGTTATTCAACGAAAACATTTAATCCTTTCAGCTTATATTTATTGTTGCTATTACTTGTTGGGCAATTAAATGCTCATCATTGCTTTAAATTTAAATGTTTTCAGCTAAGCATGATCAACCGGAATGTTCAAGCCAGAACAAGGAAAAAGGAAAGCAATCAGAATAACCTTATGTTATCTTTTGTAATAGTTAGACAGTATTAAAGATAATAATATTTATTATCTATCATGTAATGTATTGTAGTAAAGGTTGCGTACTTGGGATTAGACTTTGATATATGTAAATTAAGTTTGATATTTATATTATTTTTATTATTATTAGTATTATTCCGCTCATAGAAATGGTATCGTAAAGCACCGAGTTCGGGTTTCAAGTACCCGAGTTTGGGGGCATTACAAGTTGGTATAAAAGCTTTAGGGTTAGAAACCTTAGTTGGGACAAACCTTAGGCTATAACCTTAGAACAGGGGGAAATGTTGAAAATATAAATTACTCATTTAGAGTTTAAAAGGAGATGAATTGAATAAATTCATTGTTAAACAAAATAAAAGATAACTTATATAAAATTATTAATTGTTGTGTGTATATACTATATGTTAATCAAGATAGTTTGGTGTAGATGTCAGATAGAAAGAATTAGGATACCCTTAGATCATAAAGATGGAGTCAACCTCCATAACCGAGCAAATATCAAAGCCAATAGCTGAAATAGAGGCTCACATTGAAAGCTACCTCAATGAGGTGATTATACAGGAAAATGTAGTACTAGACCCAGAAATGATAGTATGACTGATAGGTAGAGTATAGTTACAGGATAAAAGATCAAGCTCGAGTTCTTGAACTCATATGTTGTGGTGAGTTCCTAAACTCATAATGTGTGGAAGGTTTGATGAACTAGGTATAGTTATGTGAGAATGGATTATTGAGGATAATAGAAATATATAGAATGCTAAGTAATTAATCCTTAGTGAAGGCGTATAAAATGAGTAGTATTAGTGTTATTTGAATATATGTATGATTCTATGATATGTATATGATAAGTATATGGGTATAAAGTAATATTATCAACTTTTGTATAAGTTGTGGCAACGATTCCCGACTATTATGTCACAAAAGGGATAGCAGATGTTTAAAGCAGTATGTGATATGCTATGAAAAGTACGATGAATTAGTTAGATGAACATGATCTTATTTAATCAGATAATGCCGCCAAGACGAAAACGAAACCAAAAGGCGAAGAACACATCATCAACAAAGTTTGAAGGACAACTAGACCTAACACAAAATTTGGCGTGAATATGGACGTTCAAGCTATGCGAGAATGGAATACCACCAGTGGAAATCAACCAAGTAATCGATCGAAGAAGCGTCCAAAGACTTCAAAGCAATCGAACAGCCCGAGATTTAGAGGATCAATGACCTATAGAGATGTTTATGATGACTAGAGTAACGGATGGGCAAAAGACGACTTTTGTCACCTATACGATGAAAGGGAGACGAATTTTTGGTGGGAAGCAAATCAAGCTAAATAGGAGAAAGAAAATAGTGGCGATAAGACTCGGAAAAAGAAAAGGAGATAATTTAGGGAATACCGAAATAGGCGGAGAGGTGGAAAAGAAACAAGTTCTTGCGAAGTGTGAAAATTGCGAAAGAATCACTCGGAGAGTGTCTTAAAAGGTAAGTTTTGTGTACTTACAGAGTGGGAAGGAGGGACATATCTCTCCCAACTGTCCCCAATCCAAGGATGAACAAGAGGTGTTTCAAGTGTGGATCAATCGCAGACATAAGGTGAAAGATTGTCCAAAAAAGGAGGGATCTGAGGGAGTAGCGACTAGTAAAGGAAAAGCGGCGGGACTCTAGTGACAACGGAACCTACTTTAACAAAAACAAACCAATGAATCAACAGCGAGTCTTTCAATATGATGATGGTCCAATTATACTGGTGGCGGCGGTGAGAATGCAACTCGGTATTATTCATTATAACTTTATATTTTGATATATATGATTTTCCAATATATAATAAATTATTTTATAAAAATATTTTGAAGAAGGAATTTGAGTTCTCTTAGCAATCGAACTTTCGTTTAATCAGATAGACAAGCTTTATGTTGAATAGTTAAAGATCGGTTCGATCAAATCTGATCGAGATTTATTTGAAATGACTATATAAGCTATGTACCCTTGTAAGTATGAGTTTTAAAACGATGATTCCGGGGACGGAATCCTTATAAGGGAGGGTGAATGTAATAACCTAAATATTTTCTATATAAATAAATATGAAATTTTGCATATTTTTTTTAAGATGAGAATATGTGTCAAGTAATGTGTATGTATATATGTGATAAATAAAATTTATTTATTACATGAATAATTTCAAATAATTTTATTTTAGAATTATTGATCATTATAAAGTATATACTTGTAATAATTAATTTTATAGTAGAAATGTCTTTATTATTTATTTTCTAAGAAAATATGATTTTTATATTATTTAAATAATATATGAAATTATTATTGAAATTATTATAATTACTATTGTATTATATGAATTTTAGTTCAGAGTTTTAAGTTAATTATTATAACTTAATTAATAATTAATGCTATATGTGAAAGATAAATCAGAAATGAAATCCAAATCCTAATTTTGGATTTTGAGCTATGAATGATAATAATAATATTATATTAAGTATAATATTATTTTTCGGTGTTATAAATATATACAATATATGTGTAGATTGATAATGGTTAGTCAATTATGGTGTATCACGACAAACCCTAGTATTACTGGCATAAACCATGATTGGAAACTTAAAACTGGAAATTTAGATCGGTCAGAAATTGTGTTATATGAATTATGTGCCTATTATAGAATTAATGTTAATTAGATAAAACCCTAATTAATATTTAAAAGCCCTAATTTAAAATTAGAAACCCTAATTGCTAATTAGAAACCCTAATTGCTAAAATTATAAACCCTAATTATTATTTTTGTAAATTGAAATGTTAATTTAGGAACCCTAATTATTTAAACCCTAAATTTTTATTAAAAACCCCTATTTTAATTAGTATGTTTTAATTAAAATTTTACTACACTTTAATTTATAATTATCCAAACCCTAGTAATTATTTGGGAAACTTTAAGATGTAAAATCTAGTGATTAAACCTTAGATTCAAGCACCTTGGACAAGAATACCCTTTGACTTATTTGCAAAATAACAATTTTGCCCTTTTTGTCCCATTCTTGAATTATTGGTTAGACAAGATCTTTGCAAATCTGACCAGCCACCCTATTGTCTAGCTATGAACCTACAGGACTACAATTCTCAGCCATTACTAACAGCCACATGCATTGTATACAAGTTTACATAGAATTCAAGAGAGAGAAAAAGTCTCCTCCAAGCTCATTTTGCACAAACACTCATCCTAGAACTTCTCTCTCTAAAACCTCCGAAATTTCTTTACTGGATCAGTCACAAAGCAAGCCCCACGAAATCCATAAACAGATCAGAAGCATAGAAATCAGATTTTGTTCATAAAGAGGTAAGAACCCTAAAAGAAATCTGATCTTGAACCCTATGTTAGATGTTAGTTTTTTTGTGTTAAACATGTAATATGTAGTATATAATGATGATCTGGGTTGCTCGATGTTAGATCCATAACATCTAGAGGCTCGGATTTAGCATTTTTCAAAATCTGGAAAAAACTTATTTTGTGTCTGACAAGCAAAAGTCAGAGGTTGTTGATCTCTCTCTGTTTATGATTTGGTGTGTTTTATGGTTTGGAGTTGTAGTATGCTGTGAGATCTGGAATCTAGAACTTGATTCAAAGTCAGATCTGTTGTAGAGTGAAAGTTATTGATGGTCAAAGTCACTTGACCGACCATGACTTTTCAAATCTGGGTAACCCAGAAACTTACCTAGAATGTTCTGACAGTACGTTCTTAAGTACAGATCTCTCGTGTGTTTGTCGATTTGTTTCTGTTGTTGTTTAAATGTTATAGTATGGTATATGTACTACATATTCAAGCTTTTATATAACCTAGATGGCTAATTGTATTGTATTTAATGGAAGGTCGAACCAAGTAGCTCGATCACGCTTTCTTTTTTTCGTAAACGAAAAATTGACCACCATCTCTACGACATGGTTTGGTCAAACTAGCATGGATCTAGATTTGTTTGTTGTTATGGTGTTTGTATGTAATAGATCTCTTCACCTACATGTTGGTTACATTCTGGAAACCTTAGATCACAAAAATCATGCAAGTACAACAAGTTGTGGAAGCCCAAACATGCACTCTCGATCATTCTTCATTTACGGAAAACCGAAATGAAGAAACGGAACTCTGACACGATTTTTTGAGCCCTAACGCGTTTTGATTATTTATGTTTAAACTTGACCATGGATTGAAACATGTTCTCGATAGTTTGTCTAGAGCGCGACTGACGAAGCGAAAAAACACTTAACATGAAAAAATTAATGATTTAAGGCCATCCAAATCGTTGATCGACCCACTTCTTTGTTTTCTAGCGGCCCGAAACGTCGAAACGACTCGACGACTTGTTCATGAGCTTAGATCTTGCATATGATGCATGTTTTGACCATGTTTGTTGTTAGACTGTGTAGTATTACATTCGTTCTATAATATCTAATCATTAACTCGACCAGAAACACATTACACAAGGAATGATTGATGGTCAAACAAGCAAGCTCGAGCACTGACTTTGAATGCCTAGGTTTCTCAAGAACACCTAAGGCGACACTTACTGTCGCCAAAAGGCTTTAGCGACAGACTTATTATAATTAATTAATTTAAATTCTAAAAATCATTTAAAAATAGTAAATAAATTCTAAAAATTACAAAAATAGTTTTAAAAATTATTTTAAGTTATAAAAATTAACTTTTAATAATTTGACATATTTTTCATAAATATTAATATTTATTTGGATATTATTGGTATTTAAATTATTTAATAAAGTGCATTAAATAAATTAATTAAAAATGATTTTATTGTATTAAAAATCATTTTAAATAATAATAAGGTATTTAATAATATTTTAAGTTATAAAACATAACTTTTAATATTTTAAGATAAGTTTCATTAATTATTAAATATTAATGATATTAGATTTATTTAGTAATTATATTAAATAAATTAATTAAAAATGATTTTAATATTATAAAAATCATTTTAAATAAAAATAAATAGTTTAAAAATATTTTAATTTATAAAATTTAACGTTTGATATTTAAAGGTAAATTTCATTAATAATTTAATATTAATGATATTAAGTTTATTTAATAATTATATTAAATAAATAGTTTTAAAATGGTTTTATTGAATTAAAAATCATTTAAAAAGGAAATAAATGAATTAAAAATATTTTAAGTTATAACTAATGACTTTTAATATTTTGATAAATAATAAGTTAATATTCTAATATTAATGGTAATTATTTAAAATGATTTTAAATGTTTTAAAAATCATTTAAGGGTAATATTAATACTTTAAAAATATTTTGAGTTATTATAAATAACTTTAATATTTTGGCAATGGTTTCATTAATAGTTTAATTTTAATTAAATATTAATGATAATAGAATTAGTTAATATTTAAATCATTTAATAATGATTTCAGAGTTTGAAAATTCATGATAAAGTATAATAATTATTTAAAAATTATTATAAGGCTATGAAAAATAATATGACGGATATTTAAAATATCTAAACGGCTATTGAACTACACGATAGAGTCTTAAACTTGATATTTACCTGATAAAGCCATCGGTACACCGAAATATTTCAGAAATTGATTTGGACTTGGATAATTTGACTAGATACGTGTTTGTTTATGATGTAATGATTGTTAACATATGTGACAATGTGATTAGGTTATGTGCTGACTGCAATTAGCAGTTTTATGTGATATGATATATTATTCTAATCAAACGAATGATCTTATTAATGATAGGTTTTGATATAAAAGATAGAACTAAGTTGCGTTATTATAAGGCGGCAACTCGGTAAGATATCTAAACCTTATGCACTACTTTTATTTAGATGCGACATATATATCATGTTATGTAAGTTTTCTAAACTTACTCCAATTATTATTGAGCAAGTATCGATCTATTATTTACATTGTGCAAGTATCCTACCTTTGCATTTCCTTTATCTGATGGACATGAGTAAGAAAGTTTCGAATCATATTATTATTGTGCGGATTATTAACTCTATTATTATTGATTATGTATCCAATCTTTATATTCATACAAGTTCTTACATTATCCAATCATTGAATTATTGTATAATTCAGATATTTATTCTGTTCGTTAATTCTTATATAGGGTTAGACAAGTGTCCCCACTTGGATAACCATTGTATTTAATCATATGTTGATACATACTTATTAATTTCGAGTATGTATATGTTGACTTAAAAGCCATCTAAGCTATTTGATTCAGCTAGACATAAAAATATTGTTGAACAAGATAGAACGTTATTGTATCCAACCAGATTGTTTTGGTTTGTATTCCCGACTAAATATGAACATCCCGAATACGGGAAAACTTTTGTGCACCTAAGATGGATAGAGTGAACGATAATATCATTCTTGCGTATAGTATTGATCAATACATGGCGCATTGAGATGATCACCCTCGTGCCCGTAAGTTATGACGATTTGCAGATGAAGTTCTACTAAACTCTAGCAAAAATGAAAAACAATGTTCATAGTCTGTCGACTAATCTCCAGTTATAGTCAGTACGTAGTTTCAAAATTTTGAGATAGATTTGGTATGTTGTTATTATTGGTTCAGCTTACTTCACAACTGTTGATTCGTTATAGAAGAGTTATTCAAAGAAAACATTTAATCTTTTCAACTTATATTTATTGTTGCTATTACTTGCTGGGCAATCAAATGCTCATCCTTGCTTTAAATTTAAATGTTTTCAACTAAGCATGATCAAACGGAATGTTCAAGCCAGAACAAGGAAAAAGGAAAGCAATCAGAATAACCTTATGTTATCTTTTATAATAGTTAGACAATATTAAAGATAATGATATTTATTATCTATCATATAATGTATTGTAGTAAAGGTTGTGTACTTGGGATTAGACTTTGATATATGTAAATTAAGTTTGATATTTATATTATTGTTATTATTATTAGTATTATTCCGCTCATAGAAATGGTATCGTAAACCACCGAGTTTGGTTTTCAAGTACCCGAGTTTGGGGGCGTTAGAAATGACCCATCAACTGTTTGAGAATTGGAAAAGGAATACAACTGAGTACGTACGCATGATGACTGAGTCCAGTGGAGGAACTGGTGATCTAAGGGAATCAGGCATTCTAAGAAACATGTCAGTCGTTAAAGAGACTGCAGAAGAAGAAGAAGAAATCAACAAGGGAGCACCCAATGCCCTGATCAGAAAAAGCAAGGGCAAAAGAAAGTTAAAGGCCAGAATCACAGAAGAGCCCCAGGGATCCACAACTGATAAACCTATAGAGTCCTCTGACATTGAGACTCTAAGGATCCTGAGAAAGAGGCAACAACAGGCTGAGGCAGAAGAAGATAGAGCTACTATATCTCAGCTACTGAAGAAGAATAAGATCAGCCACATACCCAAAAGGCAATCTATCTCTTCAATCGTAGAGTCTCTACTGACCGTGGAGACTAGACCAAACACCTCGAGCAAAGAAGTTGCCATACCTGATAGTCTGGGTGATCAATAGGACAAAACTGAAGTTCAAGAAAGTCCTGAGGCTGTGGCTTAACCTAGAAAATCAAGAAGAAAACTGGTTAAGAAATATATCCTTGTTAATGAAGAAGTGCTCAAGGAGGAAGACAAGAGAATGGCTGCTAAAAATGAAATGTCCAAAGCAAGCCAAGAGGACAATGTTCCAGCTGAGGGGGAAATCCCTGAAGTTCTTATGATAGAGAATACACCAGCTGAGGGGGAGATGCCTGAAGAAAATGCTCTAGCTGAGGGGGAGCCATTAGTCCTGCAAATGGATGATCAAGTTGAGGGGGAGCCTCATGATATCCCCTTGACAGAAGAAGCTGCTCCTACAGGAAATGAGGGAGAACCAGAGCAAGAACAAAATAAAGTCATTGAGATATTGGAATCCCCAAAAGAAGATAGTAAAAAAAAGGGAGAAGAAGAAGATGATGACCTTGAGATCATAGGTGTGGGCAATGATGGGTATAGAAGTTATCTCTACAATCAGATGTTCTCTTACCTACCCATGATGTCATATCATCAAGCCCACATCCTAAAATCATGGAACCTTATGTTTTGGAGCTTCAAAGAATATCCAGCCATTACTGTGCTAGCTCATGGATTTCCACGCACCTTAAAATTTTCCAAGAAGCTCATCAAAAATGATCCCTCCTTAAGAATGGTGCATGAGGTATTAACTATTCCAATCCTTTTCAGAGTAAACCATTATCCACTATCTTTTTCAAGCCAATTTTATGAATTTCCAAGTTGGTTGGAAGTGGTTCTAAATCCACCAAGTCAACTCCCAGTTATAGAATCCCAAAATTTTGTAATTGATGAACCAGACATGACAAACTTCATACTAATCCCAACTCCCATCATCTCTACGATCACTGACTCTAGCCCCTTCGTACAGTTCCAAGGAGAAATCGTAGAACCACATATTCCAGACCCCTAAACACAGGCCCCTCCATCAGATATTTCATCCTCATCCTCCAATGAATACTTTAGCCTTGATCTTGCCCTCTACTCCTTGCAAGATCAATTCAAGAACACATCCCCTCCTTTAAATAATCCCCAACTCAGTGATCTACCCACGAAAGATTACTTGAATGAAGTGTCCAAGAACATAATCAAGGATATCGATGAAAGCCTTGAAACTCACTCAGAACACATTCATACCAGGACGACATAAATGATCACTACTGCAAACAATCTCCCAGGCATCCTAAATGTTGACCTTATAAAGAAGTTGAGGGAGATCATCAAGGAAATGATTAAAAGCATAAAGGACATAGATGATATTCACTTCTGGATAGTCAATAAACAAAGAGAGGCTGTTCTAGAATTACAAAAATCTCAAGAAGCCCAGAATAACCTTATGATGGAGAACATCATCAGTTTGAAAACTGCAGTCAAAGACTTTCAAAAAGCCTATGTAAACCAAGAATAGCAAACTGACACTGTTCTAGCCGTTCTCCGAAACAAAGAAGCTCGATCTGAAGCTCTGATCAAGGAAAGTCGAGAGGACATTGCTCAAACTCAAAGCCAACTCAACGAGCTCGTCCAAGGAGTGACTTGCCTATTTGAAGACATTCGAACCCTTGATGCTGACATAAAGGGGGAGAATAAAGGGAAAGGAGTTCAAGGAGGAGGCCAGTGAAGAGACATAGGAGTTCAAGGAAGCCAGGGAAGAGGCATAGGATAATTTCACACTCAAGCTTCAAGAAGCCCTCCTATAAGGCAATTCCATCAACAGACTCCATGATCAAGCAATCCGACTCAACAATCTGATCAGCATGAAGTCTTAATGGCTCAGCCAATAAGGAGTCAGGGGCCAGCTACCAGCTCACAAAATGTGACCACTACAGGCCTAAGAATGCCAATTTGAGATTATGCATTCATGAATAGGCATGATCACAACTCAAGGATAAACCTAAGTGAGCTGAAAGAGATAGCCAGAAGGGATGAAGCAAGCAGGAAAAAAAGGGCTGAGGAGTATGCAAATCCTCCATGGAAAAGAACAAAGAAATAGAGATAAGTTGAAACTTTAATTCTTATTGATGTAAAGCTAAACTGTAATATTCTTTGAACATCAATAAATTCATACTTATTCTCTAGAAATTTCAGCTGCTCACTGAAATACTAAGTCGTGTTTAGTTTCCTGTAATTGCATCTAGAAACTAATAATCACGACAACAAATCTCCTTGGTTATGTCAACATCAAATAGGGGGAGTTTATTGGGAGAGTGCATATTTTGATTTGATGTTTAAATATAAATGCTCATGATTATTTGTAAAGTCATTCAAGGAATATATATACAAGGACTTAGTGATAGATCAAATTTTTAGGTTGATCTAAGCACTTAATGTGTATTATTCTGTAAATGAATTTATAGATAGAGAGATCAAAGTTGTTAGGTTGATCTTGAGATGTAATAGATAGGCTTCGAAGAATTCGTAGTGTATCAATCAGATCAATATTGCAGAAGTCAAGGAAGAAACATAGAGCTTCAAGGATCGTAGTGTGCCTGCCTTGAAGGGCCTCTTCAGAAATCGTAGTGGTCCCAACGTTTCTCGAGCCAACTCAGAGAACGTAGTGTGCTCTCAGAAACGTAGAGTTTACAACTCAAGCAAGCGAAGATCGTAGTGTGCAAGTATTTAAGAGAAATCATAGTGCTCTCTGCTAATAGCATCAGACCAAGCACCACAGCGACAAGTCATTGCTATCTGAATCGTAGAGTACCACGATCTGAATCGTAGAGTATCATCTATCTTGTGTCAGAAGCATCAAGCCTCACGCTTTGTGTGGAGACAAACTCCAACAAATGAGGAATGTATTCTAAACGTTGTAGTACTCACCAGTCCCAAAGGTATAAGAGCTATCCTTAGTATGCAACAAAGAAGCGCATTAAAGAAGCAAAGGAAAGCACCATTTGTAAGGGGAAAAACACCTTTTAAGGTGTTAGGTGAGAAAGCAGTCTGCTGTGCCAGAATGCAATTCAAAATATGTGCAGAAAAGTCTCCATCAAAGAACATAAATGTCAAATGCATTTAATGCTTTAAGGGATGGATCCAACAGATAGTTTTCAAGATCACATATATGCAAATCAAGTAGATGAGAGAACTAAGCAAGCATTGAACAAAAATGTACAAGAACTCTCAAAGCTCAACTCTACAATCTGAGAAAAAGAAAAGCTTGCTCAGCTACTCAGTTCTTTCGAACAAGTGCTTAAATAACAATTGAGTAGCAACCATCAAGAATACAACATCTACCAATCAACTGAAGAAAAAGTTCCAAGTCAGAAGGAGTTGAAGAGTTCTAAGTGAACTGTAAAAGAGCCTAGTCTGCTGGACTTGAAGAGTTCAAGAGTGAACTAAGAAGTTCGTAGACTGCTGGTATAGAAGGAATCTAAGTGATTCAGAAAGTGTAAAAGACATCCTTAGTGGATTTCCTACTGGAGGAGTAGAAGAGTGGACTAGGAGCTTTAAGTGCTCTGAACCACTTAAAACAACCGTGTGTCTTACATTCTTGCTATAACTGCTATATTTGCTTGTGACGCCCCCAAATCTGGGTATCTTCCAACCCGACAGATGGTGCTACACGGTGCTACAGTTCACATAAACATTCAACTGAAATGCCTCAAAAGAACGGATATGTCTTATATATATATCAAAAGAATATTTACATTCCTCAGGTTCTTTATAACCAATACATTGTCTTTGTCATAATAACAATATTATTCCTTACGAAGCCTATACTATTATATATGTAATCTACGGGTTCGCCTTCACCTTCCCTTTATCCTTGCCGGATCCATCGGTCCATTCGGTCTTAGCTGCACTGATATGGTTCAAGCAAGAATGAGCCTAACTAGCTCAGCAAGTAGAACAATTCAAGGAAAATAGCATGCTTAAAACATAGTAATCGTATATCTTCAATAACTGAACAATAGTTATGAAGTACTATCGATAATTCAAAATAGCACTTCTTTTCATTCAAAACGTTTTACAACAATAATATTCAGTAAAACATCAATTCTGGTTCAAGACCGTAAGCATTTCATAAGTACTTTAAAAAGGACATCCTGACATGAAGACCATAAGTTCGACATAGCTTACGAGCACATCTAGGTGATCAGCCTATAGTACTCTATGTTGATCAACACTATATTCATTAAACGTGTATACGTTTAAGTTGTGGCAACCTCACGTGCCTGTCGTTTGACGACAAAACCTTTTAGCATATTCAGTCTACTTTTGAAAACCACAATAATATTAGTTTGGTAAATCCTTATCAACACTTGATAAAATAACATAGCATACATCTAGCCAAAAGGTTTGGCTTTGACTTCCTCAGATACTAACTCATGCAAAGAATACATGAATCACAAAGACTTGTCCAGATCGAATTGGAACAAGGGTTAGAGTACTTGCCTTTAGCGTCTGCTACAGTTTATAACACGTGCACTTTATGTCTTTAAGGTCTCTACATTAGAATAATAACATCACATAGTACATTAGGTCATGAATAATAATATAGATGGTTCCTAAAGAATCTTACCCTTCTTCTCAATCTAAATACGTATTAGATTTGTTATTATTGGTTTTGGCTTTCCGTTAGGTCATTCTTACTTTCATATGTAATTAACTTAACTCAACTCTAAGTGTTCATACTTAAGGCTTAATTATGTCTTAAGAATGTTTTATTAAGATCCTCATTTAATTGCTTATCAAATACTCTTCATGATTAACATGTAAACATTTCTTTATTATCTAGGTTATGAAGTCATGGCATTTATGTACCAATGGCTATTGCAGACTTGGTGCTGCTGTACTGTAGCGCCACCACTTATTGTTCAAAAACACGGACTCGGCGCTGCGGTGCGAGTCTCTGTGTTATATGTCACGTTGTGGCGCAAGTTTGTAGAAATTGAGGGCCATTTTGGTATTATGACGCAAAGCTTATTAGCCTTAAGTGCATCCATGGCGCCCATTCTGTGCACCAGAAAACCTAGACAGTTTTGAAACTTTTGTGAAACTCCCGGACTCGTAACTTCTTCGTCTATATTACTTCGTTTGCTAAAATTTCACCTATTAGTCCATTTTAACGAAAACAATAAACGTTCGCGAACGTTCAATGCTCGTTTCTTCGTTGTAAGTCAGAATTCGGCCATTTTCGAGGTCGCAACTCTATAATGCCAAATATGACTTGACTCCATCGAAAACCAACGTTTACGACTTCAAACACAAAATATGACTTCCATTGCGAGAATTTCACGAATTCGACGATTATCGTCCAATCGTGTAAATTCAGGCGAAACCTCATTACTAATCATTCTAGGTGTATTTTAATTAACATATAGACATTTCAAGTTACTTATTACACCAACTTATTATCAAAGTAGGTTTTGACTTATTCTCATAAGTTAATGACTTATTTAACTTATTAACTACAATTCTCATGCTTATGACTTACTATGAACTTAAGTCCATCAATCAATGTTCTCATATTATGTTGAATCTACTAACATCATATGGCATGTTTTGTACAAAGTTATCAACTTATTTAGGTTCAAGGTACTTATTCCTCTTATTCGGCTTAAGTTCATTATTTATCCACTTCCCATATGTTCTTAACATATATGTTCATTAGGTTACATTTCTCTTATCACCCTATTATGATAGAGATGGAAGAGACAAGATAATTTACCTTTGATGAACTAGTACTTCTTCTTTGAAAACTAACAATGGAAGGTTTAAGCTTCAAAGTGCTTTTGGGCTCTAACAAATAAGTTATTTATAAGAGAGTTTGTTGGATGAAAGTTTAACAAGCAAATTAAGAAATCCAAGCTTGCTATTTATAGAGGGCTAAGGTTGGGGCATAATGGTCTTTATGTCATCCCACCTCCTTAAACTAACCTCTTTACTATTCATCTACTTAGCCATTAAGTAATCTTGCTAGCCACTCCTTTTTCTTACTCAACACAACATGTTAGTTCCCATAAGGCACAATAGATCTAGAAGGGGGGGGGGGTTGAATAGATCCTTTTTCTTTCAAATACTTTTCTGGTTTACATTATATTGTTCATAATCAACATATGACAAACATGAGAATCTTTTCAAGCACAGCGGAATACGTAAAAGATCCCCTTCATTGATATATTCGTAATCATACATACATTGTTCGTAGAGTAAGTTTAGTTATGGCGCTTAAAACATACATAATGATATATAGCGCTTATAGTACATAATGTAAATGACATAATGTAAAAGACACAAGGGGTTTTAAGTGGTTCAGAGACTCAAGCTCCTAATCCACTCTTCTGCTTTCAATTAGCAAGATTTCTACTAAGGAAGGGCAGCACCCTGAATCACTAAGATTCCTTCAAGGCCAGCAGCCTTGGAACTCCTCTAGTTCCCTAGGAACTCTTCAAGCCCAACAAGCTTGGAACTTCGTTTAGTCCCTCAGGACAAGGACTCTTCTGGCCCTGCTTCATTTAGTCCCTCTGGACAAGGACCCTTCTGGCCCTGCTTCATTTAGTCCCTCTGGACAAGGACCCCTCAGGCCTTGGCTTTGTTGAGTTATTTGTTTGTTGTTGTTGGAGTCGGTGCTGAGCTGCTAAGATGTCTTCATGCTCTGAACATCTTCTATACTTACCAACTTAGCTTGATCATCCTTGAAGTGCAGTAAAGTGTTGCATGATGCTCAGCTTCTTTGGTTACTCAACCACTTTGGATGACCCCTTGTTGAACTGCCTTGAAGATTATTCTCCTTAGTACTTGATGACTACACATGAGAGGCTTCCAAGCTGACTGTAGGCTCTTCTATTAGGTACTTAGAAGTTTTTTCATGCTTGATACCAAGATGACTTTTGTGATTTCCCTTTTACTACTTGATGCCTTCTCATGATGGACTTACTAAGATGAATGTAGGCTCTTCTCTATTATACTTAGAGTCTTCCCATGATGGACATCAAGATGTCATGATGCTCTTCTTTTTATCGGCAGTTCTGAACACTCTTCACGTAGTAGAACTCTCACTTCTACAAAGTAGAACTCACACTTCTACTTCTTTCTTTATCTGACTTCTGAGTGTTCTTGGTGGATCGTAGAGTGAGCCTTAAGACTCACTGTTTCACATGGTTTAGATCAGTCCACCTTCTCTCCAAACTCGGCAACTCCAACAACCTTTTATCTTTGAAGCTCTTCCTCATTTATACTCCTTCCCAATACTTCAATTGGAAAGTAGCCGTTGAAGGCTATTCAAATCTCTTTAAAGATTTTGAGTTGCTTGAGGTAGACTACTTGATGTGACTTGTCATATTTTTTCTGACGCTGCAGTCTACTGTTTCACCCTACCCTGTCAGATGTATTACTTTAATGTCTTGGGCAGGTTAAAGACTTTATTACCACTTTCTGATTTCTCAATCAGAGGTTGTCCTATTGCATCGATGCTCTCAATAAGCACTTATCCAAATATTACCCTTCAGATTGAACGTTTGCCAATGCTTCAATCTTCAGTTATTCAGACTCTACGATTCTGATGCACGTCTTCAAGGACTTGATCATAGTGTCTTGTTGAGTGTTGTTCATTGACTGGTTGAGTTAACACTACGATATTGAAGAGTGTTGATTGGATCTTCAATGTAAAACACCTCTTCTTTGTATTATGCAGTGCTTATATACTTCTTTTTGCTTTGACTGTTCTTAGAGACTGATGGCCTAATTCCTTGCTCTGGTCCCCTTCTGAATATCAAGACACCTCAAATTTGTGGCGCGTCCAGCTTGCTTTCTCCTTGTGATCTTACGGTCACTTATCATCAATGAACTGACCCTGCACTTAATCACTTTAGCCTTGCTCTTTAGAAGCTGACCAGTATCTCGGTTCACCTTCCATCAGTTCCTTCTCTGTTTGGCAAACACTACGATCTTGGTTGCTTCCAATATCGTTGTATTCTATTCACTTGATAGCTACTACATAAGCTGACTTTCCTTAGTCAGCTTCTTAAGTCTTCTTTGGATCTCCTTGTGGAAGACTTCATCACGAATGGCCTTACACCTCAATCTTGATGCTGATTGGGTTGGTGCTGAGATCTTCTGTTAACCTGCATGCCATTCGTTGAGTGCTCTCTGGTTTCCTTGGATGTAGCTTGCAGCTTGAACCAGAGGCTTCGTTCCTTTGGATATTCTAGGAGTGCTCATTTGTTGAGAACTGTATATGCTCTATGATTCATCCTTGGCATTGTGAGCACTTCTGTTGAGGTCGTAGTTCTGCACTCTACGATTCAGCTTCGGCTGGTACAGACACTACGATCCCGAGATCAGATCTTGACACACTACGATTTCTGCCTTGCTTGTTGTCTTCATCTGATCTTGCTTGACTACGATCTCTGCATGTAATTAATAGGCTCTACGAACTTAGAGTGTGATCTATGATCCTTAACTTGGCTTTGGCATCAGTAGACTCTACGACTCTGAGTGTAGTCTACGTTTCTGTCTTGGCTTCGGCAGATGACTGGTCGGCTCGTAGGCAGGCTGTCTCTATGATTCTGAACATGACTTCCTCAGCACACTATGATCCCGAGGAAGCTCTACTCGATACACCACTATCCATCTTCGTTTCCCCTGGCAATCTACGAACTCCGAGATCTACTATCTTGCATACTCCTATTCTGCCTCGATAGCTCTCGAGTTAACCTTGACTCACCTGGCAGACTACGACTTCTGGTGTAGTGCTCAACGATCAGACTAGCCTATCTATTACATCATAAGATCAACCTAACAAGCTTGATCTTTTTATATTTATAGTCCTTGTACATCATTTCTTTTTAAGGACTTTACAAAGCTGTTTTGCTTATGTAGGATCAACCTAACATATTTGATCAATTCATTCTAAGTCCTTGTACATATATTTCTATTATATATCAAAGGACATTACAGCTTTTCTTAATGCAAGCATACTTGCATATTCATTCATATATATATATATATATATATATATATATCATAATCAAATCATATATTAAATAGGAATATCATTCACATGCTTATTCCCCGACAATCTTCCCTATCCGATTATGATAAAAATAATAAGTGCATATGCATGAATGAATCTTATATCTGAAAGAAGTAATTTGTATTTCTAAAATGTATAATCATGAATGTCATTTATATTGATATGGCAATTTATATAGTCGACATTCTACATCCTCGATCCGAACATACCTAATAAAGTTGAGATGTACCTCCTTGGCTCATGTATGTTTCCAGGATGATTGTTGATCAGCTACTCATTTGATTGTTCTTCTGTTCTTCTGTTCTTCTTTCTCTTTCTCCCCTTGGGACTATGACCTTTTGTCTTTGCTTGGGTCGTCTTCAGCATCTTCCTGATCAGGCCCCCCCTCAGACTTTATAATCTTGTTATCATCATATTCTGGCTCCCCCTCAGATGATGACTCTTTATCTGCAGCTTCTTTCTTCTTCTTTGATTTCTTCTCCCTTAACCCTCTGCCCTTCCTTGAGTGCCTCTTGCTCCTCTTCTTTCTATGCCTCTTTTTCTCCCCCTTTTTGTCATCAATCATTTGAGAGAGCTGCTCCATGTTGGACATAAGCTGCTCCATCAGGTAGGAAGAGTTGGCAACTTCAAACTTTAGTTCATGCTGACCTAGTTCAAGTTGCACTAAGAAGGTCTGCCTCATATCATTAATCTTGTCAGAGAGGGCTTCGATCTGCTCTACATTGGCCTTCTAAATTTGTAGAGCTTCTGCCTTCTAATCTTGTATTGCCTTCTGATAGATGATATCTCTTTCTAGGAGTTTGAGCGATATCTCAGCCATAGCAGTTTGAATTCTATTTTGAAGGGAGTCATCCCCTTTTGCTGTCACCTTCTGTGATTCTGCAGTGAGAAGAGATATCTTCCTGCTTAGATCATCAGAGCTCTTTTGTAGTTCTTGCTCCAAAGTAATTTGATCCTTTTGTTGGGCAGCAGCTGGTTGAGTATCAGTTTGGACTCTACAATTTTCATCCTTAGCCAGATTTTCAAAGGTTTGGATAATCTGGATAATCATTGAGTTCCAATCACTAGTTGAGGTTGAAGATGAGGGACTGTCTGATAGTAGTGTTTGATCATAAGGAGCCTTCTTGTTTAGAGCTTGAACATCATCAGCAGTAGAGTGAAAAGACTCTACGACTAGCTCCTTGGTCATGGCTCTTTGTTCTTCAGAGTCTACTCTATGATCGTAGGGGATGTAGAGATTTCCAGCATGTCGATAGACCTTGAAGTGGGGCTGGTCTTTGATCAGTTTGGTGGCAAACTTCTTTACTCTTGGAAAGTTCTGAGCCACCAGTTCCATGCTTGGAAACTGCTTGTAACACAAACTGAAGTAGCTTCCATCTTTTTCAGTAAAGGCCTTTAGCCATGGCATCCACTAGAAGAACCATCTCATCAGCAGATCATCAGGGTTATAGAGAATGGTTGAGCAATCTAGCTCCATATTGTTCCAATTCTTGGCTAAGTCAAAAGTAGTCATTCTTACTACTCTGAGCTTCTCATCTCCATAGTTTACCCGTCTAGCAGGTGGAGTCTCTGATGGTTCATTAGGAACTTCTACCACTATTCTCCTGGTGAATCTTTCAGGTGAGAGGACAGGGTAGAGTTCTGGTTCTTCTTGTTCCTGATCTTCAGAATTGGAGTCATTTTCTACTTCTTTTTTCTCAGAACCTGAACCGTTTTGATCAGCTTCAGCAGAGAATCCTTCTTGCTTCATTTCATGTCCAGAATCTTCTTCAGCGAGCATTTCCTCAGACTCTTCTTCTTCACTGCTGGTTTCATTATTATCACTTTCTTCCGGGGATACAGACTCATCATCACTCAATTCAATGATGGCATTTGATTGGGCACTGTTTCTTTTGGAGGCAAACTGGGCTTGCAGTCTTTAGCTCTTCCTTCTTCGTAGAGGTTCAACTATTGGAGAGACAGACTCTTCTTCTTTTTCAGACTCTGACTCCTCATGCTCAATAGACAGACTTCTTTGGAGTTCAGCACTGGCAGGGACAGATTCTTCTTTCTTGGACTCATCACTTTCTGAGCAATCATGAGGGCTTTCTAGATTGGAGGGGACATTCTCTTCTTCTTCTTGAACAACATTTTTTGACCCATTCTCTTGGCTTGTTGGGGCGGTTGCATTTTGGGATGCACTTTGGTCACCTTGAATTTCTTTTTCATCATCAGAGTGACTGCTCTGAGGATTGTCCATGGGGCTTGAGCATTCTTCTTTATCAGCAGATGTTGCAATCTCTTCTATCACATCAGCTTCATTTTCATTGCTGGATGTTGTTTGTGGAGACTGAGCCTTGACATCTATTTTCTTTACTTCTGTTGACTCTCCGTCCCTTTCTTCAGTAGATGTATTGTTTTGGGAAGCTGAGGATGGTTTGTCTTCCACCTTAGCTTTCTTGCTAACTGGCCCTTGAAGCAACTCGCTGCTTTCTTCTTCTTTTGTTGTTTCAAAGAAGCTAGGACCTTTTCTTCTTTGTCCTTGTTCAGGGAGGAGACTCTCATTGGTGTGGCCTGGGCTTTCTTCACATCACCAGTCTTCTTCACAGCTTTTAATTTCTTCCTGGCTGGTGTGATTTCTGCTACTTCAGAGTCATCAAACTCAGAGCTCTCTGCCTCTACTATCTTTCTCTTCTTTGCATAGGCTCTACTGCTGCTCCCAGCTGTCAGCCTTTTGTTCTCCTTGGGGTTCTTCTTCCAGTTCTCAAATAACCGCGGAGACATCACTTTGTGCACATTCAAGGCTTCCCCCTCATCATCCTTAATTTTCCCTCTTAGCTTCTTCTTTAGTATAATACTCAAAAGCCTACCATGAAATACTTTGGTCAGAGACTTTTCAGTGGATTTCTTCTTCTCAGCCTTCTCTACCCACTTGGAGATTTGATCGAACAAGATAGCTCCAAAGTCAATTTGTTTCTTCAGAACTATAGCTGACATTATCTTCAATTGTTGGTCAATTACTATATCATGTGTAGTGTTTTTGCACAGTATGCACTTTCCAACAATTTGAGCTAGGAACTCATATTCTTCAGGAAACTCCTTCTTCTTCATGTCTTTAAAACTAGGGTTCCTTTGGTACCCCATCAACTCCTTTTCTTGTTCAGTGTTGACATCTTCAAGGTTCTTTAGCCCTTGGTTAGGAAAACCTAGGCATTAATTTAGGTCAGAAGATTTTAGCTTCAGAGTCTGACATTTAACCTTGGTAGACAGAGTTCCAGAGTTTATGGAGACGTTTGAGTAGAACTCTTTAACAAGATCAATGTACACACGAGTACTTGTCTCAAGACATTCTGAAAACCCAACTTTCTTTACGAGTTCAAGAATGTCCCTGAACTTCTCAGATTTCTCAAACGATTTGGTTCCGAGCTGAATGCTGGTGATAACTTGCCAGTTCTCCATTTAAATAGTTCAAAGACTGTGGGTGTTTGATTTAGAATGGTTTATGCGAGATGGTTGTCTGGGATTTGCTAAGGCTCTGGAGGGTAAACTGATTTCGCTCTTGAAAAGCTTTCTATGGTTTTGAAAATGGGAAGGAGAGAGGTTCGATAGTTTTTAGTAATAGTCTGCAGATTCAAAATTATCTTTAACGCAGTTTCTTCCAACTCTGCATACTCAGTGATGTGTCAACCGTCCATTGGTTGCACGTTGCCTAGTAATGAGTTGTAACTCCCCATAACTTTTCAGTTAGATGTTTCCTTTTAGAAGATTAGTCGTTTAATTGACGTGGCTTTGACCGTTGACCTTTTGATTCGTAGAGTAACATGATGAGGCAGCTATAGACCTTGCGATTTCCTTTGTTAACTCAACGATCAACTTCTGAGAGATGCTGCAGTGGATGGCTTGTCTTTTATTCTTACTTTGATGCAGCATAGCTCATCACTGATGTATTCGAACTTATCTCATCAACTTGAATGTTTTAGCAAGCATATCATTTTCCAAGCTTCTTGTGAACTGCAGTATCCTTTGGTAGGACTACGATCGTCGAGTTGTATTCTACGATCGTTGAGGTCGTACTACGATCTTTGAGGTAGCGCTACGATCGTTTAGTTCTTTTCAACTTCGACTCTACGATCGTTGACTGACGTGGTCCTTGAGATGAACTTAATCAAGCATTCCTTTTGGGTTAAGGTAGCTCAGGAAGGCCCAACCTCTTAGAGTGAGCTAAGGGTCAGGTTTGTCCATGAGGCGCTTTCCAAATGGAAAACTATAGCTGTGATTTGTAATGACATCTCATTCGACCTCTTCTGAGTGGAAGGTCTTCTACCAGTTTTAGACAACTGTATTGCTGAAATCATGGTGTCCTCCTACTTCTTACACTACGATCGTATGCTTGATCGTAGGCACTTCACGAGTATGGGTTGGGTGGTTGAAGGGTTATCAGTAGTACGTTTTGATACGTTCATACTGACTATGGATCTTCATTTGGTTCATCAGCCACAAAGTTTTGGGACTCTGTAGCTAGTATAACTTTTCATAGTATATCTCAGTGCTGTTGTTCCTTAACAGATCACTGCTCCTCCGTTGTTGACGCTGTCTTTCCAGATAGATGTGATTCCCTCTTCTTCAGGTTCATTTGAAGACATCCTTTCATATCTCCTTCGAACTAGAATCTCCATCATTGCTCGGATTTCCTTGTATCGTAGAGATGAGTATTTTCAGGACTGATCACTCTACGATTATATGATAGTACTACGAACGTAGTCTTCTTTGACAGTTGTGTTTGTGAATTTCTGCTCTCGCAATAAGTTCCTCTTGAATGATGCTCGATAATCTTCTGTTGTGTACTTCCTTCAGGATTCTTCCTATAGCATTCTTGACTGGCTTTTGAGCACATAAGACCCTTTCCTTCTTTGGCTGAATGGCTTGCTTCCATATACAGATTAGCAGCCATGTGAGCTCCATTCTGGTTAGCTCAGAGGGTCATCAAGGACAGGCTTGGACAGATAGAAACTCTATCAGAATTATCTCTGAATTATCCTTAGCCTTCTGCTGGTTGAGTCTTCTTGACTTAAGTCTTCTGCTTCTTCATTTCTTAGTGTGGTCAGACTGACCAAGTACCTGCAGGTTTAAATATATTTCTATTTTTGGTACCCATAATTAAATGGGTCCTGCTAGGTTAGTTTTCTAGACCCCTGTTCCTCTTATTTGGGTAATCATCATATTTATCACTAACAGACATTCATGCATGCAACTATCTTAATATAATACATTTTGAGATGCATGATGATGAGTGAGTGTAGGATATGGCATTTAATAGCACACTCTCTATCTATGATGGTTTCATCATTTACTAGATTATGTTCATAGTGTTTAAGTCTTCAGAATAGAAATCAACTCTACGATTTATGAGTATCTAGTTGATCCATGGAGGTGATCAGTTTCTATAGATCAGCCAGATCCTTTGTAGAACTGATCATACTCTGTGAGTTGTCAAATACTTAGAACATAGGCTTGTACATACATACTAACCCACCAACAACGATTATTTCACATAAAGTTTATTAGGCCGGTGATGTTCGTTTGACCTATTTCAGATTTCCTTCAAGATGTCATCTTTAACCTAAAACTTGTATGGAGAGAAAGTTTATAGTCATTTGAGTTTCCATCCAGAGGTTACTTTCTCTCTTCACCTTTTTAGGTAGATTATGACTTCTTGACAGAATCCTGCTATAATTCATAAGGAGATGCAATTATGAAGAATGCATTTATAATAGTGAGGAACCATACCTTTTTACTGTCAGTTACTAAACAGTCATTTATCATGGATATACTGAGTTTAGGTATTGATGAGCATAGCTTTACTTTTGCTCCTGACAGCTTATTGCTCTTGCTGGCCTTTAATCAATCAGTGGTGATCTTGAAGATATAGGCCAAGAGAATCTCAGCATTAATATCTTTGATATCCTTTAGCTGACAGAGTTTGCACCCAGCTGTTGGTTGGCCATACATAAGTTTGAGAAGATCTTCTTTCTTCTATTCGATAAACATTTCTTAGCATATATGGCTTCTTTATCTTTCAGACTGGTGGGTGCTTGACTCTTTGTCATTGACGTCTCTTGAGTGATCTCGTCTGGTCTTGGGACTACAAGATTGACTGTAGGCTAGGATTGATCTTGTTGATGTATCAAGAGAGACCATGGACCAATCTGAGCAGCTTCAGGTGTATATTACACATTTAACCTATACACAATATTTCCAACATGTGAGATCATCTACATATAACAAGTTACTTACTACTAAACTAAGTTTAGAACAATGTTAGTGCCCTGGATCAGACTCAAAGCGATTAGCTTTTGAATATAGCATGAGAACCTGCTCTGATACCAATTGTTAGTTCCCAAAGGGCACAATAGATAATACCTTAATATAGGTTTTATTTATAAAATTCTTATTTATAATTTCTAAAAATCTGGGATGTCACATCCTTCCCTCCTTATAAGGATTTCATCCTCGGAATCACCGAAACCCTACCTTACTTAGGTTTTCCTCAAATCTATTCATTGAATAACTTCAACACATTACCTTAATATAGGTTTTATATTTTCTACTCTCACAATTCTTGATAATAAATTCTTATAAGTTTTATTTCATAATATTTACTTACACTTAATTATATTTGAGTATTACATATTCTTTGACCCGTTCATTATCTTTCTCTAAGGATCATTATCATATATTATACGATCAAACTCTCGGGACATTACATTCACCCCTTCTTCTAAGAATTTCGTCCTCGATTTTTTTTTATTAATTATTAATCTTTATTCATTCAATCTATCAAAGTACATTTTTACGTCACTACTTCATTCATTCATTGGTTTCTATAACCACTTTCTTTCCACAAACATCATTCTATAATTATTAAACTTTTCTATTAAAAGTTTCACATTATTCTTTGATAACTCACATCCTTCTCACTTCAAAATTTCTTTTCTCACTTATTCAACATATCCATCATTCAGTGTCGCATTTTACGACTTACTTCTTTCTAAGGAATACTTTCCTTTTTCACTTCCATCTTGTAGAATAACAAGAATCCTCCACAATTATTCAATAATTGGGAAGTGGTATGAATAACTCAGGAATTGAAAAGATTCCAAATCATGCTGAGGGTCACAAGACCATGAACTCTATTCTCTAGGTTTAATAGTGCTTCACCCCCAGTTCTTCACACTTTAAACCCTCTTTGGCAGAATGTTTATCAATCACAAAGACTGAAAACACCCTCCGCAAGTACTCTAGGTGATCAACCTATTGTACATGTATTGTATACCAACATTTCAGCGCAAAGTATAAAACTAAGCGCAACCCCTAATAACAGGGTTGTTCATCTCAGCTTTTCAACATCTGAATCCGCACCAAAATAATTTGGTTTGGCATAACTTCTCAAGAAACTCTTGAATTTCATGAACATCTTTCAATATTTGTCTAGCTAAATCAAATAGCATAGACCTCTACAACAATTCGGACATCAACCAAAATATACATATACATACATACATATGTATTCTCATATCTCAAAGAAATCTCAAAAATCTTTTTATGACATCATGATACCACACTGTATTTACAGTCCGTTGAGGATTCCGTCATTTGGTGATTTTATCATACTACATCATACCATAGTGGGTTGACGATCCTTAGATCACATCCAACACTAGGTAATACTTCATTGATGACTCCATCATTTTTTTCATCTTTGCACCAGGTTACATGATGCATTAATGATATAAAATACATTTTTCTATATTGCAAATCATTTTTGTCTAGCCGAAACAATTAGCATAGACATACGAATAACAGTATTATTGTTAAAACTCATTGGCTCCATCATTTGATCCAATGTTTTTCAAGAAAATAGAAGTGTAAACATCAGCACGAAGTCAATAAATTTCGAAAGTCTAGCATAGTTAGTAGATTTAGAATACATATTTTTCCACCATCAACTCCACTTTCTGCAATGATTCATTGCTTAAAAGATCTATCTATTCCTATCATCCTCAATTCTCCATTCATAACTTAATTATACCCCATTTCATCAAACTTACCACACATTGGAAGTTCAGGACTTGCCACAATAATATGAGTTTAAGAACTTATCCTAGTCAGACCATAGGCGTCCATTCGCTGAGGGGTTCAAAACATAACATATTATTATAAGTCACGAACTTACTATATGCATTAGTTTTAAGAACTGCGCCTAATCCTAATAATATCTGTCTAATCTTAATAGTTTCTAACTATCAAACATACACATGAGAAAAGAATCACCTTTTCCCCACATATACATAGATAGCGCGACACCAACATTCCAATGATTATCAATTTGATAAACTAAGTGCAAACACAAAACCCTCGCCCATACAAAGATTTGTACAACTCATCCATCACATGAGACCTCAATTGAAATCCCACCTAACTCTATCTTACTCTTAACTTGCTCTTTGCTGGATACGAATTCCTCGTATCACATTATCTATAACTCCTCATGAATTATCTCATACTTTTTTCATAGTACACCATCTTCATAGCATTAAGTTATAATTATTCAAACATTATAGACCATCTTTCTTTTATAACTTAAACATACCACGTCATGATCTTATTCTATAATCATCTCCCTTAAAATTCTTTTCTTAACTCGTGATCGTTTTGTTTTACGATCCTCTTTCTTTCTGTTTTTCATCATTTATGACATTATTCGTTATCTTGGCTTTTGGAGTTAGGAAACTCCCATTTCTTATCTTTATATCTCTTCAAGATTCTTCTTTGAATCTTCTTGTTTATATAACAATTCTTCCTTTAAGAATTTCTAACTTCATTTACATTGATCAACATTTCATTCAAGTTCTACACTTTCAACATACGTATCCACTTTCTATACTTGGTACATATCGAGTCTCTACCAGTTTCAATATGGTACGCTGAGTGGTTTCCCACAAACAACCAACAAACTAGGTTCCGAGTTGCTAGTTCGTATATACATCCGCTCTATGAAGGAATCGTTTAGCCCAGATACCATACATCAACTACGAAAGAGTACAATTACACCACTTAGATATAACTCTCTATTCTTAACTTCTTTACCATTCCCTTTTTTTATAGACATTGTCTATTTATTATCACCTTACATCCTTATTATTGGAGTTGGGTAACCCCACATTCATATTCCTTATAACTCTGCGAGATTCTTCTTTGAATCCTTTCACGCAAGTTTTAATCCCTTATTGTTCAAACTCTATTTGACCTTATTCGTTCTTTATTTTCACCTCTCTTCTCTAAGGTTATAGCCTAAGGTACTCTTACCTAAGGTTTCTAACCTATCAGCTTTGATACCAACTGTAACGACCCCAAAATTCATACAATTTAATTCTCGACTTCGGTCGTTAATACATTCAACCTCTAATTTTACATCATTAAACGATAATACAACCATTGAAATTTTTGGAATAATTAAAATTTTCTATTACAAACTATCCTCGTTCCCAAAACCTTCAACCTTTACATCTAAATATCTCAGAATCATTTTAATACTACAATAGTTTACATTCACAAAACAATATTACAATTCAACATTTATACATTATGCGAAACATTAGACATGGTTTACAAGAATAACAACTTAGCTAGGATATTGAATCTTCATATATCACTTTTGATCCATAACAATCAAGTAGCACATAGCGTTACCTTCAATTCTTGAATCTGCAAAAATGGTTATTTGCAAGAATGAGCTTGACAGCTAAGCAAAATCTAACAGTTTTCATGCATCACGTAGCACATAATAACATGCTCAACATACAAGAATAATCATAAACAAACATAGCATACATGTTTTAGTTCACATAACAACTATAAAGATTGAGTTCTTTACTCAATCAACATTCATAGTTCAATCATCATAGTCATAGATTAACATTCACATTTCATACTTTTAACATATATAATACATCATACACTAAAATTTTAAAGCAAATCATCATCAAGTTCAAATAGCAAAAAGGAACTGAAAGACTTGCCTTTACCGGCGTTTTACCAAAACGCTAATACTTCGCGTCCTTGCACAAACTACACTATATGTGAGATTGATAAAAAATAAAATCAATACTCAATCTTATGGTCAAATTTATTATAAGACCTTACTTTATCTTATTATCCTTTATAATGTCTTTATAGACATCTAACTATTTTATATACAACTCGGTTTTATTTTTCATTTTCATCACCACACATGCTAGACTATCACACTTGTAGTTTAATGTGCGTATATCACACCATTTTATTATACCACTTTGGTTTCAAAAATGCATATTCAACACATTGTTTACATGTTTAATTTTTCTTCATAAATAAAAAATTACCCTTTTCGATTTCTCTCCATTATTATTCGTGTATTATCATCTTTTCATACTTAGATATCCAATATTAGCCATTAGTTAGACACTTTATATACCAAAGTTTAGAAAACACTATTACTCTTAGGCATTTTATCAACCTCTAATTTTACATCATTAAACGATAATACAACTATTGAAATTTTTGGAATAATTAAAATTTTCTATTACAAACTATCCTCGTTCCCAAAACCTTCAACCTTATAGTTAAATATCTCAGAATTATTTTAATACTACAATAGTTTACATTCGCAAAACAATATTATAATTCAACATTAATACATTATTCGAATCATTAGACATGGTTTACAAGAATAACAACTTAGCTAGTATATTAAATCTTCATATATCACTTTTGATCCATAACAATCAAGTAACACATAGTGTTACCTTCAATCCTTGACCTGCAAAAATGGTTATTTGCAAGGTTGAGCTCGACAGCCCAGCAAAATCTAACAGTTTTCATGCATCACAAAGCACATAATAACATGCTCAACATATAAGAATAATCATAAAACAAACATAGCATACATGTTGTAGTACACATAACAACTATAAAGATTGAGTTCCTTACTCAATAATCATTCATAGCTCAATCATCATAGTCATAGATTGACTTTCACATTTCATACTTTTGATATATACAATACATCAAACACTAAAATTTTAAAGCAGTTCATCATCAAGTTCACATAGCAAAAAGAAACTGAAAGACTTGCCTTTACCGGCGTTTTACCAACACGCTAATACTTCGCGTCCTTGCACAACCTACACTTCTTCTAGCTTTTTTTTTTCTTCTTCTTCTTCTAGCGCAAAGCTTCTTCACTGCTCAAACCTTGCACCAGCCGGAAATCGAACCCGGGTCTGTACCGTGGCAGGGTACTATTCTACCACTAAACCACTGATAATAATATTTATGACAAAAACAAGCGCATCTGAGCTCTCTCATTTAGACGTGACATCCCAGATTTTTAGAAATTATAAATGAGAATTTTATAAATAAAAGTATTATTTATGAGATATGTTGGGTGTGAGTATGTGTATGTCATATATTGTAGAATATGTGAATTGATGTGAAGAGAATGTTATATATTAATTTTAATATATACAAATATTTAATTTAATTATTTATTGAGTTAAATAAATAAATTTTGTTTTGATTATAGAGTAATGTAATTAAGTGTAGCAGATTAAATAAATGAATATTTAGTATTTAATTTAATTAATATAATAATTTTATGTTATAGTTCTAATTTAATTGAGATAATTAAATTAGATGAGTTATGTGATGATTGTTACACAAAATTATAATTAACAAGTAAATATAATTATGTGACAATTTGATGAGATTGATTGATGTTAAGCTATTAATTAATTAAAATAATGAGTATTTGCCAAACATTGTCTTAGGCTTTTCAAGTTCAAATTGGTGTAACCTATGTATTAACTATTAATTAGTATATCTAATAATTACTAGGAGTTACATATATTATATATTACTAGTATTGTATATTATATGTATATACTACAAGTTAGTATGTTAGTTTTAGAAAACAAACCAAAGAAAGAAGAAGAGAGTTAGAGAGAGTTGTAGGAGAAGAAGAAGAAGAGGAAGAAAAAGAAGAAGAAGGGAAAGCTTTGAGAAGACAAAACAAGCCCCATCATCATCATCTACATCTCTCTCTTAAATTCATACTAATAAAGTTATAATCTAAATTCCTTGTTTTAATTATATTTTTATATTCTTCATAATGTAGATAATTGTTATGTAGAAGTTGTATTGAGAAATTGAGAGAGATAGAGAGAAATAGAGGAATTGAGATGAGCTAAAAGAAGAAGAAGAAGAAAAGCTAGAAGAAGTGTAGGTTGTGCAAGGACGCGAAGTATTAGTGTGTTGGTAGAATAGTACCCTGTATATATATTTATTTATAAATAAATAAATATATACCATGTATATATTTATTTATAATTCTCAAAATTTATTTATTTATACCACAACTGTAACGACCCCAAAATTCATACAATTTAATTCTCGACTTCGGTCGTTAATAATACATTCAACCTCTAATTTTACATCATTAAACGATAATACCACCATTGAAATTTGTGGAATAATTAAAATTTTCTATTACAAAACTATCCTCGTTCCCAAAACCTTCAACCTTTACATCTAAATATCTCATAATCATTTTAATACTACAATAGTTTACATTCGCAAAACAATATTAAAATTCAACATTAATACATTATTCGAAACATTAGACATGGTTTACAAGAATAACAACTTAGCTAGGATATTAAATCGTCATATATCACTTTTGATCCATAACAATTAAGTAGCACATAGCGTTACCTTCAATTCTTGAATCTGCAAAAATGGTTATTTGCAAGAATGAGCTCGACAGCTCAGCAAAATCTAACAGTTTTCATGCATAACGTAGCATATAATAACATGTTCAACATACAAGAATAATTATAAACAAACATAGCATACATGTTATAGTTCACATAACAACTATAAAGACTGAGTTCTTTACTCAATCAACAATCATAGTTTAATCATCATAGTCATAGATTGACTTTCACATTTCATACTTTTGACATATATAATACATCATACACTAAAATTTTAAAGCAGATCATCATCAAGTTGTAATAGCAAAAAGGAAGTGAAAGACTTGCCTTTATCGGCGTTTTACCAAAACGCTAATACTTCGCGTCCTTGCACAACCTACACTGTATGTGAGATTGATAATAAATAAAATCAATACTCAATCTCATGGTCAAATTTATTCTAAGACCTTACTTTATCTTATTATCCTTTATAATGTCTTTATAGACATCTAACAATTTTATATGCAACTCAGTTTTATTTTCATTACCACACATGCTAAACTATCGCACTTGTAGTTTAATGTGCGTATATCACACCATTTTATTATACCACTTGTGTTTTAAAAATGCATATTCAACACATTGTTTACAAGTTTAATTTTCCTTCAAAAATCAAAAATCGCCCTTTTTAATTTCCTTCCATTATTATTCTTGTATTATCATCTTTTCATACTCAGATGCACATAAAATCAAATATTAGTCATTAGATAGACACTTTGTATACCAAAATTTAGAAACACTATTACTCTTAGGCATTTTATCGAGCACGTTATGTGCACACATTAACTTATCTCGACTCTTGATCTTAAATGGTTAATTATGCATAGAATATGATAACACATATCTATACTCATTACATATGTCAAAACATATTTTTAATCATCAAAATATATCATCACCCAAAATCTTAATTCAAACAGAATTATAAAACTCATCTTCACAATTTATTAAACAAAACGTTGTTTTTGTTTTTAACATAACTCGTTCGTTACATGTCCGTTTTTGTTCCTTCTTATATAGAATTAACCCTTACTCAGTGTACTACAACCTCATCGAGGTCTTAAAGACAGAACCTTATCCATCTAAACCAGATTCTATAATTCATCAACTAGTCTAGAAAATTTCATTTTCTGGACATCCTTACCAAATAATTTATTTCGGACATGATCCGGTCCATAAAATGGCTCCATCTCAAGAATCTAGCTAGAAAACTTCCATATCTACAACTTTGCAGTTTTAAGTTTCTTCAGATTCAAAACACACGAATTTATATGAATTTTTCAAAGTCAGAAACCGTAACAGTTTTGATATTCTGGACATATTTATTTTCTTTTCGGACCAGCCTTACTAAAACAGACATTGCAAGAAATCTACAAAGAATTTTCATGTGATTCCACTTTCAGAATATGGCTTACTTCCATATCTTCGATTTGATATAAAGCTCACTTTCTAACTCGTTATACCCAAAGAGGTATGAATTTCACAAGATATGTCCACAATTACTAAAAATCTACGAATTTTGTTCTTCAAATTTTCTTTCCATTTCATTTTCTTTCTTGAATCCTCTTGTTTGATTCTTGATAATCCAAGATTAAACTAATACAAACAGATTAAGCATGATCTACTACCCTAGAACATAAATCTACCCAAAAAAATCAAGGATTAAATAAGAGTTTAGAAGATACCTTCTTCTAGTTTTTTTTTTCTTCTTCTTCTTCTAGCTCATCTCAATTCCTCCATTTCTCTCTATCTCTCTCAATTTCTCAATACAACTTCTACATAACAACTATCTACATTATGAAGAACATAAAAATATAATTAAAACAAGGAATTTAGATTATAACTTTATTAGTATGAATTTAAGAAAGAGATGAAGATGATGATGATGGGGCTTGTTTTGTCTTCTTAAAGCTTTCCCTTCTTCTTATTTTTCTTTCTCTTCTTCTTCTCCTACAACTCTCTCTAACTCTCTTCTTCTTTCTTTGGTTTGTTTTCTAAAACTAACATACTAACTTGTAGTATATACATATAATATACAATACTAGTAATATATAATATATGTAACTCCTAGTAATTATTAGATATACTAATTACTAGTTAATACATAGGTTACACCAATTTGAACTTGAAAAGCCTAAGACCATGTTTGGCAAAAAGTCATTATTTTAATTAATCAAAAGCTTAACATCAATCAATCTCATCAAATTGTCACATAATTATATTTACTTGTTAATTATAATTTTGTGTAACAATCATCACATTACTCATCTAATTTAATTATCTCAATTAAATTAGAACTATAACATAAAATTATTATATTAATTAAATTAAATACTAAATATTCATTTAATTAATCTGCTACACTTAATTACATTACTCTATAATCAAAACAAAATTTATTTGCGACGCCCTCAAAACAGGTATACATCACCCATCTTGGGTCGCCAGATACATGGTACAGAATACAAATGCAATCTTAAATATACAACTGTCGTGTAAAATACGACTAAACATGAGCTGAGAGTTTTAATAAGAATATTGTTATCTAGAAAATATCCACACTCAATGGGGTCCTCATTACATTTATTATCACACTATTTCACAGAATAATGACTACTAATGCACCATCTAGGACCATCACTCTGTTCCCCGACTAGTCCCAGCTACGTTCTCATTTTCTGAAGAGAATAGTGAAAGAAAGGGTGAGCTCAACAAGCCCAGTAAGAAATATTATGACTAAGATAATGCAGAATAAATTATCCTTAGCCTTCAACAATGTTAAACAACTGATACAATATAACAAACATCAAGTTTAACTGCAACGGAATAAGCAATCCATTAGAAGAGTCAAGTAGAACATAATATCTACTATCTCTTTTAGATTAAAAGTCCATTGTTGATATTTTATTCCTGTACTACTCATCAACAGTTCTTTGTTTTACTCAAGACAAATAGAACTTTCATCACTTGTCTTCACCTGAACCACCAAAGATGTTAGTTAAATTCACAATTCATATTTATAATAATGTGAATTAACAGTTCCTTCTTGCCATAAAGGCTTAATAGAACATTTACTCAATATCCTTACCCCAAAGGCTGAAGATATTCAAATTTAATAACAATGATCATACCAATCAGTTGTCTATCTTTGCACTACGGGCCAAAGATATTCAACTATAAAACTAATGGTCATGATCATACCAATCAATTGCCTGTCAGTGCACTACGGCCAAAGACATTCAATTGTTAACTAATGGTCATGATCCTGCCATTCACATCATTGAATTATCCATGCACTACGGCCAAAGATATTCATTAGTATCACTAGTGGTCATGATCATGTCATACACCTGTCCATCTTTGCACTACGGGTCAAAGCTATCAAACAACATATCATCATTTTGCACTACGTGCCAAAGATATTCAACAACATATCATCTTTTGCACTACAAAGCCAAAGGCATACAAATCAGTAAACCCAATAACCAACAAAGATAATAAAGAATGGAATAATAAAAGAATTTCACCATGTATGCGAAAGATTGCATATGACAGGTTATTCCAACATAATAATAAAGAATGGAATAATAAAAGAATTTCACCATGTATGCGAGATTTGGCATGACGAAGTTATTCCAACATAATAATAAAGAATGGAATAACGTAAGAATTTCACCATGCGTGCATAATCCGCATGCATAAAGTTATTCCCAATGAATAATAAATAATGGAACCAGTCCCGTAAAACTCACGATGTGATATTCCTTCATGTATAATAATTAATGGAACCAGTCCGCGAGAACGCACGAATAAGATATTTCGACAGAATAATAAAGAACGGAATATAAGAATAATTTCACCATGTATGCGGTACTTCGCATAAACAGGTTATTCTAACAGAATAATAAGAATGGAATAACAGAAAAATTTCACCAAGTATAGGGTATCTCGCATATACAGGTTATTCCAATAGAATAATAAAGATTGTAATAACAAAAGTTCTCTTCATGATTAAGAAAGAAAGAATACCCCTTACGAGTACAACAAATAATATCCCCTACGAGTACAACAAATAATATCCCTTACCGTAAAAGAAGAGTATTCCGACTGTTAGGGCGAGGATATACTCAAAGAAACATGCACTACGCTCAAAGCTTTCTTAAACTCTAAAGAAATACGCTGAAGATTATAGGATAAGAACTCTCTCTATAGTTTTTCTCTCTAGAGTTTCAGTGAATTCGTAAGAAATAATGAAGGAATGAGCTTCTATTTATAGGAGAATGGACTTCATAATAACTAATTCATGAACGGTCCAGATTGATTTACTTTTAATCGGACGGTCCATATTTAAAGCAAAATCTTTTAAATAAAATATAATATATTCTATTTATAATCTAATAAAACGAATAACATTATAAAAGTATTCCGTTTTATATAAAAAGATTTTACTATGCAAAACACTATACATGCACTATGCAACACTATGCATAATAAAATATAATATATTCTATTTATAGAATAACTTTATAAAAGTATTGTGTTTTTATATAAAAAGATTTTACTATGCAAAACACTATACATAATAGAATATAATATATTCTATTTATAGAATAAACTTTATAAAAGTATTATGTTTTATATAAAAGATTTTACTATTAAAACTTTAAACCAACGATCCATATTGATTTACTATTATAATTTCAACCAACTATTCTAAAAATTAGCACATCTCCTCATGGAATAATATTGTACCCAAAAATGATTTAGATTTAAAAGAAATATATTTTTCTAGAATTGAATAGTACCAAAATGAATAGTACTTTAGGAATAGTACCTCGTGAATAGTACCCCACACAAAAAGTGTCCCAAATACCCGAGTGAACAATACTAGAGTGAATAGAAATCAGGTGAATAGTAACCTGTGAATAGTAATTCATGAATAGTACTCCGACACGAAAAATACCCCAAATACCCGAGTGAATAATATTCGGGTGAATAGTAATTTAGGTGAATATTAATCCATGAATAGTAACTCGTGAATAGTACTCCGACACAAAAAGTGCCCCAAATACTCAAGTGAACAACACTAGAGTAAATAGTAACCGGGTATTTTATGACAACTTGTCTACTTTGAAAATTTTTCACATATCACCCTTAATTTAAACTTTTATCAATTTAACTATTTACCAAAATAGAAAAATTGAATACTTTAATTTCATAAAATTCGGGGTCTCACATTATTTATTTAACTCAATAAATAATTAAATTAAATATTTATATATATTAAAATTAATATATAACATTCTCTTTACATCAATTCACATATTCTACAATATATGACATACACATACTCACACCCAACATATCTCATAAATAATACTTTTATTTATAAAATTCTCATTTATAATTTCTAAAAATCATGTAGGTCGTTATGATTTGTGGTATAAATAAATAAATAAATTTTCATTTTATTTATTACAAAATAAATAAATTTTGAGAATTATATATATATAAATATATATATATATATACATATATTTATATGTTATATATATATTTATATATAACATATAAATATATGTTATATATATATATATATATATATATATACTTACATCACTTTTCGCATCCTCGGCATAAAATTTATTTTATTTTATTTATTTATTTACAAAACAATATCTTATAAATATAATAACCCTAACAACACAAACTAAACACTTATTATCTATATATAAAATATAATAACCCCAACAACACAAACTAAACAAAAAATAGATTTATGTTCTAG